>JASEVX010000009.1:12431427-12626494 GCA_031761405.1 Serripes groenlandicus | reverse complement strand
GTAAGGTGAACTGGTCGCCGTTAATAACTGGTGGGAGAAAGTCAGGAGATGACCGTTAGGTGAACTAGTCGCCGTTAATAACTGGTGAGAGAAAGTCAGGATACGACCGTAAGGTGAACTGGTCGCCGTTAATAACTGGTGGGAGAAAGTCAGGATACGACCGTAAGGTGAACTGGTCGTCGTTAATAACTGGTGGGAGAAAGTCAGGAGATGACCGTTAGGTGAACTGGTCGCCGTTAATAACTGGTGGGAGAACGTCAGGAGATGACCGTTAGGTGAATTATTCGCCGTTAATAACTGGTGAGAGAAAGTCAGGATACGACCGTAAGGTGAACTGGTCGCCGTTAATAACTGGTGGGAGAAAGTCAGGATACGACCGTAAGGTGAACTGGTCGCCGTTAATAACTGGTGGGAGAGAGTCAGGAGAAGATCGTAAGGTTAACTGGTCGCCGTTAATAACTGGTGGAGAAAGTCAAGACACGACCATAAGTTGAACTGGTCGCCGTTAATAACTGGTGGGGGAAAGTCAGGAGACGACCGTTAGGTGAACTGGTCGCCGTTAATAACTGGTGGAGAAAGTCAGGAGACGACCGCTAGGTGAACTGATCGCCGTTATTAACTGTGGGAGAAAGTCAGGAGAAGACCGTCAGGTGAACTGGTCGCCGTTAATAACTGGTGGGAGAAAGTCAGGAGACGACCGTTAGGTGAACTGGTCGCCGTTAATAAACTGGTGGGAGAATGTCAGGATACGACCGTTAGGTAAACTGGTCGCCGTTAATAACTGGTGGGAGGAAAGTCAGGATACGACCGTAAGGTGAACTGGTCGCCGTTAATAACTGGTGAGGAGAAGTTAGGAGACGACCGTTAGCTGAACTGGTCGCCGTTAATAACTGGTGGGAGAAAGTCAGGTGAACTGGTCGCCGTTAATAACTGGTGGGAGAAAGTCAGGATACGACCGTAAGGTGAACTGGTCGCCCGTTAATAACTGGTGGGAGAAAGTCAGGATACGACCGTTAGGTGAACTGGTCCCCCGTTAATAACTGGTGGGAGAAAGTCAGGATACGACCGTAAGGTGAACTGGTCGCAGTTAATAACTGGTGGGAGAAAGTCAGGAGACGACCGTAAGGTGAACTGGTCGCCGTTAATAACTGGTGGGAGAAAGTCAGGATACGACCGTAAGGTGAACTAGTCGCCGTTAATAACTGGTGGGAGAAAGTCAGGAGACAACCGTTAGGTGAACTGGTCGCCGTTATAGAACCTGAGATACCGTTGAAAACTCAGTTTAACTCCAATCGATAATTCCTTTTGCTATCGATCTCCAATTGATCAGTACATTATGACAATGGCAATTCGAGACATATTCTCATTGGTTAGTTTTAAACAGTAATGTGTGTTAATATATATATATATATGAGCCGTTTCGTGAGAAAACCAATATTATTGACTTTACGTAAAGTATCGACCCGGAACAGCCTAAGCATGCCGCGCAGGCTAATACGGAGGAGACACTTTTCGCCTCCTGTGGATTTTCTGTTTCAGAAAGCATTGCTCTTTACCTCTATTCCCTGAGGCGGAATGTGTCGGCCCGGATTAGCCTGCGCGGACTGCGCAGGGCTGATCTTGATCGATACATTACGCATGTTGGTTTTTCTCGTGGAAGGCTCATATATATTCAGGGACACTATATTACAGTACATATAGTGTCCCTGATATATTTGAAGAAAAAAATACGATCAAGCACTGGATAGTAAGCTTGCAGCTTTTTTTAAAACCCAATCATTGGCGTCATTTGATCGACATCCTATCTATCTAGCCCTAAATGTGTAAGATATAAGAACATGGAGAAAGACGAAAAACACAGTCCATCGCTACAGTGCATAACGAAAATGACACTCCGGGATATATAGCTCCTGTGTTCGTTTAAACAACAATAGTTTAGTTTATATATTTGAACCAATTAACTGACATATCGTAGATACCATGTAATTGATTACTAAACTTGCAGCTCACTTGAAACTCTATCTTTTGACGTCCTTTGTTCGACATTTATCTAGCCCCACCATTGTGAGACATACGATCCGTTCACGGGGAAAAACCAAACATTGTGGACTCGACCCGAATCGACCCGAATCAGCATTGCCGTACAAGCTAACCCGGACAGACACTTTTCGCCTCCTGTGGATTTTCTGTTTCAGGAAATCATTACTCTATACCTCTATCCCCCTGATACGGAATGTGTCGACCCAGATTATCATGCGCGGAATGCGCAGGCTGATCTGGGTCGATACATTGCGCAGAGTCCATAATGTTGGCTTTTTCGTGGACGGTTCAACTACGAAGACAAAAAACACAGTAGTTCGATACAGGAGAATGTCGTTTATTGTATAGGGCTCTAAATTGGGGGGGAGAATAGATTTTAACCAAGCTATGTCTAATTTCAATTATATTAAGGTTTAAATAATATATGCAATCACTGCAAGGCAGTTAAAGGCTTTTGTAAACAATGCAAGATTATAGGATAGACAGCTCGTAAGGAACAGTCTCTCATAACATCTGCTTTGCTTGCCACTTAGACATGACATTTTCTGTAGGACTAAAATGGAAATGTCCAATTTTCAACATGGAATAGTCGACTCTTTTCTGAAATTCGGGAGTGAAATAGTTAAACGCTTGGTTAAGAATGGTCCTTTACTCGGATAAACATGAACTTTGCCTTATACGTGGTGGAGTGTCCTTGGGAAAGGCACATTTCCTAGCTTAGTACTGGTTTTAAATCATCGCCATAAACAAATGGATTAATGTTGAAAACTCCAGTGAAAGAAATATAACGCATGAGCAAGATCATTGTGGTCTAACTGACGAATAGACGGAAGAAAAGAGGAAAAATAAGAGAGAAGAAGAAGAAGAAGAAGAAGAAGAAGAGAAGACGAAGAAGAAGAAGAAGAAGAAGAAGAAGAAGAAGAAGAAGAAGAAGAAGAAGAAGAAGAAGAAGAAGAAGAAGAAGAAGAAGAAGAAGAAGAAGAAGAAAAAGAAGAAGAAGAAGAAGAAGAAGAAGAAGAAAGAAGAAGAAGAAGAAAGAAGATGAAGAAGGAGAAGATAAGTAGTAGTAAAAGAGGAAGAGGAAGACGGGGAGAAAGAAGAGAAGAAGAAGAAGAAGAAGAAGAAGAAGAAGAAGAAGAAGAAGAAGAAGAAAGAAGAAGAAGAAGAAGAAGAAGAAGAAGAAGAAGAAGAAGAAGAAGAAGAAGAAGACGAAGAAGAAGAAGAAGAAGAAGAAGAAGAAGAAGAAGAAGAAGAAGAAGAAGAAGAAGAAGAAGAAGAAGAAGAGAAGAAGAAGAAGAAGAAGAAGAAAGAAGAAGAAAGAGTGTGAAGAAGACGAACAAGAAGAGTTTGATGAAGAAGAAACGTTATGTTGAAACACTTACCTGTAAAACTAAGCAGAATATAATATTATATAATATCAGTTTGTTAAGTCCGTATAAAATGAATATTAGATCTGTATGTACACAGGTTTACAAAAACGCGAATCGTTTAATATGTAAACATAAGATTTACTCTTTACCCGCTTTAAATAGTTATAAATATAAACCCTCAATAACGCTGATGTACATTTATTATATGTATAGAAATCAACTTTGGGCCTCTCATTGCAAAAAATCCGACATGTTTAACGCTTATTGCGGTGTTATGTGAGAACAGCCGCTCCGAGAGACGGAGATCCGGGGTTCGATCCCGGCTAGGGTCATAACAAAGATAAGTGTATTCCCTCCTTGTCGTTCACAACTTGCGGGTATAGATTTCGACGGATGCCAGGATTGATTAACCAGCAGTACCGGTAAATTACCCGGTAAAAGTTCGTGATAGAGTGAATGAAATACTGTAGAAAGCGGGCGTCAAGTATCATTCAAACAAACACTAATCCAAAATGTTGTATACGGTGTGGGAAAGATACCAATTATGATGGAGAAGAAACAGCTTATTTTCCCACCGCCTTTCTGTTACATGTATCAGGTGGAAAATTGCTATTGCAATAATTCAGAACTAATGTATTAGATGTCCTTAAACTCCTGCAGCAGACGAATTTTGAAAAATATTATGAGATTTTACAGGTTTTGTCAACAAGTCGTCTGCTGTAAATTTGTTATATGTGGCAAAAGGGTAAAGGTAAATCTATATCTGAAAAAAGAAGTAAAGACCGCTTTACTTCCTAGTTCCCGACTTTAGGCGATAGTTAACCCTTTCCCTGATACGACAATTCAGCAGACGGCTTTGAACATATTTGGTCAAAAAAGAAAAATCTCTATAATTGAATGGATAACCTATGACTAAAAGTGGAAAACATTGTGGCAAAAGGAGAAATTGCTCGTTTTTGAGCAATTTCTTCTTTTGTCACTATGTTTTCAAAAAGCCGTCTGCTGCAGAGGCGTCAGAAGCGTCCTATGTGAGGAAAGGTTAAACCTTTTCCTACATACAAACACTTTCTTAAGCCTCTGCAGCAGACGGCTTTTGAAAATATTGTGGCAAACAAATTAGTCAGAATGAGCAATTCCTCTCTTTGCCAAACTGTTTTAAACTCTGATTATTGCTCTCATTTATTGAGATTTTACAGGTTTTTGTCAACACGTTTTCAAAGTCGTATGCTGCAAATGTGTAGATGTGGGGGAAGGGTTTTAAGGTAAAACTATATCTTAACCCTTTGCCTCTATAAAGGCTTTCGGACGCCTCTGCAGCAGACGCTTTTTGAAAACATAGTGACAAAAGAAGAAATTGCTCAAAACGAGCAATTTCTCCTTTTGCCACAATGTTTTCCACTTTTAGTCATAGGTTATCCATTCAATTATGGAGATTTTCTATGTTATGACAAAATACGTTCTAAGTCGTCTGCTGCAGAATTGTCGTATGAGGGAAATGGTTTGAAAAAAGAAGAAAAGACAGGTTTACTTCCTAGTCCGACTTTAGGCGATAGTTAACCCTTTCCCTCATACGACAATTCTGAAGCAGACGGCTTTTGAACATATTTTGTCAAAAAATGAAAAATCTCTATAATTGAATGGATAACCTATGACAAAAAAGTGGAAAAACATTGTGACAAAAGGAGAAATTGCACGTTTTGTGCAATTTCTTCTTTTGTCACTATGTTTTCAAAACCCGTCTGCTGCAGAGGCGTCAGAAAGCGTCTATATGAGGGAAAGGGTTAAAAGGCAATAACAGGTTATGTAAATTACGAGTACACGTAGTTTGTGTACAAAGGTTCACCACGCTGACGACTTTATACCCTTTTCCCATATAGACGACGCAAGTGCAACAGGAAGCCTTTTGAAAAACCTCGTGTAAAGCTCTCGAGGATGGGGCATTTTTTTCATATTATAAAATCTCTCTCTCTTCTCTCTCTCTCTCTCTCTCTCTCTCTCTCTCTCTTCTCTCTCTCTCTCTCTCTACTCACGTCTAATCTCTCTCTCTCTCTCTCTCTCTCTCTCTCTCTCTCCTCGCTCTCTCTCTCTCTCTCTCTCTCCTCTCTCTCTCTCTCTTCATCTCTCTCTCTCTCCTCCCTCTCTCCGTCTCTCTCCTCTCTCTTCTCTCTCTCTCTCCTCTCTCTCTTTCTCTCTCTCTCTCTGTGTCTCCTTTCCATCGCTCGCTCTCTTGTATCAAAAAAATCAAACCCTACGTTGTGGTTACTTAAAAGGGTTGTCTAGGTGGACTCATGGTTTGTTTGAGTAATAATATTGTTGGAGTAAACCCCAGTTTACTCCCCCTTAACTAGACCTCTGATCGTTTGCAAATGGAGAAATTACTATTCGTGAGCAATTTTCACCTTTCGTTCCAGCCTTAAACATTTATTCAATAATTTAATTCAATTTTTTACTCAACTATAAAGGCCTCCGGCCTATGTTCATTTACATTTATAAAGCATACTATAACATGACACAATTAGGATGTGTAAAACTTACAAAAACGTTTCGTCGAGATATTTTAAATGTTTCAATTTCTAAATATTAATTGGAATATAAGATAACCCCAATACTATAGTCTTGTACACTTCATAGACGTATACATATTTTCTAGTATGGGATTCTAAAGTTTTGTGCTTCAAATGTGTTGTATGTTGGAAAGGGCTATTTCACTTCAGAGACGAATTAATTGTTTGATTGATTGTTTGATTGATTGTTTAGTGTTTCACGCCGCTTTCAACATTTGTTCAGTTATATCACGATGTTTCCTTGGTAATTTACCAGTAATACAAGTCCATTTATCCTGACACCAGCCAGTCAGTCGTTATGCTACCTCCGCAACCATGAACGCCAAGGATGGCAGCCATAAATGCCATTTTTTTAGGTATTTGGTATGACCCGGCCGGGGATCGAACCCACGAACTCCCGCACCCGAGGCGGACGTTCTACCACTACATCACCAGGGCGGTATTCAGTGATGAAACAATATCGAGGGCTTGGCGTGAAACGGTTGTAACCAAAAACCTATTTTGAAAACCCTGGTTTAGGGGCAATTTTGACCCCTTTGTAAACAATGCAAATTTAGGTGCCATTGCTAACGAGCAATGGCACCTAAATTTCCATTGTTTACCAAGAAAAAAAATGATTTGACGCTTTTAAAGACTTTATGGCGAGGCGATTAACCTTGGTAAAAAAATACCAATTTTAGTTACAACCGTTTCACGCCAAGCCCTTGATATGTATCAATATTATAATACAAGTGTTGTAAGTCCTGTTGGTGTGTGAATCATCGCCACTATCAAACCCACACGAATATAAGTTTTCAATGGTAGGATTGTTGACGTGCAGAAATTATTTGAAATACTCCGGTTGATTAACTGTCAAGGCCAAACATCTAAATGACAAATGGGCAAACATTTTCAATAACATTTGCTAGCGGACGACTTATATAAGCACCCGATCTACCCTTTACTAGTACACAAATACGGTCTTCAACTCTCTTAGATCGTTCCCCTTTAACTCTTTCAGCGCCGAATTGTTTAAAGTAGACTCTTCCATGTTCAAAATCGGGTGTGTCCATTTCTTAATTTATGAAAGTTTTGGACTATTTTGGTAACTTAAAGGCAAACAATGCTGATTTCAGGTGAGACAGCTCGTTACGAGCTGACTCACCTGAATCTGCATTGTTTGCAAAAACCTCGATATTGCCTTTGGCGCTGAAAGAGTTAACCATTTCCATATCAATGCCTAACTTTTAAAAAAAAAATAAAGTCGTCTACTGCAGATGCGTCAATATTTGCGTCTGCAAGTGGGAAAGGGTGTAAAAGACATCCAAAGCCTTGCTTCATATTGTTCTCAGATTTACATACTTATTTATTATACTAAAAGGAAGCAGTTTTATGTGAACGTAACTCTGGTTTTAATAATTATACAGTTATGTCCCTTTTTGGGCTAAGCAAATCATGAACAAACAGACGCACGTTTGATCGGCGGCGCTCTGGCTCTTATTATTGTAAATATGTCTTCAATGTCTTTTTTGCAGATTTGTTGTTTGTGGAAAAGGCTTAATCTAATAACTAATATCGGAAATCTATACCCTAAATATGACTAATCAATTAAGGAGTCTTTTAAGATTGGGGGATTCTACAATATATAATAAAATTGTGCTATTATATACGGTGGCACAGAGGTGACATGTGAATGTTTTTATTTATCTCGTGCGCACGACATACTTAGTCAACCATGAAAACCGCACGGAAATCACCGAATCAATTAGGATTGTTCCACAAGTCTTGAAGAAACATTTTATCATCAAATAATTCTGAAACAAGTGTTGAAAGCGGCGTAAAACCCCATTCAATCAATCAATCAAAAGGTAAGTATTAATTTTGATCTCGTATGACTCTTGATTTATAAATTTGAATCCGAAATGAAATAATCTAGTTATTTTGATAATATCGAAACTCTGTCATTTACGTAGAGAATTCGCGTTGCAATGCTGGATATAGATTTATAGAAATGAATCGTCCCGACGGTTCGGGATAGCAGGCAAAGAACTAGAATAAAATTGATAAAGTCGGCCAACTGAAAGTCTATTAAAACTAAAGTCTCATTGAGCTTGATATCAAACTGTCAGAACAAACGAACGAAAGAACATTTTATTATAGTGACATATGTTATTTACAAATATAAATAATTTTCCACAATATCCGGCCAGTTTGAGCCTACATGTTATTTTATATACATATTTACAAACGACTGTGTACATTTTGTTACTTACACCTGCTCTCAGCTTGTATACACCATTCATTATATACAAACATGCATTCTCAAAATCACTTGCATTCAAGAAATATCACATACATTTATAAACAGTCTGACAGAAAAGGGAAATCTTGATTCTGGTATTGCTTGGTAGCAAAATGACAGTAGACCTATGACAGAACTTGAGTATCATCGTGTTTGGTATAAAACATAATTATATTCTCGTCAGAAGAGACAGCATGTCATAAAGGTAGAACAAGATTCCCTCTGTATCATTTATGAGCGCGTTTGTTTCAGAGAAGTTACTGTCTTACTTATAAATTCAGCTGTTTGAAATCATTTTAATACCTTTTTTGGTTTGACAATTGAGACATTTCGAGATAAGCTTTATCAAACAGTGTCATGTATGCATACGCCTATATATACTATATACGGTCATATCAGCGCATTCTTGCAATCTAATCACGGTCTACGTTATTCGCTCTCGTATATCAACAAGTTACAACGACTTCTGCATAAACCTGTAGGAATTAATTACGCTCAATGACGATGCCACCAGAAAAATGATTATAGGAGGATATGTTTAACACTTAACTCAAATTCATTTGCAATCGGCATATAGAAACATGCCATTGTCCATTTACAAACAACTTTAAAGGACATGTGGCAAATACACACATCAATACACATTCAATCATACATTTAACACATACAATGGCAATAATAATGCATATACAGGGTGTTTCATAATATGTGTTACCATTAAAAACTATTATAAAAGATACATATAATGAATAATGCAGTCATGTCATATGTCATTTTGAAGTAGTCAGAATAAAGTTTTGTGTGGTGTAGAAAGTACGTCATGACGTCATCAACGACGTCATCCAAACAAGTCATTTTTCCAAGATGGCGCTGTCCACAGAGCAGTGCACAGAAGTTGTTAAACTGTATTATAAGAGTAATTCACCAGTTACAGTGATCAGATCGATGCAGAAATTGTACCCCGATAATTAGAAACTCAGTAAGATGCAAGTGCACATAATTGTCAAAAGGTTTGAGCAGTCAGGATCAGTTATTGATCGACGCCGTAGCAATGCCAGCCGGCCAAAATCAGTCAGGACTTCAGAGAGTATTGAACAACTGAGAACTGTTATTGAAGAAACTCCACAGGTCTGTACGTAGAGTGTTAGGTGACATTACTAACAATACAAGTGCAACTAGTGTCTACAGGATGCTGAGATTCGATTTGAAATTAAAACCGTACACTATTTCTATTATGCAACACTTAAAACCTTCTGATATTGACAGTCGGCTTGCGTTCGCCACGTGGATGAAAGATCGACCGGATATAGCAGACACTACTTGGTTTTCAGACGAAGCGCATTTCTACTTAAATGCGCAAGTAAACAAACGTAACTGTCGTTTCTGGGGTACAGAAAAACCAAATATGTACACGGAAAGATCTTTGCATTCCGAGAAAGTAACTGTTTGGGCAGCATTAAGTTCTTCTGGCATTATTGGTCAATTTTTCTTTGAGGATGAGGACGGTGAGGTAGAGACAATTAACAGTTTTCGATATTTAGATCTCCTAAACAAGAAGTTTGTGCCAGCATTAAGGAGAAAGGGTATGGACCTTAACACACTGTGGTTTCAGCAAGATGGTGCTATTCCGCACACTTCCAGGGAGGTACTTTCGAGGCTTGAGAGAAGGTTCGGTACAAACTTTATTTCTTACAGGACAGACACAGTATGGCCCCCTCACTCTCCCGATCTGAATCCGCTGGACTTTTTCCTCTGGGAATATCTCAAAGTAAGGGTGTACAGCCCCGCACCAGCATATCTAGAAGATTTGAAAATATCCACCAAGCGAGAAACAAGAAATATTTCAACGGACACCTGCAAATCAGTGATTTGTAACTTCAAGAAACGTCTAGACGTCGTAATTCAACAAAAACGACGTCATCTGGAACACTTGTTGTAAAACTGACATATATTGAGAAAACCGGTATAAAGGCATGTGTTAAGATAATCTTCTGATGTCATATATCAAATAAAACTTTACTCTGTCTACTATCACATTGTTACGTTTATTTAAGCGTATTTTACATTGTTAGAGAAATATAAAGCACCAAAATGGTAACAGATATTATGAAACACCCTGTATGTAATGTATTATCGTTATGCAGTATTAAAGTATTCTACTTCTATTTGATAAATACATAGTTTTCCAATTTTGAAAGCTTCTTTAATAAACGTTGCTTATCTAATCTGTACGTTTTTGCTATCATTATTCATACGAGATATAGATTTATTTATAGAAGACAGTGTGGTTTTAAACGTTGTTAGTTTAGGATGAATCTGCGTAGTCTGCGTTCGTATGTACCTAACGAATCCAATGGGAGACATCAGCCAGTTATCTCCCTTTAATACTCTCTACATCTAGCTAGGTCCTATCATTTGGTTTCCTCTGTTTTTATCATTGGTTTCTTTGCACTTATAAATTGCATTTTCTTGGCCAACTGTTATTAGATTGATTAGTAATTCCACATTTGTTTTCTTTAAACACTGCTATGTAAATTTTCTCTTTTGAATCATCACTTTTATTAACACATTTATGATTAATGTGTACAGAGTAATTGCAATATCTCATTGCGAAATAGAGATAAAGACAAAGGATTCCAACTAAAAGGACCTACCAACCATTTGGTCTTCCTTGGTCTTTATCTGACAAGGGAGATAATATAATTATCACTAATGTCCCTAATTAAAGAACAGATATAGCATAAAGGTCTAAGACAATCGAAGTCGTGTTTATAAACGTATCTGGTTTCGAATGTACCTCAGGAATCCCTACTTCTGTAGGTAACGTAAGGACGAGCATCAACAATGTACAATCAAAGCTGTGCTTAAGATCACCTTGAAATAGCGAGTCCCTGTCTATAGCAACTAAACTTTTAGTTTCAATATTTTTTTATTTTTTTTGCAGTAATGACCCTGCAATTAAAGACCACATGTGAATCATATTGATGTGCACCAATGGGTGTTCTTTATGCTCAGGTTCCACTGTATTCAGGAGTTTATAACAATTGATGTCAAAAAGGATTTCCTACGTACATTGTTGATTGTTGTCCACGCCCTTGAAGAGAGGTAGTAATAAGCCTATCAATGCTGATTTTTTAAAAGAGGACTACTTCACATTTTCAATTGGAAGAGTTCATAGTCAATTTATTTTAGGAATATCAAGATAAATATGTTAAATTGGGACAGTTATTGTCGGTAAAGTGCCTGGTCAGACGGCGCGGATGCACCGGTTCTTTATTGGTGGCACAGGCTTTAGAGAATCTACGCTACGCCCAGGAAAGCCGCTTAAAGCTAGTCTCCGTTGACTCGTAACTGTATGCATGATATACATAACCGTGCCGAGTATAGCACCAATGGGAAGATTAAACGAGACTTATCGTAGGGAAGGTGAAGTTTGATCGATATTTTATCAACTGCAAACCACTTTGGGGATCACACAGACATGACGTAGCCGGGTCAGCGTCTGGGAGTCCATCTTCAGAGCAAGTAGATCATTTCCAAATATGCATGTGTTATGTTTAACTCTTTCAGCGCCGAATAGTTTAACGTAGACTCTTCCATGTTCAAATTTGGGTGTGTTCATTCCACAATTTATGAAAGTTTTGGACTATTTTGGTTACTAAAAGGCAAACAATGCTGATTTCAGGTGAGACAGCTCGTGACGAGCTGTCTCACCTGAATCTGCATTGTTTGCAAAAACCTCAAAATTGCCTGTGGCGCTGAAAGAGTTAAATACTTAATATTTAATCTAAATGGAGAAATGATCTTCTATGGCGATAGAAGAATCAAATAATATAGGGTGGGTTGTGGTGGGTGTGTGATCCCCAAAGTGGTTTGCAGTTGATAAAATACCTTCCCTAAGGTAAGTCTCGGTTAATCGTCCCGTTTTATCAACTGCATAACCCCTTTGGTGTGGACCCAAAGATATTTTAGAGTTGATTCTTCAGAACCAAAGAAAGAGTTAAATATCTATATATAGATTAAATGTGTATCATAATACTGTTATATGAAACAAATATGTACAGATTACAACTGTTTCCTAATGAACTTTTTACCAATTGTTCTTATTTCAATATATGAGAAATGTTACTAGCATTACTAGTCTATTGTCAGTGTTGTACCACAGACTGATAAGTACTTTTGTCATTTACTTCTTCGTTGTAAAACCTAGCAAATGTCTGTGCACTTTTCCGTCGTGCAGTTTTGCTGCAGATATTGAAGCTGCTCTTGTACTGTGGGCACCATAATGATTACTTATTCCAGCCTTAGACATCAGCATTTTGACCCATCTTGACACAGTCTGTTTTGACACTGAGTTGTGGTTAATTATCAGCTGCTTTTACCTGTTTCGCAATGCTGCTGTCCTTTGAATATATTCCTCCAAAGTTTTGACCAGGCATCGATTTGGGAAACGTATTGTTTTAGTTTTAAATTTAGACTAGATGCAAATAAATCTTTGTCTAGTTTGGGGAATTTTGATAATATTACTTTGAAAGTTTCTTCCCTGATAGACCATTCAAGATCATCATTAAACGTTCTTGACATTTCAACTGCCTCCGTGTTTCTAACCCCTGGAACATGTGCTTGACTTAAATGTATTTTACGTTCTAAACACCAAAACCAGATGTCCCTGGCTAATTTGTCAAGTTCGATCTCTTTCCTACCAAATTTGATAATATATGCACAGCTAGTGGTGTTTATCCATGAAAAAGCGTATATGTGTGTTTGAATTGTTTTGACAGAAAGACATGAGTGCTAATTGACAGTAATATTCCTGTGATGACCACTGGCCGCCTGTCTTCATGTGGTTTGTTTTATTTACAGCACCCCAGCCCTGATTTGAGGCATCTGAATAAATAACAATCCTAGGCTGCCCCTGAGAGACTAGTTTGTATGTTATTGGGAGATTGGTGATCCACCATTTTATGAGAGACTTGATATGGGAAGTGACTTTCACAAACTTATCAAATTTTCCAGTTCTAATGCGTAAATTCAGCTCCTTATTTTTTCCCCAGAGGTTTATAGAATCATGGAGCGAACTCTGCTGCAACCATTTATCCGATGAGTTTTGCAAATTTACGAATTGTTACCTTAAATTTTCCCAAAATTGAATGGCAAATATAAATTAACTCATCCCGACGGGTCAAAGTTAATGTTACAGACATTGTTTCTGAACACAAAACAAAACCTAAAAATGTGATCTGTTTACAAGGCAATACAACTGAGTTGTCCGGATGAACAGTTAACCCCAATGAATCCATGAGTGAAACTGTTGCCAATACATTTTCCCTACATCGTCCCCAAGTTTGCCCCTATAAACAAGAGTCATAAATGTAACTTGTACTTATGTAACCTTTTGTTCTTAAGGTTGCAAACACCGGTTTCATTTTTTTTGTAAAGAGCATAGGGGATCTAGATAAGCCCATGACCAATGCCGTGAATTGATATGTTGTGCTTTCATACCAAAATCCAAAATATCTCCGATCTTCTACTCTGACTGGAATGGAATAAAAGGCTTCTGAAAGATCAATTGACGCAAAATAACAGTTTTGTCGCATTCACTCAACAGCTGATTTTAATGTCTCTATTTTAAAATGTATATGTTCCATGCAGTCCAAGTTGAACTGTTTTAAGTTTAAAATGACACGTACTTTCCCATCTTTTTTCAGTCTAATGAATAAGTTTGATACATATTCATCCATATCCTGAGTACCCTGTCGAACTGGTTCTATAATGTTGCTATTTAAAGATCTGCCTAGTTCTGAGTTTATTAATTCCCCCTCCATCTTTTGAAACCGTATAGGTTTTGGTATTGATTTTTGACATGGTGATTTAAATAATTTTACATTATAGCCTGAAATAGTTTGCTAAATCCACTTGTCATTTGTTATTTTAGAGTTTTCCCTTGTTTTTCCCGCTACAAAGTTATCTTTGTTATTTGCAAAATTTATTTTCCTGGTCTTTTATTTTATGTATTTTCCTCCCGCTTCCTGCTCGTGGAAACCCTTTTTTGGTTGCCATTTTGAGTACGCCGGTGGTGACTGTAGTTCTGATTGTATGGTGCGCTCTTGTATGGGGAAGTGGTTCCCTGTTGGTATGACTGGTTCTGCACCCCCCTTTGTACAAAAAAAGGTTTCTGAGGTGTCACCTGAATGTCTTTTTCACTCAAGGCTTTAAGATCTTCTTTGATTTTTTCCCCAAACAAATTTGTTGCAGACGGTACTGTTGCCATGCATTGCGATTTAACCTAGGGTAACATTTCTTTAAACATCATCTCCCGTCGTGCTTTGTTATTAAATGTAACAGTCAATACCATTATTGTATAGGTGTCCATTACAAATTCACGAAGTTAAGCTCTGTCCGTGTCTTTTGATGTTTATAGCAGATCCAGTGTTTTAATAACTGGGACCAGACAAGCTGACATTTGGGCAGACGCTTTCTGTATTTGAACGTCCCTGGCTTTTGTTGGGCGCTCCAATTTTTTAAATAAACGAGTTAGCTAATGGAAATTGGAAGTTATCCACGTTGTCTGGTCTCCTGTATTTCTCTCGGAGCTCCTTGAATTTCTCCTCATCAAAGGTGCCTCTGAGACTGGCGTTTGTCACCTGTGCCATCTTTACCGAGATATTTTAACCTGTAGTCGTTTTCTCCTAAAAAAAATATTCAAGCTCTTCGAAGAACTCGCTTTCCTCAATTTCAGTTTCTTGGTTTACAAACAACAGATCAATATCGTTAATGTTTATTGTTTCCCCCTCGTCTTCAGCCTCACTGTCAGAGGAATCATTTCCAATGTCCCCTTCCAGTGTTTATGTATAATTGTTGCACATTGGCAACCACACATGATAACTTCTTACTATGTTTAGTTAGTTCATGGAGCGTATCCGTCATGGTCTTTAGGATAGTCTCGCCTTTGTCAATAAACCTTGACATTTCCCCTTTTTCAGACTCGTTTTTATTACCGGTCTGCGCATGCGCATCTTCGTATCCACCCTGGCCTTCTGCCAACATTTCTTGACCGACAAGGGACTCTGTGAAAGACAAAGGAGTAGTATCAGCCCCTTTTCTGACAACTAACCATCCGAAGTCCTCACACATTATTAACAGAATTTGTATTAAACTACAAGCCTTACGCTTATTATTTTCAATTTATATCTTTGCGTTACGCAAATAACCTAGAACTGGACTCGGCTCTAACGGTACGCTACGGCACTTTATTCCAAGTGTACGTACGTATAGCCATGTGCGATAACTACATAAATGGCAAACACATAATCTTTACGATAATGTCCTTTTAATTAACTACGGGGAGATGTTCCTACATGGTTACCACCATGCATTTACGGCTACACATTTTTCATTCCTTTACGGAAAGTGCGAAACAAGTACTTTGATTTCCTTTGTTCGGTTAGGGAACCGGATCTAGGTCACGATGTGTAAACTCAGGAACCTAGAACGCATCGGACGTAATTTCCAATTTAATGGCGAATTAAAGAAAATAAAGGAAAAGTAGATTATGTGAGAATAATATAATTTCTTACCGACACGACACGTTGAATATAATTTCTTAAAATTATTCCCTTACTCACTGAATTAAAAGATGAAAAGTATTAAAATTGTTTTTGCTCATAAAATAGATGGACTGTCTTAGGCACTAATTGGCCTCGAATTGACTCTCGGAATCTGACCCGGCTACGTCATCTCTGTGGGGTCCACCAAGGGAGTTATGCAGTTTATAAACTGAGTCTTGCTGCAATTCCGTAAACATGATAACATAAACCCATTATCAGGACACACAGTGTTAATTCATACAAACGTAGGCCTTACTGAGACTGTGCACATGCTCGCCGAAGTCCTCAGCGCCAATGACAATATGGATATGTTGACAAAACAATTTCGATTCAGGTGAGACAGCTCGTGACGGAATCAGTATTGTTTGCCTTTTTGTTATTAAAATATTAGAAAATTATTGTTACATGAAAAATGACTTTCGTTCGATTTTGAACTTGGAATAGTCTATTTTTGGAAAAACAGCGCTAAAGGAGTTTTAATACGTTAGCAACAGGACCTCCCTAATCTCAAGACTAGTTCGTTCAGCTCCTGACAGTATACCATTTACATCGTCCCTTCTAAATCAAGATGACTTTGTTGTTTGTGTTATCGGAATGAGTGTTCTTTTACGAGACAGGTATCCTGTATATGATTCCCCGTAGAACTGGATGTGATAATTCAATGTGACATGCCAGCTGGGAACCATACCGTCCCCCGCATTAGGGTTTTGCTCTTGGCAAAGCTTCGCCCTTCAATATTGTTATATTGTTATCTATGATCAGGCAACATTACAGCAAGCCGTAGTACTATGTCGAGTGGTTAGCTTCGGGGATCTGGAACCAGGAGTCGCGGGTTCGATCTCAGGTCGCATCGCTCATGGTGGAGTGTCCTAGCTCAAGGCACATTTCTTATCCTAGTACTGGTTTGTACTGGATATCATGAATAATTCAACTGTCGCCGTAATATAAACGAAAACAATTTGGAACATTACGTAAAACCCAAAAGAAACGAAGTAAGGTTAGCTGTATACATTCACTGTACGCCTACATATGCCTCGATGTGAATTGTCAAAAAAAACCTCTAGAAATGGAAGCGTTATGTCCAGGGTTCAATTCCACCAACCTTACTTAGCGCTAAGTTATACTTAAATACTTAAAGGCACATAATTTTAGTTTCCGTATTAAAAATGTCTAAATATTTAATTTTTCACGAAGTTTTGTTAATCAGCAAGGTAATTATTTATGTCAAATTAGTCATTTACATAAATACATACCACCATTCATGTTTTACAAAATAATAGGGACTCAAAAATTATGAAATATGCTTTTAAGTATGCTTCTAAGTATTTAAGTATTACTTAGGCCTAAACAATTAAATTGATCGTTTCCAATGACATAGAGAAAAAAAAGGGTAGGTAGGTAGGCCTTTTTTTCATATTTTTTTTTTTATACCAAACATTAGTTTGTATAATAGCACAAGTTCATATTAACATTAAAACATAAAAACACAATGTCTTTGTTATCAAAGACTTTGTCAATGGAAGGATTGGCTGCCTTCTTTGGCGGATCTATGTGTTTTATTGGTTATTAAGCGGCGTTGAAAAATAATACGCTGTCCGAGTTTGCGAAAAAAAAGTTTAGGTTCGGCGGCAAAAAAAAGGGTAGGTAGGGCCACAGGAAACAAGCATACATTTCTTTTATGCCTTAGCGCTAAGTAACGTTGGTGGAATTGGACCCTGATTATTAATTGAGAAGTACATATCAATCAGTCGTCAGGTCACAAGTTGTATTCGAGACAATCTGTGATCTATTAGAATATGCCTTCGAAACCTTAATTGGCTTATTAACGAACATTTCAAAGCCATATTGGACTGCACGGATACACATATTGACCCCGATCTCCATAATGTCCGTTACAGTATGGGATTTGTAGATGTGCTTGAAGAAGACTGAAAATTATTAATGCATACAGG
The DNA here is from genome assembly GCA_031761405.1 of Serripes groenlandicus. Taxonomy (NCBI): domain Eukaryota; kingdom Metazoa; phylum Mollusca; class Bivalvia; order Cardiida; family Cardiidae; genus Serripes; species Serripes groenlandicus. Next base: position 12,608,680 of record JASEVX010000009.1, on the reverse strand, counting down.
TAATCCCGGAAGAGTCAACAAATCCGTTTAGACGTAAGAGTTTTAAGGCAATGACGAGTCTTTCTCTATCCCCGTTAAAGCATGTCACAATCAAATACATTCAAACCTGTGCTAAAGAACGCCTTTGATTAGCAATTCCCTGTATAAAGCAACCACATTTTTAATTTACGCAAAGCTATGAGACTTGCCTTTCTGATCTTAAAACCACATTATTTTGTGAACATCACATAACAGTGAAAATGCTTTCAAAAACGAATAAACGGTGTGTTCCAAATTAATTCTTTGAACATTGATACAATCTTACTAATTGACAATTAGGTGAGTTGTAGAGACACGTCTATAAAAAGCTAGTGTATAATAGCGCGTTTATTTTTTATCAACAATTTATGTCAGACAAGAGTTAGTCTCACAGTCGACTTTATTAGCAAGGGTCTCGTTGGAGCCAATTGCTTTAGTAGGCGACATTCGAAGACACTCATCATTTTTTGAGACTGGAATCTGGACTAGTGTTTTACAATTTCGACATTGAATTACTTCACATCTGTCTTTCTATATCAGCTCTCCGTTTCTGAACACCATCACAGGTTCAGAATGATGCCTTGGTAGTAGCAGATCGTATATAATGTCAATGGAAATGGATGATCTGTTGAATATTTTTTTAAAAATGAATGGACTGTTGTCAGCTTATACCCATGTCGGTCCTTTCGAACCGCCAAATAGTTCCTGTCTAAAATCAAAATGCGGTAACTTGTTGGCATATGAAACCGTAAAATGAATTTGATTCGACATCACTTAACCAAAAGAAAGAACTCCAAATAAATGTTATGTTAAAATATATGAATAACATGATTAAAAAATAAAATGTATTTTTCGCTTTCAACATACTTTATCGCGCGTAAAGTTCATGGGTGATTCTTAAATATTGTAAATAGAGTGGAGTAAAGGCAGCGTTTCGATTCCGACTCAAAAACAAATTCCGATAATCGAGTCCCAATGATAACATATATACTCAAAAAAATCAAATTATTGAAATTAAAATAAAATAAATACTTGAAAAAATATTACATAACTGTAAATGTGTAAGTTAGCCTAGGCGTCGGAATTTCCAAAAATCCTTTCGAATAACGTTAATCAGGAATCTAAGTACTAGAGTATTTCATTCTAGATTTCCGCGTAAATACACCAGATTCTCAACCTAAATTAACCATAACAACCCAGAAGACGGAATACGATAGTCAAGTCCAAGTGATAAAATATTCTCCAAACGAGAATAAAATTATTAGATGATAGTTATTTTTTAATAAAGATAAAACGCTTATATTATAAATAATTTGCTAGCTCGTTTATCGATTTTTGGACGGTACCCCTAAAGGGTACTGTCTATAGCCATGTGCATTTTGAGAAATCGTACAACAATTGGCTCCCTGATTATAAACAGAATGACAAAGTAAAGCTGGGAACCAAAAATCGAGAAAGAAAGATATTTATGATCAAGATTGAGCATTATGAAAGTTCACATATATAGTCAACATATAGCAAGAATAATTAAGTCTGTTTTGTTTGTTTGTAATGTCACTTTAATGGTTTTGAACATGCCAGTAGAAAACTGAAAAATAAACAAAAGAAATGGTCAAGTCAGTTCCCCAAGAGCAAAGAGCGAAAACCAGTTGGTACGAATCGTTCATCTCGAACGAAACATGAAAAACCGGGCACGAATCCAATGAATTTTGGAATCGGATGAAATCGTGAAAACAGCGAAGAATTCATAACGGAAGGAAGCAGAGACAAATTAATTACTCTATGGGAACCGATGACACCTTGCCGTCTTTTAAATAAGAATGACCAACATCGCCAAGCGATGGCATGCTGCATTTACAAATAATAGAACGGGTCACGTTACAGCCATGCATATTGTAAAGTTGGGTTAACATTGTTTTTAAAGTTTCTAGAATTATACTGTAATATGTAATTATTGAAATGAATCATCATTGATTTTTTAAAAATTATCCATTTATTTAAAAATATGAATATTGTAAATAGGCAAAAACATCGCCAGAAACTTTTTTTCTGAGCTTTGATTAATCGGGTCGTAAACCAAACTATAAAAAAAGAGTAGCCTAGGAAGTAAGGGGAAAGCTATTAAATACCCATTACATGTGTCTAAAGTTTTATAATAACGGTAGAAGACATACGTATTTTGTATCTTGCTGTTTCTTAAATCATTTTATACAATTTATTTATTCATAAAGGTGTTTTTTTCAAACATATAACAGAGTTTTTCTTAACAATAATAATGTTGGTTGCTCCTTTTTCGATTACGTCACCCCATGGTGCAACATTAAAACCTATCCCATACTGACGCCGCGTGGAATACTGACGCCGCGCTTCCACGCGGCGTCAATAATTGCATACATAAACTCGTATAAATGGCGAATTCCCACTACTGTAACGGTTAGCACATTCGCTTTTTATGCGGGAGACCTGGTTTCGATTTCCGACCTGGGCAGATTTTTTTTTTAAATAAAAATATGTTATTATTTACTTTTTCATTTTTGTCATATACATTTCTTATATCAGTGGTGCAATTGGGATTTGACACCGCTGCAACAAACTTCTTCAAAATGTTTGGATTTAAAGTGAATTCAAAAGCATTGCATTTAAAACGTTTCACCTATGCGTTGTGAAACACTTAAGCAATTGATTAATTCGTTTGTATGATGTCTTACGTCGCTTTTAACACTATTTCCACTATTTATAGTTATACCACGCTGAAGAAAATGGCATTGTAAACCAGGAGGTGTGCTTAGCATAAACTATCCAGATAGCAGATGCGCATATGTTTGTCAAGTTTTAGTATGTCGAAAGACCACCATACTGTGTGTACAGTATTTTGTGGTCAACTCCTTTATCATTCAATATATGAAAATAACAAAGTGCTATTGTAAAGTGTTCAAATGTTATCTGCAGTAAGCCCCTTGCTGTGAAGACTTTCAGTGCTTTGGTTTTTAGCCTGCGGCTTTAGCCCCTGGTCATAGTAGTATTACCATTTTTTTCGGAGTTGGCAGCCTGCCAATTGCTGTTAGCACCAAACAACGCGAGAAAAATAGTTCATCATGGATTCAACAAAACTGCATTTAAAAGGTTAGGATCTCACCCATAAATATCATTTTAATGTTGTTGGAACATCAGTGAAAAAGTTAAGGCGTGAGTACTCCAATATAAGTTTAAGCAATGTTTTAGAAATTAATGCGCAGAGAGGTCAAATATGGACGCTTGTTTTATTATTTACATTCGCGAAGAGGAACAGAAAGAAAGAAAGAAGTCACGTGAAATATACAGTGGCGCATTAACCTGGGGCCGTACGGCCCGTGCCTCGAAAAATTAATGGTAAACAATGAAAAAGCGTGGCAAATGTATGGCTGATTTAGCGGTGGACCATAGGGCCCGTGCCCGACTCCCCCACGAAAGAAGTCACGTGAAATATACAGTGGCGGATTAACCGGGGGCCGTAGGGTCAGTGCGTCGAACAATTAATGGTAAACAAAGAAAAAGCGTGGCAAATGTAGTGGCGGATTTAGCGGGGGCTTATATGGCTCGTGCCCGACTCCCCCACCCCACGACACCTCGACCCGGTCGGGCATCATACATATCTGGCGAGCGCCGGGCCAAATTCGCCGCTCAGAGCGCGGCCGGACATTGGGCAGACATTGACCGGGGAAAGGCGGCGTCTGGCCGACCATCCAATGTGTCTCGCAGGTTATAAAAGCCGGGGCATCGCATCATTAATCAGATTCCAGATGCGCTCTTCACAGAAGGTAGCAATTTAACACACAGTTTATCACAAAAGTGTCAGAGTAACAGTACTACAAGATTCCCTATAAAAGAAGGGAAGACTGAATGAGAAGGAGAGGGCAGTACCCACAAGAGAGGGGGGGGGGGGGTGCTAGTAAAGGGAATGAGACCTCTCCTCTTCAGCCACCAATGCACCAATAACTAAGTTGTAGAGGTAGAGTGCAAACGCAAACCTCTCCCTCAATCGTGCTGTGCAGGTGCCCGAAAATGCTGTGGAGGTATCAACGGCATTTTCGTTAGAATGCTTGTCTTAATGATATCAAGTCAAGTTCGAATATGGGTCATATTGGGTCAGAAACTAGGTAACTAGGCCAAATTGAAGGGAAATCTTGTTAACATAATGGAGGCTGCATTTTTAACATGAGCATATTGAAACTGTATCAGAATGTTTGTCTTTATGATATGTAGGCCAAGTTTGCATATTGGTCATGTCTGTTAAAAAACTAGTTCACTAGCCCAAATTGAAGGTAAATCTTGTCAACACTGTAGAGGCCACTTTTTTAAAATTTGGTCCGAATGTTTATCTTAATGATATCTAGTCCATGTTCGAATAAGGGTCATATCGGGTAAACAAAAATAGGTCACTAGACCAAATGAAAGAAAATCTTGATAACACACTGGATGTTGCATTTTGAATCTTTGTCAGAATAATTGTCTTGATGAGTTTTGCATATTTCAAACACTTTCTCCTAGTCTAGTACATGGTTTAGAGAACTATTTCAACTTGATGTAATGTGATTTAACATTGACATATTTCTCAATATAATAATGCAGAAACTTCAAAATATTCTGCCTAAACCTGCTGTCAAATTTCCTTTTGTTTCTTCGTGTCTTAAATGTGTATACTTGTGAGCTCTTGCACTCAGGTGAGCGATATAGTGCTATTGAGGTCCTTCTGTTTTGTATTGGCAGTTTAATAAAATTTACTATTTTTGACATGATCTTTCAATTTCTTGACAATAAATACATAAACATTAGCTGCAATTGTTATTTCCTTTCACATTTCCCCCTACTTCTCCATTTTTGATTAAATTATGTCCTCAGAAGCTGTTGGTGGGTATTTCAGTAAATCAGGGAAATGTTGTTTATTATTGATGATTTCGTAAGGTTTGTAATTATTGGCCTGGGGCTTTAGTATAGTATAGTATAGTATAGGTCATAGTAGTAAAACCATGTTTTCGGAGTTGGCAGCCTGCCAATGGTGTTAACACCCTACATGTATTACGCATTTTAGGGTGAGACTGCGCCAGAAATCAAAGCGCTGAAAGCTCTGATGGTATAGGGGCATATGTAAGTTGAAAACATATAGCATAGATCATATGGACAAACATTGTTGAAACAATGAAACAATTACCTTTAAACAAACCAAACCAATGTTTGAAGCAACACATATTGCCTGCCAATAACATATACCTCATTTGTCAAAGTTCTACCCTTTTCTTGTATAAACAAAATATCGAAGGACAAAAGATTGACAAAAAAAACCGAGCAGCTACCCTTAATTAAAATATTTCTAGTTCAGAAATCACTAAAGATCCACAATGTATATTGTAATCATGCTGATAAATGAAAGACAATCGAAAGCATGATAGAGTTATGTTTCTTTTGCACTGCACAATTGCAGCTCTGGGTTTCCTATACACCAAGTCTTAAATTGATATATTGAACATATATTGAGACAATAACCGAAGAAATGAAAAAATTGAGTTTACACCTAAAAACAGATTAGATTTGACGAAGTACAAAGCTTGGGGAAGCACTCATTAACGAAAAAGGGAATTTCACGGAACACATGTGTTGCATGCGAAAGTCATATAATAAGTGAGAACATGGAAAGACAAAAATATACACACTCCAAACGCAGCATGCTAAATTAATGGTAATGGTGCACTGCAAATCTGTAGGTCATAAGTTACCTACAAACCAAGTTTGAAATTGATACAATGAAAATTAATTGAGACAATCGCTGAACTAAATAAGGAAAAATGGAGATAACTGAAAAAACAGACCAGAGTTATGTACCTAGTACTTTGCCGTTCTCCTGATCACACGGGTATAATTGTGACCACTTTGAAATAAATCTGCCATACAGAAACAACGTGTTAACCAATACATGCAATCCATGACGGACGGACGAATGCACATTCAGGCAGACAGCCGGCCGGACGCCGGATTATACCTCCAAGCTTTACAGACAGAGACAACTCATAAAGTATTGATTACAGAAGACTGGTTCGATGCGTCAAAACACGTCAGCTTAGATTATGGTATTTGTAAAGTATTTGCAATTTAATTGTATCTCCGAAACGGGACCGGACCGTCAAGGTTAATTTTCAAAAACCTATTTAGACTACATTTCTAGTTTATTTGTCAACAGATACATCTAGGACTATATTACACGTTGATGAACGTTGAGTCTTCAATTAACGCAAATGCATATACATTATAATGTTAGTCCCAAAATCGCTAGAAGCGCCTCAATTATAAAATAAATAATGACCTTGCGGTTATAACTCGGATGTGTTGACAATTTCGGCCAAATTTCTTTCCGACGTTTGACAAAAGTCAATGCGACATGCGTCATTCGTCTTTCACCAATGGGCTAAGTCTATGTGGAAACGCAGCCAGTTGCTTAGGAAGATTGTTGTGAGGAGTACTGGTTTGAGAAAACCAGGAAATACATTTGTAGGTGAACTGGCCGCCGTGATATGACTGAAGAAATGTTAAAAACGGCGTTAAACCCCAATCAATCAATGTTGAAATTAACTTATCTATAATGTGTAGATTTAATTTCTATTTCCTAGTAGGGTCTACATACAGCGACACATGAGAATATTCAACACAAAACGCGACCTGTTTTACCAACAATTCCCCAGTAGCGGTGAGACCGTTTGTAACATTATTTCATGGCATGTATACACAGTAGGACCTCTCTCTTTGGACGAATTATGTTGTAACAAGTTTGTTTACAGTATTCCTTAACCTTGACCACATAGACTAAATATACAGCAAACAACATTGAACTAAGGCATAACTATTGACCTGAATTAATAAAAGTATGATTTTGAATAGTGATGAAAACATTGTGGAAAAAGACAAACTTGTTGATTATCATTCATCTGTTAAGGTTAGTCAAATGTGTCTAAAAGGGGCAAAGGTTAAAATAATAACTGTAGACAAATGTTTTCGTTATCTAGGTTATAGAAACAAATTGATTCATGTTTCAAAGCATTGTTTGAAAAGGAGGAATTGCTCATTGTCAGCAATTGCTCCGTTTGCAAATATACTTTTAACATTTGTTTGTAACTAAGTAGCTATAACGGGAACGGTTCAACCCTTTCCCGCTTACAGTCGCATTTTTGACGCATGTGCAGCAGACGGCTGCATAATTGTTTATCATGACCCATTTCCTCTTTTTCCACAAAGGTTTCAACTATATATTTTTCCCCTTGATGTAAGGCAAAATTGCTCGTAATCATTCATCTCTAGCATGTTATTCAATGTGTCCGGAAGGGAGAAAGAGGGAAAGAACGTCCATAGTAAAACGTTTAAATATGAAAAGAATTAATTTGAAACGTGTTTGAAAGCATTGTGTGAAAAGGAGGAATTGCTCATTGTCAGCAATAGCTCCATTTTCGAACTGTTAAAGTATCACGGAAAGGGTTCCGCTTCCATGGGGAGGATGTAACCATTTTCCGCCTACAGACGCTTACAGACGCATGTGCAGCAGACGACAATCGAAAACATTGTGACAAAAGGGGAAATTGCTTTTCGTAGGCAATTTCTACTTTTGCCACAATGGTTTCAACTCCTTTCAATAATTTTATTTATAGTGCTTTGCACATTTCTCTATAAGTCGACTGTTGTAAACTAATGGGGTCACAGAACGGTCGACGTTACCTCACACTACTGACATTGAGGTCAACCATAGTTCAGAGTGTGTTTCATTCATAGAAACTATTTTGTCTCATAAATTTATGCAAGCGGAGGGTTTCGTGATTCGGTCGAACCAATGAAATCGTTGAAAAGGCAGATTATAACCAATCAAAACTCGATTTTGGTGTAGGTATACACATGTGGACTGTGGTTGCAGCTTTAATCCGACTTTTCGAAAGCAGCTTCGCTATGGGATAGTGGCCCCTATCCCAAAAATAGTTCATCATGGATTCAACAAAACTGCATTTAAAAGGTTAAGATCACCCGAAAAAGATCATTATAATGATGTTGGAACATCAATGAAAAAATTAAGGCGTGAGTACTCCAATATTCCTATATAAGTTTAACAAATGCTTAGAAATTAATGCGACGAGAGGTCAAATAACAAAGAAGGTGCGTCACAAATGCAGTGGTGGGTTTACTGAGGGAACCCGTAGGGCCCGTGCGACGAAAAAAAAGGTAAACAAAGAAGTCGCGTGATAAATACAGTGGCCCATATTTACCGCGGGGCCCATAGGACCCTTTTGCCCCCCCCCCCCTCTCCACTGACGATCACAGCCCCACTATTTTTTTTTTACTTTATTTTTTTTAAATATATAAACTTAAGCAAATGAATACGCTGATTAATCTCGAGTCCGTTTCCAGTCCTGGTCATGTCACCAGTACTGAAACTGCAGGCGTTTTAGGAAGCTGCGGCTATTGCTGAATCCATCGGCATAGTACCTACTACACCGGTTTACAAGAGAAAATTGATGCAACGCATCAATGTCGCCGGATATCTATAGTGCAGTTATGCATAACACTAACATTATAGTAGTTGAATAAACAGTTATCAACTGAGGGGCATATTGGAACATCAGGGGTGGGGTCAAGTGAAAATGTATCATAACTTGCATTGTTTTGTCAACGAAGTGAATGATAATTGAAGCCTTTCATTGTTTATGATCAATCTCCATTCCAAAGTAGGTTGACCATACACACAACCAACTAATTATTGATCATAAACAGTAATGGAAATGAGTAATCTTGCCAATCATTAGTCTTAGTATGTATACAGTGCTTTCATTAATGAATAATTATAAGATTTGTGAATTCCACATACACTTTTCAAGATGTTTGTCAGAATATTTTAATTTTATTATTTTTCAATAAAACCACAAAACAGACAATTTAGGATTTGCATGCAATAGCACGTCATTTTACCTTTCCTCTTTTAAAGTCAACAGTGGACACCTTTGCAGCAATCTACTTTTAAAACAATGAGATAAGGGTTAAATCGCTGAAGACATGAGTTTTCTCTTTTTCTCAAAATGATATTAACTTAGCATCCTCATTATATCATACTTTAACAAATGTTGAAATGTAGTCCAATATTTATAAATTAGACCACCTTCGAAATATAATATCAACTAAACAGTTAAATCTCATTGGAATTGTTGTATAATTTAAACTTAATTTCGAACATAAACTTAACCCTACAACATGTTAATTTATTTTAATTCTTTCCTTCCTTTTTTATAATGAAAACAACAAACTACTCATGTTTTAAAATTATATTATGATGAGCGCCCTTGTGTCAATGATGCATAACAATATGCAGATCGGAAGCAATATGCCTTTAGGGAATTAAATGACACATTTAAAATTGTCAAGACGAAATAATTTTGTACGAAAGACCCGATTCTTTCTTATTCGCAGAGGTGTCGTTCTTGAAACTCTCTTTATAGGCAGAGAGTGTTCGTTCAAAGTCATTGTTCCATTAAAACCAGCTTTATCTCGGTTTGTTCTTTTCTTGATTTGTTTCGAACCAAATAAACATTTTAAATCACCTATAATTTACTATTTGTAAGTGAGTGTAAAGAGCACCTCTCTGCAAAGGAGATTGATCTACGCAGTTGGTATTCGCGAGTCACGCAGGTGCGCGTAAGTAAACAAATTAGACTGCGACGTAAAGGTTTGTAGTTATCGACTTTTGATTACATGTAGTATATAGTGTAAAATAAAGTATAGCAGTCTAGCTAATAGGGACTGTTTTGTCTTCGTAAATAAAACAAAAAAAACATAAATGCGAGTCAAAATAAAGAAACTGAAAATACCTAAAACATCGGAATATTTATTTCATTTTAGATGTGTCATTACTTAGTGTTTTTAAACAAACACAATTGTAATATGTTCAAGACATCTAAATGTGTTTCTTTCTAATAATAATCCCCCCTCCCATGTGATTTCTGAAAACCTATTAAAAATAGAAGTCGCGGGCTCCTGCCCGGCGACTAATGAAGCACACAGGCACGCCGTAACAACAACCCCGATGATACTACGGAGGAATATTATAAGCCAATTATAACTATTTCATTCTTGGATCATGTGCTCCAAGAATTCCTCAAACGATTTACCTCACTTCTGCAGCGAACTACTACGACATTATAACTGTTCCCGCCAGTTGATATAGCACTTAACGACTAGTCGGTAAACTTTATAAGGGAAGACCTGCCATCGGACGATACACTCCAGGTTAAAATCGAGTGCTGGAGGAATAAAGGGTTGGTGTATCACCCTTATCTTACCGACCAGTCAACCATTGACGGAATGTGATCCGAATGTCCACACAATTCGTTGGATAGCGATCACATTGTTGGTGACAAGTTGCGAGTTCGAAGAAAAGAATTTCAACTATTGGCCTCGTGAAGTCCGACTGAACATCATCAATGGCGAAGAAAGTGCTTACAGGAATGTGCCTTATGTCTGCACATAGAGATATGGATATCAACCTTTATGTTTTCAAAAGTTTTCTGCTGCAGATTTATATTGTTTTCAAAAGCATAATTATGAATTGAAAATGTAGCCTACCTAGTATCACTTAGTTTGCGGCGGATTTCTATGCATTTTCGGTCGGCCGGAAGCCTTCGGGACTCCTCGCGGACATCGAGTTACATTTACATCGGACTTAAAACCTCATCGTAAACTGATCGCACATTAATCGGCGGATGTCTGGCCGATGTCCGACCGGGCATCACTCATAATGGGCGAGCGCTGGGCCAAATTTTGGACTACTTAGACAATCCAGACGCCGCTCACAGCCTGAAGGTAACAAGTTAACACACACTTTATAACAAAAATGTGATCCAATGTGTCTCGCAGGTTATAAAAGCCGGGTCATCGCATCCTTAATCAGATTCCAGATGCGCTCTTCACAGAAGGTAGCAATTTAACACACAGTTTATCACAAAAGTGTCAGAGTAACAGTACTACAAGATGCCCTAGAAAAGATGGGAGGACTAAAGGAGAAGGAGAGTGCAGATCCTAAAAGAGAGGGAGAGTGGCAGTGAAGTGAATACGACCATGTGTCTCCTCTTCAGCCACCATTGCACCAATAACTAAGTTGTAGCGGTAACGTGCAAACGCCAACCTCTCCCTCAACCGGGCGATCCGATCGCGCTGTGCATGTGTCCACAATCGCTGTGGAGGTAGCCCGGTAGCGACGAGTGCTGTTAATTCAGGGGTTGTGAGTTCGAACCCAGCTCGGCCAGCATTCTTTCCGAGGTTTGACACGGTCATTGCGACAAGCGTCATTCGTCTTCGACCAATGGGCTTACAGTCTATGAGGAAAAGCAGCCAGTTGCTTGGAAAGTATGTTGTGTGGAGTGTGTGGAGTGTTAGAAAGGAGACACATGTATAGGTGAACTGGCCGACGTGATATAACTGAACAATTGTTGAAAACGGCGTAAAATTTCAATTAATCAATCAATTCTAAAAGGAATTGAAACCCTTTCCCATAAGCAGATGCTTTCTCGCGTGTCTGCAGATGTTGAATTGAATATGAAAACAGGGTGGCAAATGGAGATATTGGTGTTAATAAGCAATTTCTGCTTATGTCCTAATTGTTTTATAATCTATTCTAAAATGGTACTTTCATTTACAAAGATTTTCCATAATTTTGCTTCAATGTTGTCAAATTCGTCCGCTGAAGATTTGTTTTATGTGGGAAAGGGTTACACATTTACCGCAGAAAATATTTCAAGAGTCATCTGATTTGAAAACATTTTAATTTCAGCAGTTCAGAGCAGATTTCAGTCAATCTGCACATCGTGTATTCAGAACATGTGACACTTATATCTATATATATTTAAGCGATCTATCTGTCATACTCGGAATAATTCCGTTGAACATTGTGGCAAATTGAAAACATTCTCAAGATGAGCAATAATTTATCCCTTTGCCACAATGATTTCACGAATTGTCTGCTTCAGGCCTCAAAAAGTATTCTGCACCTCGAATATTCTGAAAATGTGTACACGTATATTTCAATGCGTAACAGAGTTAACGAATCTGGTGCTGGCTCTATATTCGTTTCAGCTCTACATTCATATCGGTATTGAATATCGATTACCGAATATCGAACTTCGTGCCAACTTCACATACCTAACGAGTTTAAATAAAAACTCATAAGGGTTTTCTGACTTTCCGGAAGTTACAAATCCAACTTGTAATATAACGTCATTCTATTAGCGTAACGCAAATGATTACTACATAACCAAAGGAAAACGACAGAAATGATAGGAAAGAATAGTTTGACTCGTCACAAATGTAGTTCCGTAAATTATGGAATCGTTTCATTTGAAGTACTTTATGAAGGGCAAGTTGATTATTTTTTGTACCAGTCATCATAATTTCATAGATTTAAAATCTTGGCCATATTTTAAAGTTAAATATATGCTTAACCTGATGGTGACTTTTATTTTATTTGCTTATGTCGGTATGACTTGTAAATAATTGATCGTGCTACAAGCAAGGGGCTAACTGCAGTTCACGGGGAATTATTTACCGATCACAAAAGTTAATAAATGTTTACCCGAAATAGGTAGCCCCTATACTCATATTAAATAGTTCAAAACTTTTTGGCATTAAATGTTGAAAAATAGTCAATTGAAAGTCAATGAAAATGTACAAAACTTGGCTTATTGGGTTTGTCTACCCAGTATAAATAAACCATGCACGATTAATATTTAGATGCTAATTGTACTGGAAAATTAATTTTTACTTAAATTTTATCTCAGAATTATGATTCTAATATTTCAAGACACCTTTTGAACAGTTTTAAAACTTTGACTATAATACGAAAAAAACCCACCATAAATCGTTCATAGATTATTTTTTTTCAAAAATCCATGAAGCTTTCTGAAATGGAACTGGCTAAAATCATGGGAGTCGCGATTTTGGGTATGTATAAAATAAGACGAAAAACACGGATTGAAAATTATTGTCGTCTTTTTTTTTAAATAGATATTTAACTGCGTTATTTTCATGTGAATTAACATTTGCACGAAAAAGTTGAAAATTAATGGAACTGTGTACGAAATATGTTTAATCGTTCATCAAAAAAGACGATAGCAATAGACTACTACGCCCGAACCTAAATGTTGACTGGACAGCGTCGCGTCATTTCCGTAACACTTCATTTTGGCGTCTCGCACACTCGTATATACGTACATAGAAGTTTTTTGGTCTGATTTTAATGAGATTGCTTCAAATGGTGCGATGTCGTTTCCCGCAAAAAAGGTGGGATCAACATAAATGACCCCAAATTCCTATACATGAGCACTCGTTTCACTCATACAAAGTTGTTATAAAATATATACGTTGCGTAGTGTTAGATCAGATCAGACGGTGTATGAACAGGTCAGTCTTGATCCTCATACGCAACAAATACATAAAGGCCCACTGATATCCATACAGGCTTCATAAGTCCCATAAATAAACAATCTACAACAAATAAAGATACAATTGTAAAACAACTTGGCAAGAAGATAAAATATCTATAAATGGAAGTATAATTATTTATCCGACATTGTGGCAAAATGATAACGTTTTAATTATGAGCAATTATTCCTTTGGCGACCATTTTTTCCTACGTCGTCTGCCGCAAAGGCGTCATGAACCGTCCCGTTTCTGGTACCTTCTTTTGTTTCTTGTAATACTAGGTAAATATTCGAGTTCCATTTAACAAATTGTTATTTGAAATTGTCATTTTTATTATTAACAATCAACACTCATAAGTCACATAAAAAATCAGAGACATATTTATTTCTGAATTAATTTATCAGGAAATATAAGTCGTCGGAATCGGAATCGAGAGACCACAATACAGGTGATTAATTAAAGACCATCTTGACCCTCACGTTTAAACCTCGTTCATTAAAAATGTATTCCTTGATATTCTGAAAGTCTTTACTTTATTACTTTCTGTCCGTAATAATAGACGACACCCCAATACGAATTCCAAATATTTTGTGATCATGCAAAAAACATGACATTATCGTCGTCTAGTCAATTCTTAATTTCTGTCCGTAATAATAGACTACACCCCAATACGAATTCCAAATATTTTGTGACCATGCAAAAAACATGCCATTATCGTCGTCTAGTCAATTCCTCTAAACATATTTGTTATGGCCAAAGTATGCTTTTTAATATTTGTTTATAATAATTTTAACGTTTTTTCGTAAATAAGTAGTATAATTAATATTATCTATAATCTGCGGTCCAGTATCGGTGTATACTATACATGATTAACATTTGAAAGAGTAGCTGCACAATGTATTTTAGTTATGATGCAACACAGATGTTGACCCTCCAATAAGTCCATTCAAATGACGACAGTAAACACTTTAATTGTCAATAATAGTAAACGGGAAAAGGGATGCATTGTTCCAAAAAGCAGTCCCCTTTTTATGTTGCCTACCTTAACAGAAAGAAACATACGGGTTACTTCTCATGTGTCTGTCCATCGTATACATGGACTTACATATTGTTAGGCGATATGTGTGAAAATAGTTTATTTTTATTTTTTATAACGGGTATCTTATTTGCATATTAATGCTATTCATTCCGTAAAAGGGAAATAATTACGGAATGAATAGCATACTTGTGGGGTGCAACCCACAAGATTAAAACAAAAAGAAATAACCCCACAAATACACTTCATGGGTACGTTCGTCCGTCTGTCTGTCTGTCCGTCACACTTTTTCAAATAACTTTTTTTCTACTCAAAGGATTACATTGAAACTTCTGACAAATGTTTATATCAATGTGTGTGATTGGTTCACAAAAGGGGGATAATCCAAATATTTTTATATCAGAGTTATTGTCCCTTTTCTGTCAAAGATTAAACATTTCTGACAAGGCCCCGGCAGGTGACACACGTGCTCCGGGGAGCACTCCAATCTAGTTGTGTTTTGTTTTGCTCTTTTGTCTTTTCCCCCCATTTTTTTTTGGTATATGAATTCTGTTTACAGCCTTGTATTCACTATATGTAAACATGTATATCAATTACCTCATAACATATTTAACATGTACTGCGTGTATGCTGTATGAATTAAACTCTAAAACCTTGACTATGCAGGCACAACATGTGAAATTAATTTAAATTAGATTCCCATCAATCTAAATACTGAATAGAGGACAAAATCGTCTGCCTTTGCAAGGTGTACCTTATGGATCCTTCTTCAACCGACTGTTATTGCAGTTTTAAAAAGATAAACTTTAATATTCAAATATTCAAATTAAGAAGGAAACGGCTGATGTCGTATTAGGTATTTTAGATAACGATGTTATTTTTCCTGTAATAAAACTTCATCTTCAATCAATATCTGAGGCTTGTTTGAATGACTCTCATAACTGACGCAAATAAAAAGACAATTATATTATAGAAATCGGAATATACATATCAGTCTGTCAAAATCAAATTAATTAGTCTGGCAATCTGATATTTAAACGAAATCAGCAACTGTTTTCGTATTTCGAAAAAAACCCAGAGTGTTTGAATGCACACATGTGTCAACTTCAAAATAATTCAGAGCTCTAGATAAGGGGGCGTATTTCATGTTCTAAAATAAGTATTTGATACACAAACCCTATGTTGTGGGTACTCAAAACAATCGCCTCACTGAGACGATTCTTTTGAGTACCCACAGCATAGGATTTGGTAGAGTAAAAAGAGAAATATTGTTGAGAAAAGGCCTGTCCACTCCGTCTTATCTAGACCTTTGATTCAAATATAATATTAGTGTAAGCAATGACAACCTCGTGACACACAGCCAGACGGGCAGATAAGTTTTGGGACAGGCGACACATTTAGCCCCCCTTTCCCACATACAGCAAATCTGCAGCAGACGACTTTGAAAATGTCTACTAGCAAATATGGAAAATCTCTATAATTGTAGGTATAATTACTGAAAAAAGTTGAAAACATTGTGGCAAAAGGAGAAATTGCTCGTATCTCCCTTTGTCACGATGTTTCAAAAGTCATTGCAGATGCGTCAAAATGTGTTTATAGGTGGGAACGGGTTAACTTACATCGCTCTTGTTTTATAATGCTTTCATCCTTAGATGATGATGGACGCCAAACTTTTACTACTGTTTTTAAAATGTTTCAAACCGCGCTTGATAGATAGTTTCAAACAAAACTGGAATATGAAAATCAACGAATACGGACGTTGCCACCATTACATAAAATATATAAAGGTTACAATACACCAACACAATTCCTACTTTGTTTCCATGTAAATCGACCAGTTTTAATCCTCAATTGTCACACTTTCTAAGCGTTTCTCATGTAGAACACCATATATCATTGAAAAGAGGTACCTCCTAGCTTTAAAACGATCCAAAGAAAATGTGTGGTCATGCATTATGCAAGAAAGAACTCACCAGGCGAAAATGGTAACCGTCATTTTGGACCAAATCGGGTCCGGACAAAATCGATGTTTGGCATTCTTTACTTTCACTTTCAAACAAGGTCAAAATACTAAAAGTAATCAAATCAATCATTTCCAGTGCATCCTATACACATTCACAATGCATTTAAACTCAATGTTATATATTCAATACATTCTTGTGATGGTTTACACGCATTTCTACGCAAACAAAGGTTTATGTTAGGGACTATAGTACAAGCAAGTCAGCGGATGTGACCTAAAGGTGCTGAATTCCAGAAAATAGATAATTATTATAGTCAAAGTTTTAAAACTGTTCAAAAGTTTTCTTAAAATATAAGAAATATAATTCTAGGATAAAATTAGAGCAATTATTGCACTTTCCAGTACCATAAACATCTAACTATTGATCGTTTATGCTTCAATTGTCCTGGGTAGTCATACCTTGTAAGCCAGATTTTGTACATTTTCATGACTTTCAATAACAGTTTTGCAAGATTTACTGTCAAAATAGTTTTGAACTACTTAATATTTACGTTGTTGTCACTATTTCCAACATTTCAACATTTTGATGACCATCTGGAGTTCAGGACATTTAACACACACACATATATATACACTAGTTGCTGAATGATTTTATGTGAACATGTAAAGGTCTGTATATGAAAAGACAAATGACATTTGATAAGATCAATCTTAAGAAGGGGGATGTCATGTCCATATTGTAAGACGATGTTGATATTTTGATATGTAGATCATTCTATCATACTTAGACATCTGTGTCTTTTAGATGCTTATTTATTTTATATTGTATTATTATGCATCCAATGATAATGAGTAATACACGTAATTCTGTACATCTATTATCTGAGATGTATCGCAGTGTATAGAGTCCGCCGCGGAAGCGGGAGACCAGGGTTCGCATTCCTGTCTAGTCCTACCAAAGATTAAACAAAATCACCGAGGAGCGAACGCTTTTTCTAAGTTAAAAGAAGGGACATTACTGAATAAATATTAAAGCCAGAGTTATGTGACTTGGTATAGACATGCGTATTAGTCTTAGGAACATAAGATTCAATTAAAACAGTTCAACGGTTTTTGAGTTATGAGGTTAGGTTAAAGTTTTGTGACGACGTAAACGACGCAGAAGACGCAGAAAATGACGACGATCCAAATGGTTTCACAAGAGCCTTACTTTCTTTTTCGAAAGACAGACGAGCTTAAATGTGAGCAATGGCTTCATTGGCGCTCATGGTTGCGGCGATAGCACTATGACTGACCCAACGGTCGAATAATAGATAATACCGGCAGTACTGTTAATCTACACAGGACAATCAGTCATATAATTTTCATACTGTTGAAAGCGGGGTTAAATACCATTGCAACATAAAACATTCATTGTTATCGACTGATATATCGCAACTCGAGTCTAGACTTCGATCATGCCATTATGGACGGCGAAAGCTCTTAAAAACCATTTAAATTACTGCGAATATTTATAGAAATATTCTGGAATGTAAACAATCATAATTTGAGCCGTCCCGCAAGAAAGCCAACATTGTGGACTCTGCGTAAAGTATCGACCCAGATCAGCCTAAGCATGCTGCGCAGGCTAACCCGGGCAGACACTTTTCGCCCCATGTGGATTTTCTGTTTCAGGAATCATTACTCTATTCCTCTATCTCGCAGAGACGGAATGTGTCGGCCCGGATTAAGCTTCGAGGACTGCGCAGGCCGATCCGGGTCGATACATTACGCAGAGTCGATATGAAACATACTCGCGTCGACAAATAAGATATGTCTTGTAATACATCTTCATATTTAATTGGGTTATATATGTAACCATGTTTATTACTTTATGGCATTATATTAATAAATGGCCTTTTTCATTTAATCTGTTCTTATGTGTTTTATTCATGACATACAAGTCCTATTTCCCTTTGTCTGAACACTTATTGGTACCTTGCTCGAACTCCTACAAGTAATTGCTCATCTTCCCTGGACCAGACATAAATATCGATGATAATGTCATGGTTTTGGAAAAGCAAACAATACAGACAGTTCTGACGATTTACCACGACACACCTTGATATAACTGGATTAGTGTTGAAAGAGGCGTAAAACACAGCATATAGCAATGAAACAGTTTATTCATTTAATATTAATATTGAACATATTATACGATCATTTTATTCCGAGTGATTTAGACGTGCATCATACCATGTACCAAACGAGTGCTTCTACTCCATACGTTCAGAACTTTTTTTCTTAAAATGTTGGTGTTTCGATTAAGACATGGTTGTTAAAAATTCATACTAGTACATCTATTCAGATCGGTTTAAGTTTTTCTTAATATTTCATGATAGCATACTATTATGTAGTTGACACCGCTGCAATGTCATTGCGTCTGTCGTTTTTTTTCTCCGCAATATTTCTCTTATTACTTAACCAAATCCTATGTTGTGGGTACTCAAAAGTATCGTCTCACTGAGACGATTCTTTTGAGTACCAACAACATGGGGTTTGAATGTCAAATTAGGATTTTAGAAAAACGCTAGTTACGAGTAATAACATCTGTTTTGATCGATCATTTATAACAATGTGATATTTAATGTATTTACCATTGAACGTTTTATGCAAGGATTCTTTCCGGAGTGATATTGACGGGCATCTACCAATACGAATGCTTATGCTTCAAACATTCAGAACATTTTCTTCCAAGCTATTTATTCCGAGGGTTAAGACGTTATTTTTCATAACATAAGATAAGTACATATAATTCAGATAGTGTACGGTCTTCACAGCACATATATAATTGATTGATACTGATTGATGGTCATGGTTTCTGGCTAATTTTGAGTAAACTCCAGCACTAAAATACATGTGGACCAAGCATCGCGGTCTCAACGTATCGCTTGTGCTCAGAATTCATTCGACAATTCGAATTGGATAGACGACGTATTCCTTCTCAAAATGATTATGTTTAAGACGAAGTAATGGACGTGTTGTTTTGGTTGGGTACAAGACTCATAGACTATTTCGTGTAAATGGTATTGAGGGCTTGGCATGAAACGGTTGTAACTGAAATTGGTATTTTGTTACCAAGTTTAATTACCTCGCCAAAATTGCCCCTAAACCAGGGTTTTCAAAATAGGGTTTTAGTTACAACCGTTTCACGCCAAGCCCTCGGTATGTGTTTTCTCATTCAGTGTCTCAGTCTAGAATGGAGTTGATTAACTATTGCAGTGTCGAACTCATTAAAGTAAACCCTTCCATGTATATTCGCACAACTCCATTTTCTTTTCAAATAAGAAGAGCTTTGGAATATTTTGAAAATGAAAGGCAGACACTACTGAGTTCAGATGTGTAAACATCGTTATCAGCTGACTCACCAGAATCTGTATTGTTTGCAAAAACCTCAATATTGCCATTGACATTAAAAACCTAACTAGCATTTGACTAGAATGCCCTGTTCACACCCAGCCACGATATACTGTGAGTATATAAAGGATAATTAGTACTCTGTGTATCTAATACTTTAACAACAAGGGCGTTAGTACAAACGCAGCTCGAATCGTGTTACAAAAACAGCTTATTATGCTTGAAACCTTTCCCTCATACAGGCGATTCTTGACGCATTCGTAGCAAGCACATTATCTGTGATCAATGACCACTTTGACCATACTCCTAAAGGAAGTGATGTAGTATTGTATTGTGCTGGTATTACGTCTTTCTGTCCAACAGTTTGGAATGCCTTGTGCATACAATTACTCCTACATTGTTCAAGGATTTTCAATGCAATTTTCCAAAAATATGACACTATGAATTGTTTTATTAAGCGTATACATGTTATTGTCTTCTGCTGTTTTTTTCGTCCGTTAAGCAAATCGTCTGAGTGCAATTTGCTAAGGTTTACAATGTCAATTGCTACACGTGATCACTGTTTGTCGAAGTGCTTAACATATGTCGAGGCTACGCCAGAAGGGGACAGTTGGCATACTGTATGTGCGATTTGCAATTGTCCAGTTCAGATATATATTTCGTGCGTATTTGTTTCGCATGGTGGTTTTCTTTGCTCAACAATGCTGCAACTTTTATAATAAGACTTCACGTATGAATAAAATACGAAGCTGCAATAACATTAACGACCTTGTCGACAACTCGAAGTAATTTATTGGTCCCTTTCGACTTTCGAGTTCTGATATGGTCAATGTAAGTGATGCATTGGTCCCTTTCGACTTTCCAGTTCTGATATGGTCGCTGTGAATGTTGCATTGGGTCCCTTTCAACTTTCGAGTTCTGATATGGTCACTGTAAGTGTTGCATTGGTCCCTTTCGACTTTCGAGTTCTGATATGGTCACTGTAAGTGTTGCATTGGTTGCTTTCGACTTTCCAGTCCTGATATGGTCACTGTAAGTGCTGCATTGGTTCCTTTCGACTTTCCAGTCCTGATATGGTCACTGTTAGTATTGCATTCGTATTCTCTTGGGCAACTCGTTGTAAATTTTCTTATTTTGTTTGTGTGTCAAGGAATTCGCAATTTCCAACATACAACACATCTACAGCAACGACTTTGAACGCTTACCCACAAATGTATTGAACATATCTTGAAATGAGAGTATAGTATAATAATTGAATATAGTTGCAAACATTGTGTCAACTGGAGTAATTGTTCAAAAGTCTTCTGCTGCAGAGGCGTCATAAATGGACTGTTTGTTGGAAAGATATAAACAACATCTCACAAGAATTATTTAAAATGTGCATCTGTAGAAAATCAAAGCACTGAAAGTGCTCACAGCAAGGGGCTAACTGCAGATAACATTTGGACATGGATTTACCGATCCCAAAAGTCTAACTTGAACACTTTACACTAGCGCTTTGTTAGTTAGCACTTTATATCCATATATTAAATGATAAAGGAGTAAAGCAAAATACTGTACACACAGTATGATGGTCTATCGATATACTAAAAGTTGGCATACACATGCGCATCTGCTATCTGGATAGTTTCTGCTTAGCACACCTCCTGGTTGACAATGGATTTTTTAGCCGTTTTTTTTAATGCAATTAACACATATACATTTCATATCAAACTCACAATAACCTTACAATGCTAATTATATTGAGAGTCCAATTCTACTTTCAAAGCAGAAATAAAATCCTGTGTTATCTACATTTTCTTCAGCGTGCAATGACTGAAATGTTGTTAAAAGCGACGTAAAACATCATACACACGATTTAATCATTTTTTAGTGTTTCACAACGCATAGGTGAATAGTTTTAATGCATTGCTTTTGAATTCATTTTAAATCCCATCATTTTGAAAGAGCTCATTGCAGCGGAGTTAAATGACAATTGCACCACTGATATCGGCATTTTCATGCTAACCGCTACGTTACGCGGCCACTTCTAATCGGAGAATTTTATTTATAACATAATTATGAACCGATACACGAGTTTAGCGAATTATTTAGAATTGAAGCGTTTTATCTTGATAACAAAAAAATGTCATTTAAATCATTTGTTTTATAACTGGGACTTGACTATCTTATTCCGTCTGCTGGGGTTGTTCAGGTTAATTTTGGTTGAGAATTTGATGTATTAACGCAGGAATCTAAAATGAAATACTCTAGTTCTTAGATTCCTGATTAATTGAAGATACATTTTATTCGAAAGGATTTTTGGAAATTCCGACGCCTAGGCTCACTTGCACATTTACCATATATGTTATATTTTATTATCATTTAAATAATTTGAATGTTTGAGTATATATGTTATCATTGGGACTAGATTATCTGAATTTGTTTTTGAGTCGGAATCGAAAAGTTGCTTTTACTCCATTTGATTTACAATATTTAGGAATTACCAATGAACTTTACCCGCGATCAAGTATGTTGAAAGCGTAGAAATATATTTTAATTATTAATCATGTAATTCATATATTTTAACATAAAATTTCTTTTGAGTTATTTCTTTTGGGTTAGTGATGTCGAATCAAATCAATTTTCGGCTTCATATGTAAACAAGTTACCGCTTTTTGATTTTTAGACAGGAACTATTGGCGGTACGAGATAACCAACATGGATATTAGCTGGCAACAGTCATTTCATTTTTAACAAAATATTCCACAAATCATCCACTTTCATTGACATTATGTACGATCTGCAACCACCAATACATCTATATGAAGTCGAGATGGTGTTCAGAAACGGAGAGCTGATGTAGAAAGACAGATGTGAAGTAATTCAATGCCGATATCGTAAAACGCCCGTCTAGATTCCAGTCTCAAAATGATGCGTCGTTTCGAAAATCAGCTACTATATCAATGGCCTCTAACAAGCCCCTTGCTAAAAACCAGAAAACGCTGATGTATAAACAACGCAAACAATATAAACTTTTAAATTATAGATTAGATTTATTTTTCAGTAAGGTGCATTCTTGTTTATCACATAACACATCATCAATTTTAGAAAACAATAGAGCTATGATGACCGTAAACCGCTTACTTAAGTCTGTGTGACCATTCTGCTAATTGTCCATGCATGTTTAATAACAGTGTAGTATCTAAAATATTCACTGACTCGGTGGTGTAGTGGTAGAGCGTCCGGATCGGACGCATCGCATCGTTCGATCCATGGTCGGCTCATACGATATACTTTGAAAATGGTTGTAATGGCTGCCCTTCTTAGCGCTCAAGGTTGCGGGGCCTTACGACTAACTGGTTGGTGTAAGGATAAATGGACCAGTAGTACTAGTAAGTTACCCAGCAAACGCCGTGATATAACTGAAACATTGTTGAAAGCGACGTAAAACCCCAAACAATTAATCGATCTAGAGTGATCGCTAGCATTTTTCAAAATCAAACATTTTACCAACCAAGTGCATTGTTTAAAAAGTTCATGACCTTTAGAATCTTCCCTAGGTACTAGGTAAATATTGGCGAAGTACGGACCTCGGACGCAGGGTGATCACAAAAGCTCACCTTAAGAACTACATGATTACGTAACAGAAAAGGGCGGTCAGGGGCGTGATTTTACCGGGATATTCGGTGTAATTGTTCTAAAAGTGTTCTTTGCTGAAATTAGTATAATGTAATTTGCACTATTTATCCCTGAGTGACACTTATCATTTTTCTAATTTAAAATATCACAATAAGCGCTGACACAGTGCATTGAAATATCATATTTTATAATTAAAGACAAAAACCAAGAGATTGTAAATCCTATCTACTCTCAAACTTCGTGCTGAATCATCTTATGGGCCATAAGCCTATTTGTTCTTTCAATCCGAGAACGACACTAGTTTCTAAGCACAACTATTGCATTTATAATTAATATTTAGGGCAAGATATGGTCAAAACTGCCAACATATTATTAGACTGCACATATTATATAAACATTGTATGAAAAGGAGAAATTCTCATTTCCATAATACTTTACACCCAAACCCAGATGTTATCTGTGTACAAAGATTTCATTTATTCTTTATCAGCTTTTAGTAGAAATGAATGTTGCGTTTTGCTTCACAAGGGTGCAATTTTGCGAGGTAACATTTTATTTGATTTTCTTAATTGGCATGCGCTCTACATTGAGATAACTAGGATGACATACAATCTAAACTCGATTAAAAGTGCATTCAACGTGTAGTGGGTCATCGGCATGCTACGATAGGAAACAATTGTACATAACCCAATTACTTTTTATTTAAAAGAATATATGCCTTGTCAAATAATCAAGTTTGTTTTAGCCATGCTATAGGAAAATCAACCATGTAGAGGGTTACAATCAGAGACGACTGGATCACCTTCGCATTCGTGTCTGCATCGTCGCTAGCCGAGGCTACTTCGTACATTACCTTTCCCATAAGCATTTCTTACGGCTTCGTTGTGAATTGAAACTGCTGCTCTTCAGTTTTATTGGATGCAATGGGATTTTAGATTATGAAAGAAGCCATAACTTCAAGGGTCAACGTTGGCGCCGAACGCACACACAAGCCTCGGCTTGTGAAGATGCCGCGTAGTTTCACTTGAATCTGCGCTATCCGCAAAAATTCACAAATTATTTCAAGCAAATTCATATAACGACTGTCTATTTGTATCATAATTTTAAGATGAATCAGGAGTCTTCGTTTATGTGGGAGTTCAAATGTTGTTTCCTTTACAGGACGTGGAACAGTATCGCCGAAACTACGGTTGTTATCATTGAACATGGCCTGTGTATTGTTAATGTGGGAGTTCGAATGGTGTTTCCTGGACAGGACTTAAAACATTATCGTTGAATTACGGTTGTTATCACGGATCGTAGTTTGTGTATTGTTCATGTGGGAGTTCGAATGTTGTTTCCGGTACAGGACGCCGAACAGTATCGTCGAAACTACGGTTGTTATTATTGAGCATAGCCTGTGTATTGTGTATGTGGGAGTTCGAATGATGTTTCCGGTATAGGTCGAGGAACACTATCGTCGAAACTACGGTTGTTATCATTGAGCATGGTCTGTGTAATGTTTATGTAGGAGTTCGCATGTGGTTTCCGGTACAGGACGCCGAACAGTATCGTCGAAACTACGGTTGTTATTATTGAGAATGGCCTGTGTATTGTTTATGTAGGAGTTCGCATGCTGTTTCCGGTACAGGACGCGGAACAGTATCGTCGAAACTACGGTTGTTATCATTGAGCATGGCCTGTGTATTGTTTATGTTGGAGTTCGAATGTTGTTTACGGGACAGGACGTAAAACACTATCGTTGAACTACGGTTGTTATCATGGATCGTAGTCTGTGTATTGTTCATGTGGGAGTTCGAATGTTGTTTCCGGTACAGGACGCCGAACAGTATCGTCGAAACTACGGTTGTTATTATTGAGCATAGCCTGTGTATTGTGTATGTGGGAGTTCGAATGATGTTTCCGGTATAGGTCGAGGAACACTATCGTCGAAACTACGGTTGTTATCATTGAGCATGGTCTGTGTAATGTTTATGTAGGAGTTCGCATGTGGTTTCCGGTACAGGACGCCGAACAGTATCGTCGAAACTACGGTTGTTATTATTGAGAACGGCCTGTGTATTGTTTATGTAGGAGTTCGCATGCTGTTTCCGGTACAGGACGCGGAACAGTATCGTCGAAACTACGGTTGTTATCATTGAGCATGGCCTGTGTATTGTTTATGTTGGAGTTCGAATGTTGTTTACGGGACAGGACGTAAAACACTATCGTTGAACTACGGTTGTTATCATGGATCGTAGTCTGTGTATTGTTCATGTGGGAGTTCGAATGTTGTTTCCGGTCTAGGACGAGGAACAGTATCGCCGAAACTACGGTTGTTATCATTGAGAATGGCCTGTGTATTGTTTATGTGGGAGTTCGAGTGTTGTTTCCGGTATAGGACGTGGAACAGTATCGTCGAACTACGGTTGTTATCATTGAGCATTGTCTGTGTATTGTTAATGTAGAAGTTCGCATGTTGTTTCCGGTACAGGACGCCGAATAGTATCGTCGAACTACGGTTGTTATCATTGAGCATTGTCTGTGTATTGTTAATGTAGAAGTTCGAATGTTGTTTCCGGTACAGGACGCCGAATAGTATCGTCGTCACTACGGTTGTTATTATTGAGCATGGCCTGCGTATTGTTAATGTTGGAGTTCGAATGATGTTTCTGGTATAGGTCGAGGAACACTTTTGTCGAACTACGGTTGTTATCATTGAGAATGGCCTGTGTATTGTTTATGTGGGAGTTCGAATGTTGTTTACGGTACAGGACGTAAAACGCTATCGTTGAACTACGGTTATTATCATGGATCGTAGTCTGTGTATTGTTCATGTGGGAGTTCACGTGCTGTTTCCGGTACAGGACGTGGAACAGTATCGTCGAACTACGGTTGTTATCATTGAGTATGGCCTGTGTATTGTTTATGTGGGAGTTCGAATGTTGTTTCCGGTACAGGACGCCGAATAGTATCGTCGTCACTACGGTTGTTATTATAGCGCATGCACGACCTGTGTATTGTTTATGTGGGAGTTCGAATGATGTTTCCGGTATAGGTCGAGGAACACTATCGTCGAATTACGGTTGTTATCATTGAGCATGGTCTGTGTATTGTTCATGTGGGAGTTCGAATGTTGTTTCCGGTACAGGACGGGGGACGGTATCGTCGATCTATTCCACACAAAGACATCCTACGGACACGGCGACCTCTGTGAATTTCCAGTACTGCCTCAGAGCGTGTGGAACCGATATACCTTCGTCGTCGTCCTCATTCCGAACTGTCAGCACTCGGATATGATAGACCTGTGGTCTGCAGCTGTAGAACCCGTGCATACAAGAACCTGTTGAACACGTCACCTCGCGGACGAAGCGCGGATAATGAAGGACGCCAAGATCTTTCCACGTAATACTTGTGTTGCAGTGCCAGTCACCATGGTTACGAAACTGTTCCGATATTTGTCGTTTGTCCATATCTATATGGTCTTCTAATTTTATTATAGAGTTAGGTAACGGAATGGATATATTATCCTTCGTTGAACTTATCTGGAGAGACTTTTCCAAATGATCTTCTGGCACTTGTTCTAAATCGATGTTATACCTTTGTTCGTTTATTGTTCTTGCCTTTGTATCACATATTACACTGCAAATGACTACCAAAAAGGCAAGGGCACATACAACCTGCAAAACAAAAGTATATATTTAGATGAATCTTATCATTGTCTTTAGATAACCATATTCTTCCGCTTTTTTGTCCGACCGATAACTCTATCTTTTATTGGTATTTAGGAGGCGCATGTAGCACTCTTAAGGTTTATGTCATTTACCTGTTCAACGATTGATTGATTAGGGCTCAACGCCGTTTTCAACATTTTTGTTCAGTCATATCACGGCGGCAAGTTCACGTAGCCATGTGTTTCCTATATTTCTCTCACCAGTAATCTACACAACAGACCTTCCAAGCAACTGGATGCTTTTCCACATAGACTGTTAGCCCACTCGTGAAAGACGAATGACGCTTGTCAACGTGACTGTTAGATATGACTGATGGATGTATACAGTTAAGAACATCATGAAACTGGCACTCTGAGCGTTACGTGATTTGATCGTAGTTTGAACGCTTTAAGAGCGGAACGGTATGTCTGAACTAAAAGAATGAAATCATAATGAAATCATAAGTCATTGTTTTTATTTAAATATTGCACTCCGAACGCGTAAGACACAAAGAAGAAATTCATATGTACGGGAAGGTATTCTTAAGATGCAAATCGTGATATAAGTTCGTAGCTATCAACCTGAAATTGACCAAACTATCAGCTACTGTTGTTTTAACGAGGGACATTTGAGAGACGTCTAAAAAGTGACGTCAATGGTAGACTTTCTCAGAACTGTTTTAGATACGACAAAAGTAAGAACAGAATCTTATGGGGCATATGCTGTATTATGGTGATGCAACATTTCGTGAGGAAATTCGAATATTTTTTTAGAGGCGAGTTCTACCTTATACGATGTTACAAATATCAGCTATTCATTTAAAGAAACGTATGTTGTCGGTTACATGCGCGTTTCATGGATTTGCAAAATCGCGGCCGAGCGTTCATACTGCATAATAAAACACTTTTAGGTCGAAAAAAAATGAAGTAATGAAAAGGGGAAAATGTAAATATAAGGATTGATTCTTAATTTGCGTGCGTTCCTGCAGTATGATCGCTCGTCCCTGATTTTGCAAATTTTCCAAGAAGCGCTAGCGTGCTTCAGGAATTTGCAAAATCGCGGCCGAGCGTTCATACTGCATGAACGCACGAAAAATAAGAATCAATCCTTAATGAACACTTTCCGTTATGAAGACGCTTTCTGACGCCTCTGAAGCAGACGTCATTTGAAAACATTGTCACAAAAAAAGAAATTGCTCAAAACGAGCAATTTCTACTTTTTGCCACAATGCTTTCAACTCTTTTAAATAATTAAACTCTCATTTATGGAGATCTTTTTACGTTTTTGCATATAGGTTTTCAAAGTCGTCTGCTGCAGATATGCTGTATGTGGGAAAGGGTTACATATGTACAAATAAGATGAGAGATCAAAGAAGTTACGTAATGATCGTAACAAAGATTTAAATACTTGTTTACAGTTTGAAACATTTATTATCTGAAGGTTTCTAATGGTTTTGTCGTTTCATAAGACTAGGGAAAGCTGATGAAAGGATGTGCCAATGTCATGCACTATCAAGGTTACGACGATCTGTAGGAAGATATCAAAACTTTCAAATAGGCAAAGCAACTCATAACTCCCGTTCCCTCTTGCAGACGACTTTTGAGAACATTGTCACAAACGTAGAAATTCCTCATAACAAAGACCTAATAACACAACATGGAATCTCGCGTAATCTCGCTGGTCACATGGTCTGGTACGTTGTGAAGTGTGACCTTCTCTCGATTTGTTCTTTATCTATTGGATCGTTTCATATCTTTGTGTTATTAAGTCTTTGCTCATAATGAGCAAATTTCCCCAATGTTTACATTTCTATTCAATTATTAGATTTTAATTTACGGAGGTTTTCCATACTTTTGAAAATTGTTTCGTTGTCTGCTGCAGATGTGTTGTATGTGCTAAAGGGTTATATTGTCTTGATCATTGAACACGTCAATGCGGGACTTAAGACGGTTCTCTGCATGTCCGTAGTTGTTTTAGACGCACGCAGTTGGTTATAATCGCTCGTAATAACGCGTTCATGCTGGGTGAAATCGGTTATACAAGAGTCGTTCCAGCGTATAGTATCGACCCGTGGATAGACTACGATAAGTCTGTACGAATGTGTTGAAACAGGCAATGGGTTATATCAACACTTTTACTTTACTTGGGCGGAATGTATCAACACCTATTTTTGATTGATTGATTGATTGATTGGGGTTTAACGCCGTTTTGAACAATTTCTCAGTTATATCACGGCGGCCAGTTCACCTACTCATGCATTTCCTGGTTTTCTAACACCAGTACTCCACGCAACAATCTTCCCAAGCAACTGGCTCCTTTTCCACATAGACTTAGCCCATTGGTGGAAGATGAATGACGCATGTCGCATTGACTTTTGTCAATCATCGGAAAGAATGTTGGCCGAGCCGGGATTCGAAATTCACAACCCCTGGATTGACAGCCCGCGTCGCTACCGACTGAGACCTATTTTTGAAGATCATGAAGACGACATATTATCTTCTGAACATCAGAACGGTTATAAAAAGGGAGTGACGTTTTAATCCGACTTTGTTTGTTATTTCCTTTAAACTCCATACGTTTTCGTTTTCGATGCCTTAAATGTTTTCAGAGAAGACAACCCTTATACATTTCCTACAAACCACAAGCCCGTGGACGTCTTTGACAACATCAACATTGATTTACGGAAAACTTCAATTAATTACCGTATCGCTATTGAAAAGTGTAGAGAACATCTCCTGTATGTCACGTTTTCAAAAGGTCAAACGCGTCGCAAAGCGTCTTCATTATATCCAGACAAAAGATAAGTGTGTGGAAGACCCCTAGCTATATTTGAATTACATCGTGTCCTTGAATCTAACATCATTGACGCCGCGTGGAAGCGCGGCGGCAGTATGGGATAGGTTTTAAGTTTGTACCATGGGGTGACGTAATCGAAAAGGGAGCAACCAACATTATTATTGTTAAGAAATACTCTGTTATATGTTTGAAAAAAACAACAACCTTTATGAAAAAATAAATTGTATAAAATGATTTAAGAAACAGCAAGATACAAAATACGTATGTCTTCTATCGTTATTACAAATCTTTAGACACATGTTAAAGGTATTTAATAACTTTCCCCTAACCTCCTAGGCTACGCTTTTTTTATAGTTTGGTTTACGACCCGAGTCATCAAAGCTCAGAAAAAAAAATCTGGAGATGTTTTGGCCTATTTAAAATATTGAGATTTTTAAATAAATGGGTAATCTTTATAACATCAATGATGATTCATTTTAATTACTACATATTACAGTATAATTCTAGAAACTGTAAAAACAACGTTAACCCAACTATGCAATAGGCATGGCCGTAACGTGACCCGTTCTATTATTTGTAAATGCAACATGTCATCGCTTGGCGATTTTGGTCATTATTATTTAATAGACAACAAGGTGTCATCGGTTCCAATAGAG
This sequence comes from Serripes groenlandicus, assembly GCA_031761405.1. Classification (NCBI taxonomy): domain Eukaryota; kingdom Metazoa; phylum Mollusca; class Bivalvia; order Cardiida; family Cardiidae; genus Serripes; species Serripes groenlandicus. The sequence goes on along the minus strand of JASEVX010000009.1, from coordinate 12,578,032 downwards.
TAATTAAATTGCCTCTGCTTTCTTCCGTTATGAATACTTCGCTGTTTTCACGATTTTATCGGATTCTAAAATTAATTGGATTCGTACCCGGGTTTTCATGTTTCGTTCGAGATAAACGATTCGTACCAACTGGTTTTCGCTCTTTGGGAACTGACTTGACCATTTTCTTTTGTTTATTTTTCAGTTTTCTACTGGCATGTTCAAAACGATTAAAGTGACATTACAAACAAACAAAACAGACTTAATAATTATTGCTATATGTTGACTGTACATGTGAACTTTCATAATGCTCAATCTTGATCATAAATATCTTTCTTTCTTTTTTTGATTACTTCGTATTTTTTGTTTATATACTCCCGTTTTTGCTATCATACTTTTGCTAAACTGGAAGGAGAATAGACTTTCCCCTCTCCTGCCAAAGCTTGTGTCACACTTAACTTATAACTAGAGGCAATACATCTTAATATATGTTAATAGTTAAGCACCTATTTTTTTTTTATCTAATGGATCTAGTTAGAGGATTTAAAACTTCAGCTTGTATGACAGACACATTATAGTTGCAGTTAATGTTAAGTAAACCGTAAACCAAATGATTTCAGGACTAAACTTGTCATGTCACAACTTAACTTCACATGCTGAATATCACGTAGATCTAAAACGTGTAATACCTACGTCAATATTGACCCCCATCTGCTCTTGGTAACCTTTTCATATAGGATAGGGTAGCCAGGGGAGCAATATAGGCATATCTTGGCCTTCTTGTTTGAAATATAGGGACATTCGGCCTTCTTGTTCGAAATATTTACATCCTGTCTGCTTGCACAGGTTACTTAAATGTACTGAACTGCATCTGCTCCCTTTAAGTCATGCTTCAAAATTATGCGCGGCGTCTTTGATGCTTTGCATCAAAATTCTTCTTGTTTATATATCTGCAGCAGACGACTTTTGGTAACACAATGTTGGGTTTCTCGCGGGACGGCTCATTTGTAAACGAGCCGCGTTTGACGATTGTTGGTCCTATTTACTCTGTTCCCAAGTCCACGAACCATACTAAGGGTTCCATGTACGTAATACTTAAAAGCTTAACCCTTTCTTACATACGCCAATTCTGTAAACCCTTTTCCACCTGCAGACGCCTTTTGACGCAACAGCAGGCGACTTTGAACATAATTTGTCAAAAAATAAAATTATGTATCTGTCAGTTTATCTAGTCAAGCGGAATTGCAAAGCAAGCGAAGTTCGTGGCTTCTTTATGCGTACGGGTTCGATCCCCAGTCTCGGCACTACGGTCATGGTGGAGTGCCCTTGGGCAAGGCACATTTTCTAGCCTAGTACTGGTTTGTTTACCCAGGGATCATGAATAATTAAATTTAATTGCGCGCTAAATGACCTTAGCTGTCGATGCGCCATAAAACAATATACATTCATTCATTCTTTATGCGTATACAAGACACGTACATTGTAATCCAACCCAATTGGCGCTTAACCCTTTCCCTCATACGACAATTCTGCAGAAGACGGCTTTGAACATATTTTGACAAAAAGTAGAAAATCTCTATAATTGAATGGATAACCTATGACTAAAAGTGGAAAACATTGTGGCAAAAGGAGAAATTTTTCGTTCTGAGCAATCGTCCTCTTTTGTCACTATGTTTTCAAAAAGCCGTCTGCTGCAGATGCGTCAGAAAGCGTCTATATGAGGGAAAGGGTTAATTAAGTAAGGATAGAACACATTCAAGCATTCATTTTCTACAACCCAAATCAAAGCAACTCTTCCAGATCGTATTCGGCCTAAGTAAATCGGCTATGGTGACAAGTATAGTTACTAACCATCAATAATTGTATAGAAATGAAATATTAAGCAATTCTTATTAGGCAAACAAACAAAAAATATGAAATACACTTAAGTAATTAAGTATCGGGACGGGATTGCAGCCTAGTAGCTAAACCATATATATTTTTTATAATGGAAGATTATCTTATTCTTTTGAAAAAAGAAAACCCTTTATTTGTTTGAAATATACATATTTAGCACATGTTGTGTCATACACCTTTATGCTTGTTCGAAGTAAATCAATATGACAGACGTAGCATTCAATGTACTGGTATGCCCTTTTAACCCTTTCCCCCATATAGACGCTTTCTGTCGCCTCTGCAACAGACGGCTTTTTGAAAACATAGTAACAAAAGAAGAAATTGCACAAAACGTGCAATTTCTCCTTTTGTCACAATGTTTTCCACTTTTAGTCATAGGTTATCCATTCAATTATAGAGATTTTCCATTATTTGACAACATATGTTTAAAGTCGTCTGCTGCAGAATTGTCGTATGAGGGAAAGGGTTAATATATTTACCTTAAATCCTTTCCATTTGCAGACGCATTTGTAGCAGACGTTTTTTGAAAACATTATGGCAAAGGAAAACAGTGATGATGAGAGAATTATCATTTTGTCACAATGTTTTAAATTCTATTCTGTAATGAAACTTTGTTTATAGAAATTCTCCACAATGTTGCCTAGTTTTTGTCAAAGTCGTCTGCTGCAGATTTGATTGGGAAAGAGTTAAGATTCCCTAATATTCAGTATCAATGTTTAATGGACGAATTTATAGCATTTTAATATTCAGAAAAAATCCCTGACTATCTGGATTCGTGTTGATGTTTTCGTAGACCCCTATATAAGAAGCATTTTTCATGTTCTTCAACTTAAATATTATGCTGTGGGTACTCAAAGGAATTGTCTTACTAGAAATGATAGATATATTGTTGGAAAAAGACCAGTTAACTCCCACTTCTCTAGTCTTCTGTTTTTGTCTCGTTTTCGTCGGGTTTCATTGCGAAGCAATTTTACCGAATATCGCGATCAAAAGTCTTCAACGGATGTTGACCGTACAACCGCCAAAAAAAGAAGAGTATGCGCAAGGTAAAATAGTTCACCAATTCGTCTTGAATACTTCAAATAGCCTAATGTGAATAACTTCCTATTTACGTAGTATTGTGGACACACAAATATCTATGATTTTGATTCAGTAGATAATTTTGCACGTTAATCAAAATTCGGTTAATTCAGTGAGATGGTCTGAGACACCGAGTCACAAACATGTACTCTAGCTCAGTATTGGCGGAAGGATCCAATTTCAAGCCTTGTTCTTCGGTAAATAAATATCTCGCCGAAGAAATTTGTCTTTTTACAAAAGAATAAAATGAACATTTATGCAGACAGTAAACTACATGGGAGTTTATAAGTCATTCAGAGGAGTGACCGGTATCGAATTTCTTCTATGCAAGGTTTTACGTGAAATGTAAACACAGGAATATTATTCTGTAAATTGGCCAGGTTAAGGACAGTTGGTTCGATACTTTCGAGCATGTGTATGCTTAATTACCCCTTTCCCTCATATAGACGCTTTCTGACGCCTCTGCAGCAGACGAATTTTTGAAAACATAGTGACAAAAGAAGAAATTGCACAAAACGTGCAATTTCTCCTTTTGCCACGATGTTTTCAACTTTTTGTCATAGGTTATCCATTCAATTATAGAGATTTTTCCACTTTTTGACAGTATAAGTTCAAAGTCGTCTGCTGCAGAATTGTCGTATGAGGGAAAGGGTTAAATCCCCAAACAAATTCAATAAATATTTCTATTAATAAAAATACAGTTTCTATGTGTATGCTGTCTGCAGTTAGTGTGTAAATGAAACAAAAATAACTGAATATTGTCCCTATCATTTTTCGTAATCCTTTACACACCACTATCCATGTTTCATTTTACTTTGAACATCTTTGAATATTGTTTTTGTTTCATTTGAACCCGACTTTCAGTTCTCTGATTTTGGAATAGTTGTGTACACTTATGCACCTGTCAATATGTTGCCCTAGGGGGCGGGGAGGGGGGGGGAGAGGGTATGTGGCGGCGGGCATACATGGGACTTTAGACAGAAGACGATTCCCGACAGGCGGGAATTTGACACGCCGAACGATTCCGGGTCCCGGGAAATAGACATTGGCCGGATTTTACATCCCGGTACCCATAGTACACAAAGCATATCCCACTATGGGGGATTTAGACACAATTATTGGCCCTAGGGTGTGGAATTAGACCCCAAAAAGGTAAACTTGTCTAAATAACCTGGGTCTAAATTATATGTTATATATTCGTCATTACTGACAAGAAGATCCGAACAAGCTCAACCAAGTATAAATTAGAAAACAAACTAGCAATTATAACATAGCGTGTATATCGGTATTTAGACAATGCCGATTGCAGAATTAGCTTTATAGATTTTGACTGATAAAAGGAAAGTTAAGTATTCTAATGTTAAGTCTAATATTATTCCATGTGAAATGTTTATTTTCATGAACCTGACTCGAGAATATTCTTATACTTTATTCTAATTAATAAGATAACACTATTGCTATCAATTTTATTTAAAATTGTATACATAGTTCGAAAGATTTAGATTGAACGAACAATTCACTCATCAATATACATAGAAATAATAGAATGGAAAACTAAACTGAAATATATTTTTAAATATATTTAGAGAGAGAAATCGTTTTACTAAACCTTAATGTCTAGACTTAAAATGAAATATTAATTTGCTGGGGTTTATTAGAATATTCATATTTAACATGACTTGTCTGTGTCTTCTTATGAGTTTATTCAACTAAATGAATACATAAAATTAAAATTAAATGATATTAATCACTTGGCTGTCAATACAATTTGGAAATAGAAAATAATTGTATTAAACTGCGAAAACGCTGAACATGCCTGTTGTTTGTTTAATTTCCATAGTATACGCTAGTAAAACAAATTAAACCATATCGGAAAACAACTCACATTCATGACGTCTGCTCGCCGGGTCCAGTACTTTATCGAACGATACCTATTCCAAACCACTCTCTCTCTCATCAAATGCTCTTACTTAAATACTGCTTTAATATGACGACATTTATCAGAACACCACATTTTTTGTATGCGGTATTGTTGCCATGACAAATGTATCAATATTAAATGCCAAACATACAGCATACTCAGCGTTTATAGATTGATTGACAAATTACTCCTTTTCTACCATATCGTTTATAACCTTTTTGTTCTTTTTTTTTTAAATATATAACTTTATTTGCCACGTGCATATATATGTGAAGGTCGTGGCCATCCTCCCTCATACCTTACAGTAAATGTGTTTTAGTAAATATATGGTAGTATATAAGGTTAATAGTATGAATCAATAAACCATGATTAAACCACATTAAGTTTTACCAGTGTTAATAAAGCTATACATTCATATGATGGGAAAAGGAAGCTTTAAAAGAGAACAGAAAAACAAACAAACAAATGAAAAACAAAAACATGCATTTTTCTGTTTGTAATACGAATATAAATATATATCAGAAGTTAAGAGTGGTTTTGTAACATATATCTTACAATTGTCCAGCTTTCTTTATCTGATTCGGCTTATTTTGTGGAATTGTAAAAGTTCGGGGCTAAACGTAGTCGATTTCTTAGGCCATTATTTGAAGGTGTAATTAGTTTTGATTTACAGGAGTATATATAACGTTTTATTTCTAAAAATAAGATGTCCAGTTTAAACTTGTTTTTACAAAATGCTAAGAGTATGTCTGAGCTAGTTATTTGTATAGTTGGATCTTGTTCCCTAATCTTATGTAAAATAATTTGTAGTAAAGGTTTTACCTTTTCGCATTCATAGAACAGATGTATTAGAGTTTCTTCGTTTGATTCACAAAAAGAACACAAATTTGTTTCGACTAATTTCAGTTTAAATAAGAGAGAATTTGTCGCTATTATTCTATGAACTATTCTTGTTTGAAACCATTGAAAATAAGTGTCTTTTGTACATCTAATTATATTACCATATGTTATTTTCCAATCAATGTTGGAATTTGGATACAAAGAAGTCCATGTTATCTGACTGGTAGGTACTTCTTGATTATGTATTAATGTATTATAGCAAATTGATTAGTTCTTTTTTAGTTAAAATTGGATTTAAATAGCAGTTAATGGAAGGGCTGTGATATCCAGAAAGTGGATTATCTGTTTTTTAACAAGTTTATCTTTGTAATGAAAACGTTAACTGTATTTCTAAGTCCATAGAAAGATAAAAAGTTTATTATTTTACAAATACTATTTTCTATAAATGTTAAATTTATAAAGTTGCCCTTTCGTAAAATATATCGTTAACCAATTTAAATCCATTATCATACAATTCTGGTATACAGACATGTTTATGATTAACCTTAAAATTCAAATTAAAAAAACAAAGGCATATTCACTATTTGTTCCCATTCTTTGAGTTGCGATTTTTCAATAAACAAAATGTACGACTTCAGAACATCGATCCAAAATTCATTTTTTATTGTTTCTGAAACTTGTACAGCGTATTGTTTTCCTGAATTAAACAGTTTATTAACATCAAATACATTGTTGATTACTTTATAGCATTTATTGTCTCCACAAGTGATTAAATTCTTGAGCCATTTTATTTTCATACTGTTTATATAACTTTTTACATCTATCCTCTTTAAACCTCCTTCAGCATAGCTTTATAAAAAAACAATATTTTTTATTTTTCCTTTTCCATCTCATATACAATCTAACAACATATCATTTAATTGTTTAATAAATTCGTTTGTAGGTGATGGTAAACTTATAAACAAGTGTGAAAGTAGTGGTATTAATAGCTATTTTACGACTGTTATTTTCCCTATGGGTGTTAAATTTCTTCTTTTCCAATATTCTATTTTTTAAACTTCTTAATTTTAGTTCAAAATTTAAGTCGAACATTCTTTTAGGATTTACATGAAAACAAATTCCAAGTAGTTTAAACTGAGTTTCTCCCCAAGATAATTTTCATATAGTTTAATTGGACGTGTACTGTATTTAAGTGATCCAATCCAAATAACTTTAGTTTTATCAAAATTAATTCTTAAACCGGACATTTTCGTAAAATTATTTATTATTTTTAAAACGTTATTCAACGAATTTTCCGAACCATCTAAAAGGAGAGTTGTGTCATCTGCAAATTGTGAGATAATGTATTCTTCGTCCTTAAGTTTTATTCCTGAAATATTTTTACTGTTTCTTATTTTAATGTTTAAAATTTCAGTACAGAGAATGAAAATATAAACTGAAATTGGGTCTCCCTGTCTACAATCCCTTTTGACCGTGAAGAATTCTGATAAAAAAACATTTAATTGCACGCAGACTTCAGTATTATATAAACATAGTCTAATCCATTTTTTAAACATTTCAGCAAATTTAAAAAAAATGCCATTTTTTTCCCAATATATTTTCACAATATTGCATGATGTCATACACTAGCCGTGTATTTTGATCTATAAATATATCCTTAATAAAACCCGTTTGTTCGTTTGATACTAAATGACTTAAAACAATTTTGAGTCTATTAGCTATAGCCCCCGAAGCTATTTTATATAAAACATTTAATAAAGTGATAGGCCTCCAATTTTTAAGGAATTGTTTCGGCTTGTTTATTTTCGGAATACATGTTATAGTTCCTAATTTAGTGTTTTTGGAAAAGAAATATGAACGGATAAGTATGTGCTCTTACGACAAAATGACATGTTTTATTCCAAAATACTTTATAAAAATTCGACGAAAACCCATCACAACCCGGACTTTTGTCGTTTTTCATATCTTTCAAGGTGTATGCAACCTCATGATAATTTTAAAGACCTTCTAAACTGGCTACTTTGATTATCGTTTAATTTATTTATATTACAATTTAGTAGGTCGGCTTCTAAATCGAAGTCATCTATTATATTTTGTTCATTGTATAGTTTTTCATAATATACCTTCGTTTCATGTACATGTAATATGTCATTTTGATTGTAAATGTGAGCTCCGTCTTCTTTTTCAATAAATGGAATAGCCTTGGAAGAAAAGTGTTGCTTTTCCAAGTTGCAAAAATAATTTGTAACCTTTTCACCATTATCAATCCAATTCGATCTTGATCTGACAAAACAACCATTTAGTCTATTTTTTTCCGTATTTCGGTGAGTTCTGTTTGTAACAATAATAATATTTCTTTATTCAATTCATTTAAATCTGATTCTAAAATTTATATTTCAGATGAAAGTTTGTTTTCACGATTATTTCTTTCTTTTATCTTATAACTTGCATATGAAATGGTGTCTCCACGGATTTCCGTCAACAGTGTTTACAAAAATAGTTAATCATTTATGACAAATTGTAGATGCGATCTATCCATGGATAAAACATGATCAATGTTATACACAGGTACACAATACTGCAGTTTTGACATCATTATTTTTTTTGTTTACTTTATTTATATAATCAATATCATTTAAAAGTGAATTATTGAACTTCCAAAAACATTTTCCTTCTTAATTGTTGAAAAGTGTAGATCAAGCATAATTATTGAATGGTCTGATTTATAACTTACATATATATCGCAATTTCTTAAAAATGATTTAAGGTTATTTGACATTAAAGAGTAATTCAACTATCCTTGTTATAAAGGCGTAAACCTCCTCCATGTAAACTTTCTAATATGTCCGTGTAATTCTCTGAAAGGGTCTATAATGTCTGTATTAGAAATACATCATAGCATTTCTGAATGTTTTATACAAGAATTCTTTCCGGAGTGATATTGACGGGTATCTACCAATACGTAGCTTATGCTTCAAACATTCAGAACATTTTCTTCCAAGCTATTTATTCCGAGGGTTAAGACGTTGTTTTTCAGAATATAAGATAAGTACATATAATTCAGATAGTGTACAGTCTTCACGGCACATATATAATTGATTGATACTGATTGATGGTCATGGTTTCTGGCTAATTTTGAGTAAACTCAACGAATCGCTTGTGCTCAGAATTCGACAATTCGAATTGGATAGACGACGTATTCCTTCTCAAAATGATTATGTTTAAGAAGAGGTCAGGGACGTGTTGTATTGGTTGGGTACAAGACTCATAGACTATTTCGTGCAAATGGTATGTGTTTTTTCATTCAGTGTCTCAGTCTAGAATGGAGATGATTAACTATTGCAGTGCCGAACTTATTAAAGTAAACCCTTCCATGTATATTCGCACAACTCCATTTTCTTTTCAAATAAGAAGAGCTTTGGAATATTTTGAAAATGAAAGGCAAACACTACTGAGTTCAGATGTGTAAACATCGTTATCAGCTGACTCATCAGAATCTGTATTGTTTGCAAAAACCTCAATATTGCCATTGACATTAAAAACCTAACTAGCATTGGACTAGAATGCCCTGTTCACACCCAGCCACGATATACTGTGAGTTTATAAAGGATAATTAGTACCCTGTGCATCTAATACTTCAACAACAAGGGCGTTAGTACAAACGCAGCTCGAATCGTGTTACAAAAACAGCTTATTATGCTTTAAATCTTTCCCTCATACAGGCGATTCTTGACGCATTCGTAGCAAGCACATTCTCTGTGATCAATGACTACTTTTCATACTCATAAAGGAAGTGATGCAGTATTGTATTGCGCTGGTCGTACGTCTTTCTGTCGAACAGTTTGGAATGCATTGTGCATACAATTGCTCCTACATTGTTCAAGGATTTTCAATGCAAATTTCCAAAAAAATGACACTATGAATTGTTTTATTAAGCGTATACATGTTATTGCCATTGTCTTCTGCTGTTTTTTCGTCCGTTAAGCAAATCGTCTGAGTGCAATTTGCCAAGGTTTGCAATGCCAATTGCTACACGTGATCACTGTTTTTCGAAGTGCTTAACATATGTCGAGGCTACGCCAGAAGGGGCAAGTTGGCATACTGTATGTGCCATTTGCAATTGTTCAGTTCAGATATATATTTCGTGCGTATTTGTTCCGCATGGTGGTTTTCTTTGCTCAACAATGCTGCAGCTTTTATAATAAGCCTTTAAGTATGAATTAAATACAAAGCTGTAATAACATTAACGACCTTGTCGACAACACAAAGTAATTGATTGGTCCCTTTCGAATATCGAGTTCTGATATGTTCACTCTAAGTGATGCATTCATATTCTTCTTGGGCATCTCAGACACTATAATAATTTAAGCTCACGAACCGATAGTAGAGTAAGGCAGGGGCGTAGCTTGGCAATAATCAATGTGTAGGCCGTCTCGTGAGAAAATCAACATTGTGGACTCTGCGTAAAGTATCGACCCGGATCAGCCTAAGCATGCCACACAGGCGTACATGGATAAACACTTTTCGCCTCCTGCGGATTTTCTGTTTCAGGAATCACTGCTCTATCTATCCACCCTTAGACGGAATTTGTCGGCCGGAACTGTCTGCACAGGCTGATCTGGTCGATACATTACGCAGATGTGTATCGCCGCAGCTGCATTTTGGGGCATTTTTAGAAAAAAATGTGTAGGCACGTGCCTACCGTGCCTAAAGGGAGCTACGCCCCTGTAAGGGGTTTGGAAACTTATTATATCGTTCGTTGTGAATTTTCTTATTTTGTTTGTGTGTCAAGGAATTCTCAATTTCCAACATACAACACATCTACAGCAACGACTTTGAAAGCTTGCCCACAAGTGTATTGAAAATATCTTGAAATGAAAGTATAGTTTAATAATTGAATATAGTTGCAAACATTGTGGCAACTGGAGTAATTGTTCAAAAGTATTCTGCTGCAGAGGCGTCAGAAAGGGTCTGTTTGTTGGAAAGGTATAAACATCTCACAAGAATTATTTAAAATGTGCTTCTGTAGAAAAACAGAAAACGCTGATGTATAAACAACGCAAACAATATAAACTTTTTAATTATAGATTAGATTTATTTTTCAGTAAGGTGCATTCTTGTTTATCACATAACACATCATCAATTTTAGAAAACAAGAGGGCTGTGATGACCGTAAACCGCTTACTTTAGTCTATGTGAACATTCTGCTAATTGTCCATGCATGTTTAATAACAGTGTAGTATCTAAAATATTCACTGACTCTGTGGTGTAGTGGTAGAGCGTCCGCATCGGAAGGATACGGAAGGTCGTGGGTTCGATCCATGGTCGGCTCATACGAAATACTTTGAAAATGGTTGTAAAGGCTGCCATTCTTGGCGCATAAGGTTGCGGGGCCTTACGACTAACTGGTTGGTGTAAGGATAAATGGACCAATAGTACTAGTAAGTTACCCAGGAAACGCCGTGATATAACTAAAACATTGTTGAAAGCGACGTAAAACCCCAAACAACTAATCGATCTAGAGTGATCGCTAGTATTTTTCAAAATCAAACATTTTACCAACCAAGTGCATTGTTTAAAAAGTCCATGACCTTTAGAATCTTCCCTAGGTACTAGGTAAATATTGGCGAAGTACGGACCTCGGACGCAGGGGGATCACAAAAGCTCACCTTGAGAACTGCATGATTACGTAACAGAAAAAGGCGGTCAGGGGCGTGATTTACCGGGATATTCGGTGTAATTGTTCTTAAAGAGTTCTTTGCTGAAATTAGTATAATGTTATTTGCACTATTTAACCCTGAGTGACACTTATCATTTTTCTAATTTAAAATATCACAATAAGCGTTGACACAGTGCATTGAAATATCATATTTTATAATTAAAGACAAAAACCAAGAGATTGAAAATCCTATCTACGCTCAAACTTAGTGCTGAATCATCTTGTGGGCCATAAGCCTATTGGTTCTTTCAATCCGAGAACGACACTAGTTTCTGAGCACAACTATTGCATTTATAATTAATATTTGGGGCAAGATATGGCCAAAACTGCCAACACATTACTAGACTACACATATTATATAAACATTGTATGAAAAGGAGAAATTCTCATTTCCATAATGCTTTCCACCCAAACCCAGATGTTATCTGTGTACAAAGATTTCATTTATTCTTTATCAGCTTTTAGTAGAAATGAATGTTGCGTTTTGCTCCACAAGGGTGCAATTTTGCGAGGTTACATTTATTTTATTGTCTTAATTGGCATGCGCTCTATATTGAGATAAATAGGATGGCATACAATCTAAACACGATTAAAAGTGCAGTCAACGTGTAGTGGGTCATCGGCATGCTACGATAGGAAACAATTGTGCATAACCCAATTACGTTTTATTTAAAAGAATATATGCCTTGTCAAATAATCTAGTTGGTTTTAGCCATGCTTTAGGAAAATCAACCATGTAGAGGGTTACAATCAGAGACGACTGGATCACCTTCGCATTCGTGTCTGCATCGTCGCTAGCCGAGGCTACTTCGTACATTAGCTTTCCCATAAAAATGTCTTACGGCTTCGTTATGAATCAAAACTGCTGCTCTGCAGTTTTATTGGACGCAATGGGATTTTAGATTATGAAAGAAGCCATCACGTCAAGGGTCACCGTGGGCGCCGAACGCACACACCAGCCTCGGCTTGTGAAGATGCCGCGTAGTTTCACTTGAATCTGCACTATCCGCAAAAAATCAGATAACCACAGTCTATTTGTATCAGAATTTTAAGATAAATCAGTAGTCTTCATTACAAATTTATCAATTGAAACCATGTTATAAGGTTCATTTACAGTTATTGTTTTCTGTAACAGGCGTTATTAATTGTTAATTGAAAACTCTTATCTACTGGTGAGTACATTTCAGGATTGTTTATACATACTGTTGTTTTATAGGTGCCTTTCGTAAAATATATATGTACTGTATATACCTTTTGCACAGCTAAATGTAAGCTTTATTTATCACCATTAATAAATTTGTCAAAAATAAACTATGGTTATCATTTAGCATGGCCTGTTTATCGTTTATGTGGCAGTTTAAATGTTGTTTCCTGTACAGGACGTAGAAACAGTATCCTCGAAACTACGGTTGTTATCATTGAGCATGGCCTGTGTATTGTTTATGTGGGAGTTCGAATGTTGTTTACGATAAAGGACGCCGAACAGTATCGTCGAAACTACGGTTGTTATTATTGAGAATGGCCTGTATATTGTTTATGTAGGAGTTCGCATGCTGTTTCCGGTACAGGACGCAGAACAGTATCGTCGAAACTACGGTTGTTATTATTGAGCATGGCCTGTGTATTGTTCATGTGGGAGTTCAAGTGTTGTTTCCGGTACAGGACGCCGAACAGTATCGTCGAAACTACGGTTGTTATCATTGAGCATGGCCTGTGTATTGTGTCTGTAGGAGTTCGCATGCTGTTTCCGGTACAGGATGCGGAACAGTATCGTCGAAACTACGGTTGTTATCATTGAGCATGGCCTGTGTATTGTTTATGAGGGAGTTCGAGTGTTGTTTCTGGGACAGGACGTAAAACACTATCGTTGAACTACGGTTATTATCATGGATCGTAGTCTGTGTATTGTTCATGTGGGAGTTCAAGTGTTGTTTCCGGTATAGGTCGAGGAACACTATCGTCGAACTACGATTGTTATCATTGAGTATGGCCTGTGTATTGTTTATGTAGGAGTTCGAATGTTGTTTCCGGTACAGGACGCCGAATAGTATCGTCGTCACTACGGTTGTTATTATAGCGCATGGCCTGCGTATTGTTAATGTTGGAGTTCGAATGATGTTTCTGGTATAGGTCGAGGAACACTTTTGTCGAACTACGGTTGTTATCATTGAGCATGGCCTGCGTATTGTTAATGTTGGAGTTCGAATGATGTTCATGTATAGGTCGAGGAACACTATCGTCGAACTACGGTTGTTATCATTGAGCATGGTCTGTGTATTGTTTATGTGAGAGTTCGAATGTTGTTTCCGGTACAGGACGGGGGACGGTATCGTAGATCTATTCCGCACAAAGACATCCTACGGACACGGCGACCTCTGTGAATTTCCAGTACTGCCTCAGAGCGTGTGGAACCGATATACCTTCGTCGTCGTCCTCATTCCGAACTGTCAGCACTCGGATATGATAGACCTGTGGTCTGCACCTGTAGAACCCGTGCATACAAGAACCTGTTGAACACGTCACCTCGCGGACGAAGCGCGGATAATGAAGGACGCCAAGATCTTTCCACGTAAAACTTGTGTTGCAGTGCCAGTCACCATGGTTACGAAACTGTTCCGATATTTGTCGTTTGTCCATATCTATATGGTCTTCTAATTTTATTATAGAGTTAGATAACGGAATGGATATATTATCCTTCGTTGAACTTATCTGGAGAGACTTTTCCAAATGATCTTCTGGCACTTGTTCTAAATCGATGTTATACCTTTGTTCGTTTATTGTTCTTGCCTTTGTATCACATATCACACTGCAAATAACTACCAGAAAGGCAAGGGCACATACAACCTGCAAAACAAAAGTATATATTTAGATGAATCTTTTCATTGTCTTTAGATAACCATATTCTTCCGATTTTGTCCGACCGATAGCTCTATCTTTTATTGGCATTTAGAAGGCGCATGTAGCACTCTAAGGTTTATGTCATTTACCTGTTCAACGATTGATTAATTAGGGCTCAACGCCGTTTTCAACATTTTTGTTCAGTCATATCACGGCGGCAAGTTCACGTAGCCATGTGTTTCCTATATTTCTCACACCAGTAATCTACACAACAGATCTTCCAAGCAACTGGATGCTTTTCCACATAGACCGTTAGCCCACTCGCGAAAGACGAATGACGCTTGTCAACGTGACTGTTAGATATGACTGATGGATGTATACAGTTAAGAACATCATGAAACTGACAATCTGAGCGTAACGTGATTTGATCGTAGTTTGAACGCTTTAAGAGCGGAACGGTATGTCTGAACTAAAAGAATGAAATCATAATGAAATCATAAGTCATTGTTTTTATTTAAATATTGCACTCCGAACGCGTAAGACACAAAGAAGAAATTCATATGTACGGGAAGGTATTCTTAAGATGCAAATCGTGATATAAGTTCGTAGCTATCAACCTGAAATTGACCAAACTATCAGCTACTGTTGTTTTAACGAGGGACATTTGAGAGACGTCTAAAAAGTGACGTCAATGGTAGACTTTCTCAAAACTGTTTTAGATACGACAAAAGTAAGAACAGAATCTTATTGGGCATATGCTGTATTATGGTGATGCAACATTTCGTGAGGAAATTCGAATATTTTTTTAGAGGCGAGTTCTACCTTATACGATGTTACAAATATCAGCTATTCATTTAAAGAAACGTATGTTGTCGGTTACATGCGCGTTTCATGGATTTGCAAAATCGCGGCCGAGCGTTCATACTGCATAATAAAACACTTTTAGGTCGAAAAAAAATAAAGTAATGAAAAGGGGAAAATGTAAATATAAGGATTGATTCTTAATTTGCGTGCGTTCCTGCAGTATGATCGCTCGTCCCAGATTTTGCAAAATTCCAAGAAGCGCTAGCGTGCTTCAGGAATTTTCAAAATCGCGACCGAACGCACGAAAAATAAGAATCAATCCTTAATGAACCTTTTCCGTTATGAAGACGCTTTCTGACGCCTCTGAAGCAGACGTCATTTAAAAACATTGTCACAAAAAAAGAAATTGATCAAAAAGAGCAATTTCTACTTTTTGCCACAATGCTTTCAACTCTTTTAAATAATTAAACTCTCATTTATGGAGATTTTTTTACGTTTTTGCATATAAGTTTTCAAAGTCGTCTGCTGCAGATATGCTGTATGTGGGAAAGGGTTACATATGTACATATAAGATGAGAGATCAAAGAAGTTACGTAATGATCGTAAAAAAGATTTAAATACTTGTTTACAGTTTGAAACATTTATTATCTGAAGGTTTCCAATGGTTTTGTCGTTTCATAAGACTAGGGAAAGCTGATGAAAGGATGTGCCAATGTCATGCACTATCAAGGTTACGACGATCTGTAGGAAGATATCAAAACTTTCAAATAGGCAAAGCAACTCATAACTCCCGTTCCCTCTTGCAGACGACTTTTGAGAACATTGTCACAAACGTAGAAATTCCTCATAACAAAGACCTAATAACACAACATGGAATCTCGCGTAATCTCGCTGGTCATATGGTCTGGTACGTTGTGAAGTGTGACCTTCTCTCGATTTGTTCTTTATCTATTGGATCGTTTCATATCTTTGTGTTATTAATTCTTTGCTCATAATGAGCAAATTTCCCCAATGTTTACATTTCTATTCAATTATCAGATTCTAATTTACGGAGGTTTTCCATACTTTTGAAAATTGTTTCGTTGTCTGCTGCAGATGTGTTGTATGTGATAAAGGGTTATATTGTCTTGATCATTGAACACGTCAATGCGGGACTTAAGACGGTTCTCTGCATGTCCGTAGTTGTTTTAGACGCACGCAGTTGGTTATAATCGCTCGTAATAACGCGTGCATGCTGGGTGAAATCGGTTATACAAGAGTCGTTCCAGCGTATAGTATCGACACGTGGATAGACTACGATAAGTCTGTACGAATGTGTTCAAACAGGCAATGGGTTATATCAACACTTTTACTTTACTTGGGCGGAATGTATCAACACCTATTTTTGATTGATTGATTGATTGATTGGGGTTTAACGCCGTTTTGAACAATTTCTCAGTTATATCACGGCGGCCAGTTCACCTACTCATGCATTTCCTGGTTTTCTAACACCAGTACTCCACACAAACAATCTTCCCAAGCATCTGGCTGCTTTTCCACATAGACTTAGCCCATTGGTTGAAGATGAATGACGCATGTCGCATTGACTTTTGTCAATCATCGGAAAGAAAGTTGGCCGAGCCGGGATTCGAAATTCACAACCCCTGGATTGACAGCCCGCGTCGCTACCGACTGAGACCTATTTTTGAAGGACATGAAGACGACATATTATCTTCTGAACATCAGAACGGTTATAAAAAGGAGTGACGTTTTAATCCGACTTTGTTTCATATTTCTTTTAAATTTCATACGTTTTCCTTTTCGATGCCTTAAATGTTTTCAGAGAAGACAACCCTTATACATTTCCTACAAACCACAAGCCCGTGGACGTCTTTGACAACATCAACATTGATTTATGGAAAACTTCAATTGATAAACGTATCGCTATTGAAAAGTGTTGAGAACATCTCCTTTATGTCACGTGTTCAAAAGGTCAAACGGGTCGGAAAGCGTCGCAAAGCGTCGGAAAGCGTCTTCATCATATCCAGACAAACGATAAGTGTGTGAAAGACCCCTAGCTATATTTGAATTACATCGTGTCCTTGAATCTGACATCATTTATATATCTGCAGCAGACGATTTTGTTAACATTCCTTGAATCAAACAAAAAGACAACACAGAGTCCACAATGTTGGTTTTCTCGCGGGACGGCTCATTTGTAAACGAGCCGAGTTTGACGATTGTTGGTCCTATTTACTCTGTTCCCAAGTCCACGAACCATACTAAGGGTTCCATGTAAGTAATACTTAAAAGCTTAACCCTTTCCGACATACGCCAAATCTGCAGCAGGCGACTTTGAACATAAATCGTCAGAAAGCGTCTATATGAGGGAAAGGGTTAATTAAGTAAGGATAGAACACATTCAAGCATTCATTTTCTACAACCCAAATCAAAGCAACTCTTCCAGATCGTATTCGGCCTAAGTAAATGGCTATGGTGACAAGTATAGTTACTAACCATCAACAATTGTATAGAAATGAAATATTAAGCAATTCTTATTAGGCAAACAAAAAATATGAAATACACTTAAGTAATTACTTAGCGTTATCGGGACGGGATTGCAGCCTAGTAGCTAAACCATATATATTTTTTATAATGGAAGATTATCTTATTCTTTTGAAAAAAGAAAACCCTTTATTTGTTTGAAATATACATATTTAGCACATGTTGTGTCATACACCTTTATGCTTGTTCGAAGTAAATCAATATGACAGACGTAGCATTCAATGTACTGGTATGCCCTTTTAACCCTTCCCCTCATATAGACGCTTTCTGACGCCTCTGCAACAGACGGCTTTTTGAAAACATAGTAACAAAAGAAGAAATTGCACAAAACGTGCAATTTCTCCTTTTGTCACAATGTTTTCCACTTTTAGTCATAGGTTATCCATTCAATTATAGAGATTTTCCATTATTTGACAACATATGTTTAAAGTCGTCTGCTGCAGAATTGTCGTATGAGGGAAAGGGTTAATATATTTACCTTAACTCCTTTCCATTTGCAGACGCATTTGTAGCAGACGTTTTTTGAAAACATTATGGCAAAGGAAAACAGTGATGATGAGAGAATTATCATTTTGTCACAATGTTTTAAATTCTATTCTGTAATGAAACTTTGTTTATAGAAATTCTCCACAATGTTGCCTAGTTTTTGTCAAAGTCGTCTGCTGCAGATTTGATTGGGAAAGAGTTAAGATTCCCTAATATTCAGTATCAATGTTTAATGGACGAATTTATAGCATTTTAATATTCAGAAGAAATCCCTGACTATCTGGATTCGTGTTGATGTTTTCGTAGACCCCTACATAAGAAGCATTTTTCATGTTCTTCAACTTAAATATTATGCTGTGGGTACTCAAAGGAATTGTCTTACTAGAAATGATAGATATATTGTTGGAAAAAGACCAGTTAACTCCCACTTCTCTAGTCTTCTGTTTTTGTCTCGTTTTCATCGGGTTTCATTGCGAAGCAATTTTACCGAATATCGCGATCAAAACGTCTTCAACGGATGTTGACCGTACAACCGCCAAAAAAAGAAGAGTATGCGCAAGGTAAAATAGTTCATCAATTCTTCTTGAATACTTCAAATAGCCTAATGTGAATAACTTCCTATTTACGCAGTATTGTGGACACACAAATATCTATGATTTTGATTCAGTAGATAATTTTGCACGTTAATCAAAATTCGGTTAATTCAGTGAGATGGTCTGAGACATCGAGTCACAAACATGTGCTCTAGCTCAGTATTGGCGGAAGGATCCGATTTCAAGCCTTGTTCTTCGGTAAATAAATATCTCGCCGAAGAAATTTGTCTTTTTACAAAAGAATAAAATGAACATTTATGCAGACAGTAAACTACATGGGAGTTTATAAGTTATTCAGAGGAGTGACCGGTATCGAATTTCTTCTATGCAAGGTTTTACGTGAAATGTAAAGAGGGGATGTGGCGGCGGGCATACATGGAACTTTAGACAGAGGACGATTCCCGACAGGCGGGAATTTGACACGCCGAACGATTCCGGGTCCCGGGAAATAGACATTGGCCGGATTTTACATTTCGGTACCCATAGTACACAAAGCATCTCCCACTATGGGGGATTTAGACACAATTATTGGCTCTAGGGTGTGGAATTAGACCCCAAAAAGGAAAACTTTTCTAAATAACCTGGGTCTGCCCGCCGCCCCTCCCCCCCCCCCCCCGGGGCCAAATTATTGATAGGTGCATTACGTATAAGTTGCACTCAAAGCATTCGGCCAAGTATTCTTGTATAATAGTATGTAACATAAACAAAGCGGAGATTTTAATAAATTATATATTATATATTCGCTATAAGAAGATCCGAACAAGCTCAACCAAATATAAATTAGAAAACAAACTAGCAATTACAACATAGCGTGTATAACGGTATTTAGACAATGACGATTGCAGAATTAGCTTTAAAGATTTTGACTGATAAAAGGAAAGTTAAGTATTCTAATGTTAAGTCTAATATTATTCCATGTGAAATGTTTATTTTCATGAACCTGACTCGAGAATATTCTTATACTTTATTCTAATTAATAAAATAACACTATTGCTATCAATTTTATTTAAAATTGTATACATAGTTCGAAAGTTTTAGATTGAACGAACAATTCACTCATCAATATACATAGAAATAATAGAATGGAAAACTAAACTGAAATATATTTTTAAACATTTAGAGAGAGAAATCTTTTTACTGAACCTTAAAATAATTAAATAATTATATATTGTTTAGACTTAAAATGAAATATCAATTTGCTGGGGTTTATTAGAATATTCATATTTAACATGACTTGTCTGTGTCTTCTTATGAGTTTATTCAACTAAATGAATACATAAAAATAAAGTTAAATGATATTAATCAATTGGCTGTCAATACAATTTGGAAATAGAAAATAATTGTATTAAACTGCGGAAAGGTTGCTGTTTGTTTAATTTCCATATTATACGCTAGTAAAACAAATTTAACCATATCGGAAAACAACTCACATTCATGACGTCTGCTCGCCGGGTCCAATGCATACCTTTATCGAACGATACCTATTCCAAACCACTCTCTCTCTCATCAAATGCCCTTACTTAAATACTGCTTTAATATGACGACATTTATCAGAACACCATATTTTTTGTATTTCAATGCGGTATTGGTTTTTTCTAACAGACGGTGTCACTTTATCCGATGAGGAAAAATTACACCACTGAACAAATTGTAGGGTTGTCGACCACCATGACAAATGTATCAATAATATATCTATAGGTGCTACCTATTTACGAAAAAACGCAAGATAATTATAAACAAAAATCAAAGAACATACTTTGGCCATACAAAAAGGATTTATAAGTAATTGACTAGACAATAATAATGTTAATGTCATGTTTCTTGCATTATCAAAACATATTTGGAATTCGTATTGCTGTCGTCTATTATTACGAACAGAAAATAATAAAGTAAAAACTTTCAGAAAATCAAGGAATACATTTATAATGAACGAGGTTAAAACATGAGGACCAAGATGATCCTTAATCGATCACCTGCATTATGGTAAAAAGCAAATATATCAGCCCTTTACTGATGCCATCTGGCGACTACCTTTTTCAACCAGTCAATATGACTGGAACAAATTATGTAAGGGGTCACATTTCTGCTAAACCCTTTCCCTATTAGAGACAGTTTCTGAGGCCTATGTAACAGACGATTTAGGAAAAGATTGTCACCAAAAGAACAATTGCTCCTTATGAGAAAGTTATCCTTTTGCCACAATGTTTGATAAATAATTATACTTTGAATGAGTGAGGCAATAACTCATGTATAGGAATTTGGGGTCTTTCATGTTGATACCACTTTTTTTGCGGGAAACGACGTCGCTCCATTGACGTTACGCCAAGATGAAGTGTAACGGAAATGACGTCACGTCCTTCTTTGGCTACGATACAGTCAACATTTAGGTTCGGGCGTATAAGGCTAATGCTGTCGGTTTTTTTACGAACAGGAAAACATATTTCTTACAGATTTCCATTTAGTTTTAACTTTTCGTACAAATGTTTATTCCCACATAACACAGCATTTTAATGATCTTAAATATCTATTTAAAAAAAAAAAGATTAAAAAGACGACAATAATTTTCAATCCGTGTTTTTCCGCTCATTTTATACATACCCAAAATACCGATTTAAAAAAAAATGATTAAAAAGACGACAATAATTTTCAATCCGTGTTTTTCTGCTCATTTTATACATACCCAAAATACCGATTTAAAAAAAAAATGATTAAAAAGACGACAATAATTTTCAATCTGTGTTTTACGTCTGCCTTTTATACATATCAAAAATGGCGGCCCCCATGGATTTTTCCAGTTTCATTTCAGAAAGCTTCATGGGTTATTGAAAAAAAAAAAAAAAAAAAAAAAATCTCACACCTGTTAACTAATATGTTAATAGGCAAAGCCTAGGTCGTGTGAAAGCAAGAACAATTAATTACGCACTGTCAGTCCCACAACAAGAAACAAATTAATAGGCATATTGTAGAAAGTTACTAAACAGAATTTGAAAAACATATTGAAAAAACCCAAACTTATCATGCATTTAAGTTTAATTGATTTGTACATATGTTTTATTTTTTATTAGGTCAGAATTGTAACAGACTGTAAGATTTCCAAGGATGTTGATGGAAAACAACACTAGAAGGCATTGAAGAATGTTTTGATTTATTTTTACAAATGCTAGTTATTTGTAAACTGGTAATACATATAATTGGAAACTGACTCTTACCATGGTTGATTGAATGACTTGAGCTTAACATTACTTTCGATGGTACTTCAGTTCACCTAACATTTTCCCCTGGCTTTCTAGAATACTAAAATACTCCACACAACAATCTTCCAAGGCACATGGCTAACTTTGCATGATCTGGCTGAATGTTTTTAAGATGAAAACACTATGCATACAGACTGAGAAAACTGTAATTTTTGACAAATATTTTCAAAAGTCCCATTTATAATGATGTATGTTGGAAAGGGTAAAGTTTAGCCCCTTGCCTGATGTAAATTACTTGATTTCTGTGACTAATCTGAATACATTGTCAGAATGGTGTAATTGATCCAAAATGAACATATCCAAAATGAACAATATATGTTCCTATTCAACAACATTTTCCTTTGAACCCCTATCTCCTTTTCTGGTCTTTAATTTGTAAAACATGAAACAGCATCAGGTTATTTGTTAATAAGTTCCAGACTTAGTGTCTGAACAACTGATTATGTATGTATATATGTCGTTTGAAAAAAAAGTGGATAGTGAAAGATCTTATCAGACCTTGAACATGTACAGATTCTCAGAGTTATCAATGATGATAACTTTTCCTTTTTTTAATTGTTATTGCGCAATTATAAAATCTTTTGAAAAGGGTACAGGGAGTAAACTATTTTTACTAGAAGCCAGGATAAAAATGTAATAAGTGTTTAAGTAAGACTACTCCCCACAACATAATTGTTTCATGTATAAATTTTTAAGTTTAGTTGCTTCTTTCAAATCATGTACCTGCTGAGATTTGAACTCAGAACTCTTGTTAGACCAGGTCGAGGGCTTAGTGTGAAACGGTTGTAACTAAAAACCTATTTTGAAAACCCTTGTTTAGGGGCAATGTTGACCCCTTTGTAAACAATGCAAATTTCCATTGTTTACCAAGAAAAATGATTTAATTAACACTTATAAAGACTTTATGGCGAGGTGTTTAACCTTGGTAAAAAAAATACCAATTTTAGTTACAACAGTTTCACGCCAAGCCCTCGAGGTGTTCTACCATTAAACTACAGTATAGGTTTTTACTTTGAGCAGCAGTTCATGAAAATATGTATAATTTTATTACCAGTAAAGTGTAAGATTTTTTTTGTTACAATGAATGTATACCAGTTTAAATGTTACCATTTCTATTGTATAGATTATACAATTTCACAATAAATTACATAGAAAACAGAAAAGATATACATTTCGGTGGTATTTCAGTTATATCAGAGGACAGAACACTTATGTGAGGTCACTGGGTGACTTATAACTGACATTAATTATGATTTATAATATAGCCCTTTCTGTTGAAAAACAGTTCTATGGCATCATTGGTTGTTGTGCTCCCAAATATGAAAATAGTGCTGTCAATAGATGTTGAATCTTTTGTAAATGTGGTTTGAATACATACATGCAGAGTATTTTAAATAACCTATTGGAAATATTGTTGAAATTCTAAGTAACAAGTTTGTCCAACCTGATCAATAAACAAATTTTGGATAAAAACAAATGAAATTCAGCCTGTTGAAAGAAAGTAATGTGTTTTATTGATAGCCCACATATGACATCATTCCTTTAAAACAATGGACTCATTTGAGTTTGATCAATAAACACATTTTGGATAAAAAAAAAGCTGAAACTACTAGAAATTCAGCCTGTTGAATGAAAAGTTATGTGTTTTACTGATAGTCCACATACGACATCATTTCTTTAAATCAATGGACTCATTTGGAGGCATGAAAGTGTTTTCCTCTCTTTCAGGTTGGAGGCTATATGGCTTAAGACATTTACTATGTATACCTCAAAACCAGGGTGAACTGATTCTGGCCATACTTTCATGATTTGACAAATGCTAGGTCATAGACATAAACTGTTAAACTGTACAAAAACTGTACAATGTAAAAATAAAAAAGTATATTGAAGGCAAATAATTGCCTTCAGAAATTGACTGAAGTTTTGTTTGTTTACTACATTTACTTCAATATATTAATAAACGTCTTTAAGTAAATACAACTAGACAGTCGAAGATATGATAGTTTAGCTATTTCCTTGAGTGGGGCCAACATTTGACAAGACGGCTTCGGCTTCAAATGACAGATACAGACAAAAACAATACACACTATGTGACGTGACGCGATGTGACGTAAGCATCGTGGAACAGATACAAACAAAAACAATACACACGATGTGACGTCACGCGATTTGACGAAAGCATCGTGGAACGGTTCTCAACAGATACTAACAAATAATTTAGAAATGAAGTTATATTTTTAAGCAAATTATTGATATAATAAATATCCTACCTTGAAATGAAGCTATGTCGATACAGCAACAGAATTGTTCGTCCTTTTCAGTTTAAATAATATCCGAGGCCAGTGTAACGAACGATAACTTCCGTTGAAATATTTACAATATAAAATCCATGAAATAACTATGACAAGTACAAAAGAATAGTCGACTTACCCTTCATAAAGTCCTTGCAGTGAATGAAATCCATTTCTGACGAGTCAAACTATCTTTTCCTACCATTCCTGTCGTTTTCCTTTTGTTAACTATTTATTACTTGCCTTACAATGACGTTACTTTCGTTGCAATGACGTCACATTTGGATGTATTTACTTCCGGTTGAGAAAATATCATTTTAAAAATAGAAAACGAGTGCAATTACACGCAAATTATCACGTGTCAGATTCCTTGTTTTCTTTCCTTTATCGAGAAGGAATTTAATTTAATTTTTCTCTCTAGTTCTTAGTATTTTTTTATTTGTCAAAACATACGAATATCGTGAATGCGGGTTTTACCGGTTACGAAATTAATAGGTTACGGTAATTTGTCCGTCCAGTAAGACCGGAAGCAAAATGGCCGAAAAAAAAGTGCTATGGGGTTGAGATTTGATATGTGAAAAACAGTAAGATTGTACTGAATTCTCGTTGTGTTCGTACGTGTAACCTATAGGCGTGCTTCGCTCAAGCCTTCGGCTCGAGCTTTCACACGTATAAGCGAAAAAACCCATTCATGGTTTTTTTCGTATTAACCCTTTCCCTCATACTACAATTCTGCAGCAGACGACTTTGAACATATTTTGTCAAAACATAGAAAATCTCCATAATTGAATGGATAACCTATGACAAAAAGTGGAAAACATTGTGACAAAACAAGAAATTGCACGTTTTGTGCAATTTCTTCTTTTGTCACTATGTTTTCAAAAAGCCGTCTGCTGCAGAGGCGTCAGAAAGCGTCTATATGAGGGAAAGGGTTAAATGCCAAACATACAGCTGACTCAGCGTTTTTAGATTGATTGACAAATTACTTCTTTTCTACCGTATCGTCGTTAATCGTTTCCCTCATATAGACGCATTCTGACGCTTCTGCAACAGACGTCCTGTAACCCTTTCCCTCATATAGACGCATTCTGACGCCTCTGCAGCAGACGTCCTTTAACCCTTTACCTCATATAGACGCATTCTGACGCCTCTGCAGCAGACGTCCTTTAACCCTTTCCCTCATATAGACGCATTCTGACGCCTCTGCAGCAGACGTCCTTTAACCCTTTCCCTCATATAGACGCTTTCTGACGCCTCTGCAGCAGACGGCTATTTGAAAACATAGTGACAAAAGAAGAAATTGCACAAAACGTGCAATTTCTCCTTTTGACACAATGTTTTCCACTTTTAGTCATAGGTTATCCTTTCAATTATAGAGATTTTTGACAAAATATGTTCAAAGACGTCTGCTGCATAATTCTCGTATGAGGGAAAGAGTTAAAGAGATTGTGTCCACTTTGCCACAATGTTTGGAATTCTATTCAGTTATAATATGAGCCGTTTTCTCGCGGGACGGCTCAATGATGTTCATTAATAAAGATTTTCCCTTTTTGTGCCTAGATGTTTTTATGGTCGTCTACTGTAGTTTTATAGTATGTGAGAAAAGCGTTTTATGAACAGAGACGAACAGAACAGAACAGAACGTTTATGTTTGCCGCATACAAAGTACATAGTCATTGACAAACATAAACGCATATATACAAAATATACAGACACGTGGGTTTAAAATGGGGGAAATAAAAAGAAAAAAAGTAACAAAAAATAAATTGAATGAAAGTTTGTATCGGAAGATATTTTCCGATAAATAGGCTGAACTTAAAAAAAAAAATTATTAGTTTTTGGGATCTACTTTCTAAAGCGATTTTAACAAAAAATGCAGTTTTCTTAACAATTGCTTGGTTTTCTGATTTGAGCAATTCAATACATTTTTGTTTATAAAAATAATATGTTTCTTTATGGCGTCAATATATGCAGGACATGACAAAAGGAGATGGTATACATCTTCAATATCATTTGTGTTATTACATTGACCGTATCTTTCATGGTAGGGCACCTGCGGCTTCACGTATCTACGTCAAACGGAATAAGGACGTGTCGCATTTCCATTTTACAGGTAAAATTTAAGGGTTAAATTGGGCAGAAATTTTAGTTACCTGTCTGGGTTTACTGAAGAAATAAATAAGATTTAATCAATTAGGTTTTTGCAATCGATTCATAATCAACTGCTGGCCGTGTAATCCTATGTTGTCCTTCAATTGTGGATATATGTATTACTTCTACTATTTAACAAATAAATTCTGCCGTTTAATACAATTATTTTTTTCAGTCGATTGCGCTGACTATGATCGTTTACATTTGTACTAGATAAGTCGTTTTGTTTTTGTTTTATTGTGGTTTTATGCAGTTTTCAACATTATTCCAGTTATATCACGGCGGTCAGCTCGTGATCCCTGGGGTTAACAAACCAGTACTAGGCTAGGACATTTGCCTTGCCCAAGGGCACTCCATCATGACCTTCGTGCCGGGATTGGGGATCGAAACCGGGACGCCCTGTCTCAGATCCCCGACTTTAACCACTCGTATAGAGTTGTCAGTACGTGGCATAATGACAGGAGAACAATCAGACCCAACACGGATCCAACACGGATCTGACCCCGGATCGACCAAATTTCAGTCCGGGACGCTCCGGGACAGTCAGGGAGGTCGGTGTGACTGGGGCTTATGTAATGTTCGAAAACTTAGCCAGTCCAAATGGAATATAATTATTGAATGAAAAGTTGTTGAGTATCATCAGACAGTACCCTAATGCTTATGTCTTACTTGCTGGAGATTTTAACTCAAGAACTAAGGATTTACAAGATTTCATTGAAAATGACCGTATTGACCATATCTTCCAGGATGTAAACGATTATCCATCGGATCATTTTAATATCCCTAGAAAATCAAACGATTGTATCATATTGAACAAATTTGGACAATCTTTTATTGATTTATGTCGCACGTACAGTGTTCATATCCTGAATGGTAGAGTAAACGGTGATTTAGATGGCAATTTTACTTGTTTTTCGAATGATGGAAAAAAAGTATTGTTGACTATTATAATCGTCTCATCAGATCTATTTGAAAATGTTAAATATTTTTATGTCGATAATATTGAATTTTCAGATCACTTCCCTATAGTATGTCATCTTAAATTTGAAAACGTTGTATATTCAAACATTATAGCAGGTGGAGATTGTAAGAGTACAGAACGTTTTAAGCAATATAAATGGAAAGAAGATTCTAAAGAGGGATTTTTAAATAATTTTACTTCATTTTTCCCAAATTTCTACGAAAATTTGAGATTTCCTATAAACAGTGTTAAAAATGTATTAGTTCGATTTTTGGACGTTTATTATAAATCTGGTAATTATATTTAGTTTAAACTTATTTATTTTACATCGATTGCGAAACTATATGGTAATTATATGAAAATGACTTATAGAACGACTAATCCATACGTAATTAATATGCTCAACCACCATGTTTGAGTAATGAATGTCACCAACTAAAGACAAATTAAAATGTTTCCGGTTAAGTGATGATTTTTGACACTATAAAATTGCACGTAACCAATTTAAAAAATGTAAACAGCAGCGACTGTGTTAATTTTGTGATACTAGAACACAACTGGTGCAATCTAAAAAAGAATCCTAAACTATTCTGGAGTTTAATTCGCGCACGTCGTCTTTAAAAAAAAGAAAGACTGGTTGTATTAGTAACAACCAGTGGTTTAATAATTTTAATGATATTTGTCAAAATAATGAAACTTTTACTAACAATAATATATTGGAAAACATCGTTCACATTTGTGACGCGGCATATCTAAATGAGCCTATTCGGACGGATGAAATAAGCAATAGTAGTGTACGTCTAAATTCAAATCGTGCAGCAGGTCCTGATAGAATTTGCATTGAATTGTATTAGCATATCACATATGCGATATTGGCATTTTTAGCTCAATTGTTTAACCATATATATGAAACCGGTCATTTTCCAAATACATGCAATAATAGTACTCCTGTGCCTTTACATAAAAGGGAAATACAAATGAGAGTTTATGCCAGGGTAACGTGTCCCTGTTTATGCTAAGTGTTTATTAATGTTTTAAGAAATATATTATCGACATGGATTGAACGTCACAACTTGTTTAATGAAGCACAAGCAGGCTTTTATAAAAAACTATAGTATAACAGACAACATTGTTATACTACAATCTCTTTGTCAAAAGTATCTCTCAGAGAAACGTGGTAGATTTTATTATTGCGCGGGTGCATGCGCCGTGTTAATCGTCTTGATCGCGCATGCGCCATATTTTACCGTCATATCTCGGATATTTCCGTGACAGTTCGTCACTAGACTGGTTCTCGTTCGAGTTTGCAATAGAATATTAAGATTAGTGAACCAGTATATTTATATGCGAGTATTTTTTTTGTTATAATTAAAACGTAAATTAAAACCATAGTTTTTAAATAACACCCACCGCTGCCACCATTTGTAACGTGTACCGGCGTTAAGACATCGCGGGTCACCCATCCAGGCACTAAAAATAGTTTTCCGAAATGGTGGTGTTTTAAAAAGTAACGAAAAATGATATAATGGTGGCAATATAGTTAAAACTGTATCAACTTATACTATTTATGTTCCGTGTTAACGTCTCGGCTTTGTTGGACAGCAAGTAAAACAAACCAAGCAAACAATGCTTAAAATGCTTGTTTTAGCATATATACAGTAGATTGCAAAACAAATTTGGAAACGGAAGGATGCTTTTAAATTATTTGATTCTATGATCACAGCTATTCTCTGTTTTAATTTCGATATTTGGGGTTATGAATATTTGCAAGCCATAAAAAATGTGCAATTTCTTTTTTTTTCTAAACGATAAATACCGCCAATTTTTTTCGTCATAAGTGAATGCGGAGTATACTTTCTTTCGGTTACGTATATGACAAATTGTATTAAGTACTGGTAAAACTTACAGAAATGTCTACTTCACGATATCCTAAACGATGCTACCGTATGCTTAGAAGGTCAGATGAAAATGACAGAAAGACATGGGCATCTAAAATAAAACATTTGTTGTATGAGTATGGTTTTGGGAACGCATGGATAAGTGACGGTTTTTGAAATTGTAAACAACGTCTTATAGATTGCTTCTCTCCAAAATCTTTAGCAAAAGATCAGAGATTCACCCATGTTAAAATGTTATCAACACTTTAAATCTCTTTTAAATGTAGAAATGTATCTTTCCATGGATATTTCATATTATAGTCGTCGCATATTGTCAAATCGTAGATGTTCTAGTCATTGTTTAAATGTAGGAAAGGGTAAACACCCGCATATAGATTATTGATTGAGATTCTGTAATATTTGTCTTAGTAGAAACTGCCATGCTGCTGAGGATGAATTTCACTTTTTGTTAGTATGTCCAGTTTACAATGAACTTCGACTTTTTTTATTTTCAAGAAGTCTGGACAAATTCATACCCAACTACAAAGTTGTTTTATGACATAATGAGTGAATCTTGACCCACATATGTATAATCACTTATAAATATATAATTGAGGCATTTAAAACAAGAAAATTACTTTAAGATGAACATATTTCTTATTAAATCATAAAGTATATGTATATGAATGTATTATATACATGTAAGTTATGTATAATGGGCCGGAGGCATTATACTCCTGAATACAATATTTATATTTGTATTGATTTGTATACCATTTTTGCATGGATTTATACCGTTAAAATTTGAAAAGGTTTTATAATCGTAAAGCTAGTTATGAGTTGTTTCTTCACAAATTATGATAATGATTCAGGAGTGGGTTTTAGCTTATGTCATGGCGAATCTTCGTCGTGCGTGCGTGCGTCAAATTCAAGCCATGTTGATTGGTCGAAAAACATGGCCATCAATGGGCGGGACTATTTTGCCCTAAATGGCTACAGTGAAAACTTAAAAAAAAAATTGTGTAGAAAGGTTCCTTGGGTAATCTTCTATCATATTCCTCCAAGCCATGTTAATTGGTCAATTAACATGGCCGCCAGGGGGCGGAGCTGTTTTGCGTTATATGGCTATAGTGAAAATTTAAACAACAATTTTCTCCTCCGAAAGTGTCGGGCCGATTTTCAAATAATCTTGCAGAAATGTTCTTTGGGTGACCGTCTTTCTGATTCCTTCAAGCCATATTGATTGGTAAAAAATCATGGCTGCCAGGGGACAGGCTATTTTGCCTAAAATGGCTATAGTAAAATCTTAGACAATCTTCTCCCCCGAAAGTTTAGGGCCGATTCAATAATTATGTAGAGATGTTCCTTGGGTGACCCTCTATCAGATTCCTTCAAGCCGTGGTGATTGGTCAAAAAACATGGCCACCAAGGGGCGGGGCTGTTTGGTGATTTAATTTTTACCTAAAGGCAGTGGAGCGATACTGGCCCCTTGTTTTTATAAAAATAAAGTTTTTATTTATAAAATGAAAATATGTAACAGACAATGCTGTTTACAAAGAAAACAACCCGCTTTAAGTTTGCATGTCATAATATGAGCCGAATTACGAGAAAACCAACATTGAGGACTCTGTGTAAAGTATAGACCCGGTCAGCCACTGGGCAGACACCTTTTGCCTCCTTTTTCTGTTTCAGGAATCACTAATATAAACCTCTATCCCCCTGGTCTGAGTCGATACATTACGGAGAGACCTTAATGTTATTTTTGTTCGTGGAACGGCCCATATTACAGAGTTTCATACCCGTTTGCACAAATTTATACCGTTACAATTTCAAAAATATATATTTGTATCTTCTTCACAAAAACAAACATACAAAACGAGACACAATAGAAAATGGACAAAATCCTGACAAAATTCTGATACTGACATCTAACACTGTATAACAATACGACAAAGGATTGGCGTGGTGTCGTCTCAATTTTAGCAATTGCTCTTATCTCACACAATGCTGTCAAACGGCGTCGTCTGTTACATGTATAAACTAGGGATGGCAACGAATGCAAAAAATAATATTCGAATATTCGATCACAAAGTATTCGACCTTTGCCAACAAATAGTTTATACTTATACTTATATGTTATTATAAATTCGTTATTTGCTGTTAAGCTATCTTATCGTTATCTTGCTTTGTTCAACTTCCATTACTCTTATTTACATTTCCGTTCAACCAGGGACAACTTATACGTATTAGTAGTCCCTGATTCAACCGATGAATTTGAATGAAAACAATTATTCCTGAAAAATAAGTCAGAAAAGTGCTTAGATTTTACTTAACATTTAGTTCTAATTACCATGAACACAGTTGAAATGAAGTTGAAAATAACTAACTGAGAATTTGTTCCCAAATTCTCAAATCTTTTCAAAACTTGACAAACCCGACAGGAATTCGCTATAAGAGTAGAAAAGTGGAACTGCCCACTGGGAGCAATTTAACATATCCATGTAACTGAAATATTGTTTAAAATGGGAACAAAATGTTCCCAGTACCAGATTGCTAATCAAAATAAAAACGAAATATGAATGAATGAATGAATGAATGTAAATTGTTTTATGGCGCATCGACAGCTAAGGTCATTTAGAGAGCAATTACATTTAATTATTCATGTTCCCTGGGTAAACAAACCATTACTAGGCTATACAATGTGCCTTGCCCAAGGGCACTCCACCATGACCGTAGTGCCACGAAATATGAGAATGACACGGCCAAAACGATGGATTTGTCTGATTGATGTATAGTTCTTAAAATCCGTAACTACATGTATGTCTTAAAAGATGAACTTACGGTTTTTCGGAACGAAACCGTCAATATCGATCCCATTAATAGCATAATCTACAGAATTATACAATACGCGTAAAATTGAAAAACCGGTAACGCTTTACTTGCAGTTTATAACAAAAATGCTTGGCGAAAATGTTTAGGAATCTTCAACTTCATTTATATTATAAATATATATATATATATATTAGAATAATTATGATTTTCATCGAATATTCGAATCATGATATGGCATTCGAATATTCATTGCCATCCCTAGTATAAACACTCGCCCACTCTGGTTACGCATACCAATGCAATAACATAAATACACGTATAAAGACACACATACGAACACATTCAACAACATACCATTCTGTAACTGGCAAATATAGAAACAAACAGGAAAAAGTAAAACCAAACAAAACACAAACAACTGGGAAATGGTTTCTGAATATATATAGACAAATGTTTGTTCTGTTGCTCCTGACCAATTCGCCTAAGGTTGTGCGCATGTCAGAGTCAGCAGCCTATTAAAGGGCTTACCAAATAGCGTGAACAGTAAACAAGGCGGGGTTTCGGGTAAATACCTTATTTAATCTTGCTTTCTTCACTTCGTATCAGAACGTCAGCTGTTCGCTTTCCCTCTCTCAGGCAGCGCGCGCATCTCGTAGTGACGTCACTCGGTATTCCGGAAACGACCGACTACAATATTTTGATTCTAGTGCTACAATGTCACTGCCTTCATCTGCAACATTGATCGACTAGTACCTCTTTGCAAATTGCGAGACTCGATACTTGTTTACTGAAGTTCTACTGGTTCGCATTATGTTGTTCCAATGTATATTCGCATAAAACCGAAATTTGTATAGTGTTTTACTCCGCTTTGAACAATTTATCCTGGGAAAGCAACCAGAACCACTGGTCCATTAACCCTGACACCAGTCAGTCAAACGGTCGTTATGCTTATCCCGCAACCATGAGTGACACGGGGGGCGGTCGTTACTACTACTACTTTTGAAGTATTTGGTATGACCCGGTCGGAGATCGAACCCGCGACCTCTCGCACCCGCGGCGGGAGCTCTACAACTACACACCCAGTCGATCCTTATTAAACTGAACAGTGAATCAGGAAGCGGTGATATAGTTGACAATAAACATCAAGGGTGCCATTTTAATCGTGCTAGTTCTCTCTTAACATATCTTCAGAATGATCTTTTTAGCAGCATTTGCCAGAATAAATGCATCAGTTTCACAATCTTTCTCGCATGCAACACCAAATGCATGTTCAGCATCATCATCGAAGGTAAGTATTATGTGTTGTCCTTTGGAATGAATATTTAGACTTGGAACCTGGACCAAAAATGTGTCTTTAAATTTTGGTAAATTAAGTCGTTTTTCAAAGAGGAAGATCGAATTGTCCAAGACAGGATGTATACGGCGATATATGGTCTGATAACATTGAAGACAAGAACAGCATAATTATCTAAACGAGATTCCTCTTTGTCAACAAGGAATCCGTTATTTGTTATTTTCCTACGAATTAAAACAACGAATGATGTTTGTCAATCACAGAGAAGAAAATACTTTATTACTGCATGTATGTTAAGAGTTATAAAAACAGATCCAAACCATGGACTACATGTTGCGGAATTTGTCCAATCATGCGTTTGTCATTACTCACGGTATCAACTGGCATAGGCAATAACAGTATACAGTATCAATGCAATATGAGTTTCTTTGTCGAAGGAAGGTGCAGGTGACAGCTAAACAACTTTATATAACTGAATTTGAATATGAATGGAATAATCTTTTTCCACGGAGTGACCTCAGTCTCCACACCCATTTGCCAAGTTCCCAATCACATGTGTTCATGTACTTATGTCAAGGAAATGTAAACCGTAATGGATATACAGGTTCTATTGAAACGAGCCTTTTATACGTTTTCGAAAAATACCTTCTACTTTTCAATTTGCTGAGTATTTCCTAGGGTTTCTTGTTGATATCGCTTTCTTGTCATGTCTTTTTAATCTAAAAGATAAATACAGACTGACGACGGATAGCCCGTGATCAGTATAGATCAAATTGAGCCTTCGGCTAATTTAATACTTTATAAAAGGAGATAATCATAACTTGTTACGGTCATTTTCAACAATGAAACTTGCTTTCACGCAGAGCTTCGGAATAATGTCGTCACAAACAGTGCTAAAAAGGTTCATGAAAACGCAAAAGATGAAAGATTTTGATTTTCAGGTTATTGAAATAAACCGAGACCGACATGAGTTATGTAGTAGGGACAAGACAATTAAAAGCAGTGTGTGAAAACAATTCAGAAGAACCAAATATCTACCAGAAATCTTACCTGTTTGTGCGTGTCATGGATTAAGGAAGTATATGGATGTGACAATTCGGCATATATGTGGATACATGGGCAACACAAGACCAGGGAATTGTTATGTAAGTATGTGAAATAATCTAAGGCTGGCTGAAGATGATTAAATGAGCCGTCCCGCGAGAAAACCAACATTATGGCCTCTGCGTAATATATCGACCCAGATCAGACTGTGTGCAGTCCGTATAGACTGATCCGGGCCGACACATTCCGTATAAGGGGGACAGATGTATAGAGTAACGATTCACAGAATATCAACAGGAGGCGAAAAGTGTCTATCCGGGTAAGCCTGCGAGGCATGCCTAGGCTGATCTGGGTCGATACATTACGCAGATACATAATGTTGGTTTTCTCGGGGAACGGCTCAATTTTCATTGCGAATCAACGAAATTCGTTCTTGGAAAGGGAAAGCACTTCATATTTGGTGCAGATTTCTCTAAAAAATAAAAGTAATTTCAATATAATGCAAATTTTAAGATTGGAATTCATACTGTTATAAATTTCGTGTTAAAGTTTTGTTGAAGATATCAGATAAATAGGCATTCTGTGATAGCATAAACTATAACATGATTATTGTCAGTGCTAAACTATGACAATATCGGTCTTTACAGAAGAGCATACGGCGGAAATTAAATTTTCACATAGATAGTAATTGTACATGTATTTTTTTCTGAAATTTGGAATACTTACTCTTTCTGTGTGTGTGTGTGTGTGTGTATACCACGTGACTTTGACGTCACAAATGCTACGGTGCACATAAATATTTTACTTCGGTTTAGAAGTAAAAACAAAGGTAACTCTTTTATTTCTTCATCATTTTTAATGAAACATGGCGCAGTCTACGCCGCTTACAGAGCACTATCTCCGGGTTTTTTCAGCGGAGTTTGATAAGTGGTTTAATTCTCCAAATACTTCGATGAACCTTTTCTCAACATTTATCAATATCGCCGACAGCCGGAGCATTACCCAAACTGGATTTTGAGAACAGGCTCGTCGAAGTGTTTGAAAAAAATAGACCACCATTCAAACTCCTGTAAACAACCGGAGATAGGACATTGTTAGCGGCGTAGACTGCGCGATGTTTCATTAAAAAGAAATAAAAAAGTTACCATTGATTTTACATTCTTATCCAGAGCAAGTTTTACTGTCTGACCATGCAAATATGGCATCAAAAGTCACGTGGTATACACACACTGTCATGTCTTCGTTGTTTTGTAAAAAATAAATTGAATACAATTTCTATTTACGTCTGGTCAGTCGAAGAGATGGGTTCGAATTAAGCAACATAATTCTTTGATATTACTGTCAGATATAACATTAATAGTTTACGTTATGTTGTAATATGAATGCATTTGAGCTTCAGGACACATTAATGGGTTTAGAAAATTGCTTTCTAAGACGAGAGAGGTCAGTTCACGAGAAAGCGTATGCCTTTTAGTATTATCCTTTTCAGATGCAGTATCGTTTCGATCTATTTTCGCGTTAAATAAATAAGTGACTGCGCACGTTATTATCGCGTCAAATAAACAAGTAACTGCGCATGTTATTATACGTGAAATAAATAAGTAACTGCGCTTTATTTATCGCGTCAAAAATACAAGTGACTGCACATGTTATTATTGCGTCAAATAAACAAGTAACTGCGCTTTATTTATCGCGTCAAAAATGCAAGTGACTGCGCATGTTATTATTGCGTCAAATAAACAAGTGACTGCGCATGTTATTATAGCGTGAAATAAATAAGTGACTGCGCATTGTTTATCGCGTCAAATAAACAAGTGACTGCGCAATTCTAATCCTGTCAAATAAACAAGTGACTGGGCATGTCACTATAGCGTGAAATAAACAAGTAACTGCGCAAGTTATTATAGCGTCAAATAAACAAGTGACTGCGCATTTTTTATCGCGTCAAATAAACAAGTGACTGCGCATGTTATTATTGAGTGAAATAAACAAGTCAGTGGGCATTTTTTATCCTGTCAAATAAACAAGTGACTTCGCATGTTATTGTAGCGTGAAATAAACAAGTGAGTGGGCATGTTATTATAGCGTCAAATAAACAAGTGAGTGGGCATTTTCTATCCTGTCAAATAAACAAGTGACTGCGCATGTTATTATAGCGTGAAATAAATAAGTGACTGCGCATGTTATTATTGCGTCAAATAAACAAGTGAGCGGGCATTTCTCACACTGTCAAATAAACATGTGACTGCGCATGTTATTATAGCGTGAAATAAACAAGTGACTGTGCATGTTATTATAGCGTCAAATAAACAAGTGACTGCGCATTTTTTATTGCTTCAAATAAATAAGTGAGTATGCATGTTATCATCGCTTCAAGAAAACAAGTGACTGCGCCCGTTATTATCTCATCAAATGAACAAGTAACTGCGCATTAATTATCGCGTCAAAAATACAAGTGACTGCGCATGTTATTATTGCGTCAAATCAACAAGTGGCTGCGCATGTTATTATTGCGTCAAATCAACAAGTGACTGCGCATGTTATTATAGCGTGAAATAAACAAGTGACTGCGCATGTTATTATAGCGTTAAATAAACAAGTGACTGCGCATGTTATTATCGAGTGAAATAAACAAGTGACTGCGCATTTTGTATCGCTTCAAGAAAACAAGTGACTGCGCATGTTATTATCGCGTCAAATAAACAAGTAACTGCGCATTACTTATCGCGTAAAAAATACAAGTGACTGCTCATGTTATTATTGCGTCAAATCAACAAGTGACTGCGCATGTTATTTTAGCGTGAAAAAAACAAGTGACTGCGCATGTTTTATCGCGTCAAGAAAACAAGTGACTGCGCACGTTATTATATCGTCAATTAAACAAATGACTGTACATGTTATTATAGCGTCAAATAAACAAGTAACTGCGCACGTTATTATCGCGTCAAATAAACAAGTGAGTGCGCATATTATTATTGAGTCAAATAAACAAATGACTGTACATGTTATTATAGCGTCAAATAAACAAGTGACTGCGCATTTTTTTATTACGTATAATAAATAAGTGAGTGCACGTGTTATTATTGCGTCAAATAAACAAGTGACTGCGCATGTTAAATTATAGCGTGAAATAAACAAGTGACTGCGCATTTTTTATCGCGTCAAAAAAACAAGTGACTGCGCACGTTATTATCGCGTCAAATAAACAAGTAACTGCGCATTATTTATCGCGTCGAAAATACAAGTGACTGCGCATGTCATTATAGAGTGAAATAAACAAGTGACTGCGCATGTCATTATAGAGTGAAATAAACAAGTGACTGCGCAAATTTTATCGCGTCAAATAAACAAGTAACTGCGCATTATTTATCGCGTCCAAAATACAAGTGACTGCGCATGTTGTTATTGCGTCAAATAAACAAGTGACTGCGCATTTTATTATAGCGTGAAATAAACAAGTGACTGCCCATTTTTTATCGCGTTAAAAAAACAAGTGACTGCGCACGTTATTATATCGTCAAATAAAACAAGTGAGTGCGCATATTATTATCGAGTCAAATAAACAAGTGACTGCGCATTGTTTATCTCGTCAAAAAAACAACAAGTGACTGCGCACGTTATTATCGCGTCAAATAAACAAGTAACTGCGCATTATTTATCGCGTCCAAAATACAAGTGACTGCGCATGTTGTTATTGCGTCAAATAAACAAGTGACTGCGCATTTTATTATAGCGTGAAATAAACAAGTGACTGCGCATTTTTTATCCCGTTAAAAAAACAAGTGACTGCGCACGTTATTATATCGTCAAATAAAACAAGTGAGTGCGCATATTATTATCGAGTCAAATAAATAAGTGCCTGTACATGTTATTATAACGTGAAATAAACAAGTGACTGCGCATGTTATTATATCGTCAAATAAAACAAGTGAGAGCTCATATTATTATCGAGTCAAATAAATAAGTGACTGTACATGTTATTATAGCGTGAAATAAACAAGTGACTGCGCAAATTTTATCGCGACAAAAAAAAAAAAAAAAAGACTGCGCACGTTATTATCGCGTCAAATAAACAAGTAACTGCGCATTATTTATCGCGTCCAAAATACAAGTGACTGCGCATGTTGTTATTGCGTCAAATAAACAAGTGACTGCGCATTTTATTATAGCGTGAAATAAACAAGTGACTGCGCATTTTTTATCGCGTTAAAAAAACAAGTGACTGCGCACGTTATTATATCGTCAAATAAAACAAGTGAGTGCGCATGTTATTATCGAGTCAAATAAATAAGTGACTGTACATGTTATTATAGCGTGCAATAAACAAGTGACTGCGCATGTTATTATAGCGTGAAATAAACAAGTGACTGCGCATTTTTTATCGCTTCAAGCAAACAAGTGACTGCGCACGTTATAATCGCGTCAAATAAACAAGTAACTGCTCATTATTTATCGCGTAAAAATACAAGTGACTGCGCATGTTATTATTGCGTCAAATAAACAAGTGACTGCGCATGTTATTATAGCGTCAAAAATACAAGTGACTGCGCATGTCATTATAGAGTGAAATAAACAAGTGACTGCGCATTGTTTATCTCGTCAAAACAACAACAAGTGACTGCGCACGTTATTATCGCGTCAAATAAACAAGTAACTGCGCATTATTTATCGCGTCCAAAATACAAGTGACTGCGCATGTTGTTATTGCGTCAAATAAACAAGTGACTGCGCATTTTATTATAGCGTGAAATAAACAAGTGACTGCGCATTTTTTATCCCGTTAAAAAAACAAGTGACTGCGCACGTTATTATATCGTCAAATAAAACAAGTGAGTGCGCATATTATTATCGAGTCAAATAAATAAGTGCCTGTACATGTTATTATAGCGTGAAATAAACAAGTGACTGCGCATGTTATTATAGCGTGAAATAAACAAGTGACTGCGCTTTTTTCTATTGCGTCAAATAAATAAGTGAGTGTGCATGTTATCATCGCGTGAATAAAACTAGTGACTGCGCACGTTGTTATTTCGTCAAATAAATAAGTGAGTGTGCATGTTTTCATCGCACCAAAAAAACAAGTGACTTCGCACGTTATTATTGCGTCAAATAAACAAGTGAGTGTGCATGTTATTATTGCGTCAAATAAAGAAGTGACTGCACACGTTATTATCGCGGCAAATAAATAAGTGCATGCGCACGTTATTATCGCATCAAATAAACAAGTGACTGCACATGTTATTATCGCATTAAATAAACAAGTGACTGCACACGTTATTATCGCGTCCAATAAACAAGTGACTGCGCATGTTATTATTGCGTCAAATAAACAAGTGACTGTGCATGTTATTATCAAGTCAAATAAAAAAGTGACTGTGCATGTTATTATTGCGTCCAATGAATAAGTGATTGCATGTGTTATTATAGCGTGCAATAAACAAGTGACTGCATGTTATTACAGCGTAAAATAAACAAGTGACTGCGCATTTTTTTATTGCGTCAAATAAATAAGTGAGTGTGCATGTTATCATCGCGTGAATTAAACTAGTGACTGCGCACGTTGTTATTGCGTCAAATAAATAAGTGAGTGTACATGTTTTCATCGCACCAAAAAAGTGAATGCGCACGTTGTTATCGCGTTAAATAAACACGTGACTGCACACGTTATTATCGCTTCCAATAAACAAGTGACTGCGCATGATCTTATTGCGTCAAATAAATAAGTGACTGCTCATGTTATTATTGCGTTGAATAAACAAGTGACTCAACACATTAGTATCGCGTCCAATAAACAAGTGACTGCGCATGTTATTATTGCGTCAAGTAAACAAGTGACTGCGCATGTTATTATTGCGTCCAATAAACAAGTGACTGCGCATGTTATTATAGCGTCCAATAAACAAGTGACTGCGCATGTTATTATCGAGTCAAGTAAACACGTGACTGCGCATGTTATTAGTGCGTCCAATAAACAAGTGACTGTGCATGTTATTATTGCGTCCAATAAACAAGTGACTGCGCATGTTATTATTGCGTCCAATAAACAAGTGACTGCGCATGTTATTATTGCGTCCAATAAATAAGTGACTGTACATGTTATTATCGAGTCAAGTAAACAAGTGACTGCGCATGTTATTATTGCGTCCAATAAACAAGTGATTGTGCATGTTATTATCGCGACCAATAAACAAGTGACTGTGCATGTTATTATTGCGTCCAAAAAACAAGTGACTGTGCATGTTATTATTGCGTCCAATAAACAAGTGACTGCGCATGTTATTATTGCGTCCAATAAACAAGTGACTGCGCATGTTATTATTGCGTCCAATAAACAAGTGATTGTGCATGTTATTATCGCAACCAATAAACAAGTGACTGTGCATGTTATTATTGCGTCCAATAAACAAGTGACTGTGCATGTTATTATTGCGTCCATAAACAATGACTGCACACGTTATTATCGCGACCAATAAACAAGTGACTGCGCATGTTATTATCGATTCAAATAAAAGAGTGACTGCGCATGTTATTATTGCGTCCAATAAACAAGTGACTGTGCATGTTATTATTGCGTCCAATAAAGAAGTGACTGCGCATGTTATTATTGCGTCCAATAAATAAGTGACTGTACATGTTATTATCGAGTCAAGTAAACAAGTGACTGCGCATTTTATTATTGCGTCCAATAAACAAGTGACTGTGCATGTTATAATTGCGTCCAATAAACAAGTGACTGCGCATGTTATTATTGCGTCCAATAAACAAGTGACTGCGCATGTTATTATTGCGTCCAATAAATAAGTGACTGTACATGTTATTATCGAGTCAAGTAAACAAGTGAATGCGCATGTTATTATTGCGTCCAATAAACAAGTGACTGCGCATGTTATTATTGCGTCCAATAAACAAGTGACTGCGCATGTTATTATTGCGTCCAAAAAACAAGTGACTGCGCATGTTATTATTGCGTCCAATAATTAAGTGACTGCGCATGTTATTATTGCGTCCAATAAATAAGTGACTATACATGTTATTATTGGGTCTAATAAACAAGTGACTGCGCATGTTATTATTGCGACCAATAAACAAGTGACTGTGCATGTTATTATTGCGTTCAATAAACAAGTGACTGCGCATGTTATTATTGCGTCCAATAAATAAGTGACTGCGCATGTTATTATTGCGTCCAATAAATAAGTGACTGTACATGTTATTATTGGGTCCAATAAACAAGTGACTGCGCATGTTATTATTGCGACCAATAAACAAGTGACTGTGCATGTTATTATTGCGTTCAATAAACAAGTGACTGCGCATGTTATTATTGCGTTCAATAAACAAGTGACTGCGCATGTTATTATTGCGTTCAATAAACAAGTGACTGTACATGTTATCATTGCGTCCAATAAACAAGTGACTGCGCATGTTATCATTCCGTCCAAACAAGTGACTGCGCATATTATTGTCGAGTCCAATAAACAAGTGACTGCGCATGTTATCATTGCGTCCAATAAACAAGTGACTGCGCATGTTATCATCGAGTCAAGTAAACAAGTGACTGCGCATGTTATTATTGCGTCCAATAAACAAGTGACTGCGCATGTTATTATTGTGTCAAAAAAAACAAGTGACTGCGCATGTTATTATTGAGTCAAAAAAGTGAATGCGCATGTATTATCGCCGGGACTTAAACGAGAACGTGCAATTATTTAACACGTTGACAGTTTGTCTTTATAATTGAAACCAACTCTTTTTTAATATCAGACTGAAACTAAAGTTAATTTCATTTCATATTTCTTGTTTATTTGCAATCATCAGTTAATGTTAAATGTTTTGGAAACGTATTGTAATCAAAGTTATCTGAACATTAATGTTGTGAAGACTAAAGTGATGATATTTGAGAAAAGCAGATGTGCAACTTTCCATGAATTTTACATATATCATGAAAAATTGAAGTTGTTTTATCGTTCAAATACTTAGGTTTAATTTGAGAACGGAAAATTAAACTCAGAAGAAAAAAATCGATAGTGCAAAAAGAGCAATGTACAATCTGTTTTTGATATTCAGTTGATATGTTGTTAACCTTACAGAAAAGTACAAAGTGTTTGAGTCCTTAGTTTTACCTGTTTTAAGTTATGTATCAGAGATATGGTTTTGTGTCGAAGTAGAAGCCATTCGTACACAGTTTTGTTGATAAGTATTATGCGTAAAGCTATCAACAAATCTAACTGCATTATTATGGAACACTTGGAAGAGAAGCCTTTAAATGTCATCAGAAAGTGTAACATGATTCGGTAGTTGATAACAATTCTTCAACTTGATGACACAAATTAGCAAAAAAGATACATTGTATGTTAAAAAGTGACGCAAATAGTGGTATTAATACTTGATGGATTAAACTGGGCTTATCATGTTAAAATTTTGTTATAATCATTTGGGTTTAGTTAATTTTGGATGCTTCAAGACATTGGAAGTATAAGCTATATGCTCATTAAACAAAAAATGTATGATCAATACTTCCAAAGCTAGTATGCAAATATTAATAATTCCCTAAGATTAATTACTTATTGCATGTTTACACATGATTTTATATTTGAAAACCATCTAGATTGTTTCGTTGACCATAAATTAAGAGTCGCACTTTGTAAATTCAGGGCACTACGGTCATGGTGGAGTGCCC
The DNA here is from genome assembly GCA_031761405.1 of Serripes groenlandicus. Taxonomy (NCBI): domain Eukaryota; kingdom Metazoa; phylum Mollusca; class Bivalvia; order Cardiida; family Cardiidae; genus Serripes; species Serripes groenlandicus. The sequence goes on along the minus strand of JASEVX010000009.1, from coordinate 12,534,948 downwards.
TTGGGCAAGGCACATTTTCTAGCCTAGTACTGGTTTGTTTACCCAGGGATCATGAATGAATAAATTTAATTGCGCGCTAAATGACCTTAGCTGTCGATGCGCCATAAAACAATATACATTCATTGTTAATTCAGGGTTTTGTCTCATGAGCTAGAAATTGAAAAAGGTAGATATGAAATTAAAACAAGAAACGAAAGACTGTGCAAAGCCTGCCATAGAAATATTATTGAAAACGAATATCACTTCCTTCTAATTTGCACTGCCAACTCTGAACTGCGAAAAAAAGTATTTAAAAACATACTATTATACTTGCCCAAATTTACAAATATTTTCAAACTTGCTAATTTCAACAAATGTTAAAGAATTGAATTTAAGTAGGTATATATATATATATTGCCTCTTTATAGCGAAAACTAAGAACTAAAAGATAAGATGTTGTATTGTATTGTATTCTCTTTTTTTTTAGGCTTCTCACCTAATTTAATGACCGTGTGTGTCTTTCCATCACATTCATGTTATTGTAAGAAGAATCATGTACTTATTACTTAATAAATAAATTGAATTGAATCGAACTAAAGGCGGTAATTGGACTCGGTCGTACAGTGGTAGAGCGTCCACATATGATCGCGGGTTTGATCCCCGACCGGGGTCACAATCATCGACCACCAAACCACCGAGGCGGTGACCTGGATAACTTTGAGCGCCTATAACTCATTTTATTTTCAGAGAATGAAACTATGTAATGAGATGGAAGAAAACAAATGTATGCACCTGGTACTTATCTACGGCAGCTTTAAAGGGACACACACATTTTTATAAATTACATACGAATTTATTTTTATCTCGTGCGCACGATATAGTATCTCGTTTGCACGACTTAGTATCTCGTTCGCACGATATAGTATCTCGTGCGCACGTGATACTAAGTCGTGCGCACGAGATAAAAAACAAGCGTGTGTGTCGCTTTAGAGCTGCCTATGGCAGCTCTAAAGGGACACACACATTTTTATAAATTACATACGAATTTATTTTTATCTCGTGCGCACGATATAGTATCTCGTTCGCACGACTTAGTATCTCATTCGCACGACTTAGTATCTCGTGCGCACGAGATACTTATCTCGTTACCACGACTTAGTATCTCGTGCGCACGAGATAAAAGAAATATTCGTGTGTGTCCCTTTAGAGCTGCCGTACTCGTCTGAAATCCTTTATATGATTTGTTTTTAGATCAACCGCTGCATTAAAAAAAAATAGTCTGGCTTAACCAGACACAAATATACTTCGAGTTCGTCAAATATTTGGGTCATGGTAAAACCGAGCAGTGTCCTAGTTTTCTCCCAGTCTACTTTCACACAGGAGAACATGGTTACACGGTACACTTAACCCTTTCCCTCATACAACAATCCTGCAGCCAGACGACTTTGAACATATTTTGTTAAAACATAGAAAATCTCCATAATTGAACGGATAACCTATGACGAAAAGTTGAAAACATTGTGGCAAAAGGAGAAATTGCTCGTTTTGAGCAATTTCTTCTTTTGTCACTATGTTTTCAAAAAGCCGTCTGCTGCAGAGGCGTCAGAAAGCGTATATATGAGGGAAAGGGTTAAGGACCTGTCACACCTAGCCGATTTGGCTCGCCGGAGCGATACCGGAGCACAAATTTAGCGATTTTCGGGGATCGGTACTAGTTCGGCAACGCAACGGTTTCACATCTCTAAAAACGGTAGTACATCGTCAGATCATCGGCGAGAAATTTAGCTAAACAAATTGACAAATTTCAAAAATAAATGCGGCATGAAAAAAGGGGAAAATTGCCAAAACTTTAGAAACATCTTCTTGTCGAAAAAGACAAGCGTGAACTAAAAATACTTTTGAACAAATGTTCTTTGGATGAGCCTCTACCAAAATGTTGAAATTATTGATCTATTGCTAAATATGAACACAAGAGGGCGCTGCTGGTAGGTCTTTATAGTGAATCTTAAAAAAACAACTTCTTGTATAAACATAAAGCCATGATTTTAAGAAAATTTGGCACAAATGTTCCTTAGGTGACCCTCTACCAAGACTGTTAAAATAATAACAACCCATTAATAATTATGACCACACGGGAGCAATCTTTGTTTTCCTTGTATGCATGTGGTGATAACATTAAAAACTTATTTCTATTAAATCTGGTGAGCGATTTAGGACCATCATGGTCGTCTAGTACATCGTATTGCCTAGAGGGTTTCAAAGGCACATACGAAATATGGGAAACTGTAAACTATCTATCGGTAAAATAGAAACGATGTCAGCCAAATCAACCTTGAACCCTGTTCCAAATCAACCATAATGATCGTGTCACCTGCTTCAAAGGCATTTTGACAGCAGTTGAAGCGATTCATTTATCTTCTATTTTTGCCGTCTTAAACATTTCCACGATTTCCACAATGATTTCAAAAGTCTGCTGTTTGGATAGACAAATAAGATGGTTTCCCCCTTCACAATGTTTTCAAATGTATGGAAATCTATATATAATCTATATATACAAGTTTAATTTTAGAATGTAGTTTGAAACATTGTGGCAAAAGGAAAAATGCTTGTTATAGAATAGAGTTGAAAACATTGCGGCAAAAGGAGAAATTGTTCATTAATGGGAAATTTCTCCTCTTGCCCAGTTTCTTTTCAAAAGTCTGTTGCAGAGGCGTCGGAATGTGTCTGCAAGGAGGGTAAGGGTTCACATATAATTATATTGTTTTTCTCAGATAGTATAAAAAGCTAGTTGACACTTTCCCAAATGCAAACAAATCTGAAGCAGACGACTTTGAAAACATTTTGGCACACCAAATAAATAAAATAAAATAAAATAAATAAATAAAAGTATAATCATTTTAAAAAAATAGAATTGAAAAAAAAAATGAGACAAAATGAGAAATTTCTCATTATGCGCAAACTTTCCTTTTGCCCCATTGTTTTCAAAAACTCGTCTTCTGCAGTTGCCACAAAAAAGGATCTTAAGTGAAAGCCATGAAACACACGAGAAGGTGATATGACTGAAAAAAGGTTGAAAAACAGTTTAAACCCATCTTATCCATCATCTCATACACCCACTTTTATACATATGATGTCCTACATTTTTATTGCAGAAGCACCAGACAGCGTAAGTTTGTTGGAAAGAGTTAAACCTCTCTATGCGATACAGATGACTTGTGTTGGGATCTTAAGTGAGAAAGGGTTAAAATTATAACCAGCCTTCAGGTATTTATAGAAGTTGCCGTGTATGTAACACATTAATTAAACTTTCACATCTACGACACTTCTGCAGCAGACGACTTTGAACATATTTTGACAAAAAGGAGAATATCTCTATAATTGAATGGGTAACCTATGACTAAAAGTAGAAAACATTGTGTCAAAAGGAGAAATTGCTCGTTTTGAGCAATTTTTTCTTTTGTCACTATGTTTTCAAAAATCCGTCTGCTGCAGAGGCGTCGGAAAGCGTCTATATGAGGGAAAGGGTTAATTAAACTTTCACATCTACGACAAATCTGCAGCAGACAACTTAGACAACATCGTTTAAATGGAAAGGAGAAATATCATGTTTTGAATAAGTTTCTCCCTTTTCCCACAATGTTTTATTTAAGTTGTCTGCTGCCTACGAGTCTGCAATATGGTCTGCTTGTGGAAGAGTGTTAACCTTGACACGCATGATACTAAATGTGCCTTCACGTTCTTAACCCTTTACCTCATATAGACGCTTTCTGACGCCTCTGCAGCAGAAGGATTTTTGAAAACATAGTGACAAAAGAAGAAATTGCTAAATTTTACCTTATTGAACTCAGACACCTGATACAGACTGAACAACATTTTTAAAGGAGGTTGAACTATACAATAAACTGTGATACCTTTTTACCTTCCAATATCATCTCATACAGCAGAGCCCCGGTAGTGACATGGGCTGTCAATCCAGGGGTTGAGAGTTTGAACCCCGGCACGTTGATTTTTTTTTTGGACAATTGACAAAAGTCACTTTGACATGTTAATCGTCCTCCACCAATAGGGAAAAGCAGCCAGTTTCTTGGAAAGACTTTTGTGTGGAGTACTGGTAAGTGAAAGCCATGAAACACATGAGAAGGTGAAATGACTGAAAAATGGTTGAAAACAGTTTAATCCCGTCTTATCCATCAGCTCATGCACCCACTTGTATACATAGGATGTCCTACATTTTATTCCTATTACATTGATTTTGTTTCTGGTTAGTTGTTTCAACTTCTTTTATTTTACCAGTCGCGGCACTACGGTCATGGTGGAGTGCCCTTGGGCAAGGCACATTTTCTAGCCTAGTACTGGTTTGTTTTTATCATGAATAATTAAATTTAATTGCGCGCTAAATGACCTTAGCTGTCGATGCGCCATAAAACAATATACATTCATTCATTCTTTTATTTTAACCCTTTCCCACATACAACAAATCTGCAGCAGGCGACTTTGACAACTCGGAAATATGAGTTATTTGTCACAATGTTTTCAACTCTTTTTAGTAATCACGCTTTCCTTTTTAGAGGTGTTCCGGATGATTTTTGCCAAGATGTTTTCAAAGTCGTCTGCTGCAGTTTTGTTGTATGTGGGGAAGGGTGAATTGTTAACTCTTTTCAATGACAAATCTGCAGCAGACGACTTTGAACATATTTTGACAAAAAGTAGAATATCTCTATAATTGAATGGGTAACCTATGACTAAAAATGGAAAACATTGTGTCAAAAGAAGAAATTGCTCGTTTTGAGCAATTTCTTCTTTTGTCACTATGTTTTTAAAAAGCCGTCTGCTGCAGTTTTGTTGTATGTGGGAAAGGGTGAATTGTTAACTCTTTTCAATAACTGTCTCATTTATAGAGCTGTTCCATATTTTCATATTTTCGTCAAGAACTTTACAAAGTCGTCTGCGGTAAATTTGTGGTAAGTCAGAAAGGGTTAAAGAAATTCTTTTATGTGTCCAGACATATCTTGTTTGAATCTTGTTGTTTACCATTTTTGAGAAAGCTGTTCGATAACACTTTCCTAATACAACATATTTGCAGCAGACGACTTTGAACATTGTTTGCATCTCTATAAATGAATTGAAAATATTGTGGCAAAAGGAGAACTGTTTTCAGAAGTCGTCTACTGCAGAAGCACCAGACAGCGTCAGTTTGTTGGAAAGAGTTATACCTCTCTATGCGACACAGATGACTTTTGTTGACTCCTTCAGCAGAAGAGTCAATACTTTGTGGGAAAAGGAGAAACTTCCAACAATGTTATCAACTCTCGATCATGATATTGCGTTCAGTTTTCAGATAGTTCAAGGTTTTCTTCCCATGTTTTCCGACCGAGCCACGGTAGCTCAGTTGGTAACGACGCGGGCTGTCAATCCAGGGGTTGTGAGTTCGAATCCCGGTTCTGCCAACTTTCTATCCGAGGATTAACAAAAGTCAATGCGACATGCGTCATTCGTCTTCCACCAATGGGCTAAGTCTATATGGAAAAGCAGCCAGTTGCTTGGGAAGATTGTTGTGTGGAGTACTGGTATGAGAAAACCAGGAAATGCATGAGTAGGTGATATAACTGAGAAATTGTTAAAAATGGCGTTAAACCCCAATCAATCAATCAATCCCATGTGTTCCAAGTTGAGGATTATTCAAAGAGTTCTTGTACAATCCAATCTTTCCCTCATTTAGAAGCTTTCTGACGCCTCTGCAGCAGACATCTTTTTGAAAACAAAGTGACAAAAGAAGAAATTGCTCGAAACGAGCAAGTTCTCCTTTTGCCACAATGTTTACCACTTTAAGTCATAGGTTATCCATTTAATTATTGAGATTTTCTACTTTCTGATGAAATATGTTCAAAGTCGTCTGCTGCAGAATTGTTGTATGAGGGAAAGAGTTAACCCCTTTCCCACATTTATCAAATCTGCAGCAGACGACTTTGAAAATATTTACTCAAGAGCTGAACAATCTCTAGAAATGAAGATATTCATACTAGAAAAAAAGTTGTAAACCTTGTGGCAAAAGGAGAACATTACAAAGTCGTCAGCTAAAGATCTGCGACTGCCACATACACGTCGTCTCAGATTGACCTTTGCGTCAGCCAATCAAATTGTCGTTCACCAAACCCTTCCGTATAAAACCACAGGAGCTTGACTCATGAAAAAAAAAAATACGAAAAAAAAAAATCCACCAATACTATATATAAAGAAAAGGACTACTACTCCGAACTCTCCGAAAACCGGCTAAGCCTACTGTTACCGTCGATTTCTCTAACAATGTTCAAGATATCTTAACATGCTGTGGATCTCCATTTAGCTGAATCCCTAACCTATCCAACGGTATATAACACTTTACCCTTTTTAAGCCAACCAACGAGTAATTGAGCCATTTATTAACCAAATCTGGGTGATATTGCTTAGTCGGAAAAGTAGTGGGACACCTACAACGGCTCTACAACAATGTCGTTAAGAAGGGAAATCACGCTTAAACTACAATCAGCAGCCAGTTAACGGTCTGAATAGATCAATACCTTCACTATTTAACAAATTCGGCTGTCATAGCTTACCTTTTTAGTGTTTACCATGCACAATCCGTCGATTTACATCGCCACCGATTGAACATTTCTCGCTACGGCCATTTACTATTGCAAGCGCGCACATGATGCAGATCGGTGACCCCGAATCTGATTGGCTCATCTTTTTACTTTCGTTTTCAATCATATTGCTTACTTTGACCCGGCTCGCAACGGTAATATAGAAGCGCAGCGGAGATCCAGCGAAGAATCAGCAATCACCGATCTGCATCATGTGCGCGCTTGCAATAGTAAATGGCCGTAGCGAGAAATTTTCAATCGGTGGCGATGTAAATCGACGGATTGTGCATGGTAAACACTAAAAAGGTAAGCTATGACAGCCGAATTTGTTAAATAGTGAAGGTATTGATCTATTCAGACCGTTAACTGGCTGCTGATTGTAGTTTAAGCGTGATTTCCCTTCTTAACGACATTGTTGTAGAGCCGTTGTAGGTGTCCCACTACTTTTCCGACTAAGCAATATCACCCAGATTTGGTTAATAAATGGCTCAATTACTCGTTGGTTGGCTTAAAAAGGGTAAAGTGTTATATACCGTTGGATAGGTTAGGGATTCAGCTAAATGGATATGTACAGCATGTTAAGATATCTTGAACATTGTTAGAGAAATCGACGGTAACAGTAGGCTTAGCCGGTTTTCGGAGAGTTCGGAGTTGTAGTCCTTTTCTTTATATATAGTATTGGTGGATTTTTTTTTTTCGGATTTTTTTTTTTCATGAGTCAAGCTCCTGTGTATAAAACAGGTGAGATAACCCATATATATAAACGATAAAGAGAAGCGGTGATTGTCGTGTGCTCCAATTGTATAGCAATGGCGTTTGTTGTATCCTGCGATTACATTGAACATAAAAATCGAGCACGTGCTCACGGGTGTTTAAGTGTATACGGTCAATCAATGGTGACCCTTTATGCGGGATGGTCTGATCCAATATACGTACTGGGAAGTAATGTGGACTGATGTAAGTGAGGTTGGTCTTTTACCGAGGCCTATATGTTAAGGCACGTTCCCGCCGAATAACACCGCCTTTTTGCAGTTGTTAAACGTTAGATGAGCCGTCCCGCGAGAAAACTAACATTATGGACTCTGCGTTAAGTATCGACCCGGATCAGCCTAAGCATACCGTGCAGGCAAACCCGGACAGACACTAAACGCCTCCTGTGGATTTTCTGTTTCAGGAATAGCTACTCTATCCCCCTAAGACGGAATGTGTCGGCCGGATCAGTCTGCGCGGACAGCGCAGGCTGATCTGGTCGATACATTACGCAGATGTCTATCGCCGCAGCTGCATTTTGGACTCTGCGTTAAGTATCGACCCGGATCAGCCTAAGCACGCCGCGCAGGCAAACCCGGACAGACACTTTTCGCCTCATGTGGATTTTCTGATTCATGAATCATTACGCTATACATTTATCCACCTGAGACGGAAAGTGTCGGCCCGGGTTAGCCTGCGCGGACCTCGCAGGCTGATCCGGGTCGATACATTACGCAGAGGCGATAATGTTGGTTTTCTCGCGACGCGGCTCATATGTTATCATTGTGTAAGCTCTACCACACAGATGATTTATAAGGATGTAACTAAAGTTTGGAAAATTGAGAACATTTAATGTAACTCGGCTGGCACGATGCAATGACATCATTCAATGATGCTGACAATGCTTCCCCATATCATCAGATCATCAGCATCAAATCCAAAATACATAGACTCGTTCAGTTGCACAATAGACCAAGTAACCCACACGTTAACAAAATCGTCAAGCAGATAAGCTTAAGCTAACACTATTCAATGTAAACATACTTGTGTCAATGGGGGTATATAAGAATTGTTGCCCGAATCATGATAATACATCAGAATTCCTTTAACACTTCGACTAGACACATCGTTGATATGTGCAGATCATTTTGACTGTTTAACCCTTTCCCACATACAGACGATTTCTGACGCCTCTGCAAAAGACGACGTTTAAAAACATTATTGCAAAAAAGAGGAATTTCTAATCATGAGCAGTTTCACCTTTCGCAACAACGTTTTCAACTTTATCTAATTATTCTCTCATTTTCTACGCACAGATATTCCATAGTTTTGACTAAATGTTTTCCAATACGTCTGCTGTCAAGATGCGTAAAATAGTAAGAGGTTCAGAGTATGAATCCTATGCTACATTGGCATGTGAGAACTCAATCATCAATTGGAAGCGTCATATCCCCAACGAGCACGCATCAAGGAGCAATCAGTCTTCGTTAAATTATTTATTTCACGCTACATGTATATGTGATATGAAAGAGATTAATGCAACGTTTACGTTTCTGCTGTTCCGACCGCCTCGATGGTGTAGTGGTAGAGCATTCGCTTCGGGTGCGGGAGGTCGCGGGTTCGATCCCCGGCCGGGTCATGTCAAATACTTTAAGAATGGTAGTAATGGCTGCCCTCATCGGCGCTCAGGGTTGCCGGGTAAGCATTACGGCTGACTTGCTGGTGTCAGGATAAATGGACCAGTAGTACTGGTAACTTACCAAGGAAATGCCGTGATATGACTGAAACCAAGTTGAACGAGGCGAAAACACACCAATCAATTAATACTGATCTACGTGTGTGATATTCCACTGCCGCAGTTGATACAAAATGTACCTCCAACCCATTCCCTCATAAAGACGCTTTCTGACGCCGCTGCAGCAGACGGCTTTTTGAAAACATAGTGACAAAAGAAGAAATTGCTCAAACGAGCAATTTCTCCTTTTGACACAATGTTTTCCACTTTTAGTCATAGATTATCCATTCAATTATAGAGATTTTCTACTTTTTGTCAAAATATGTTCAAAGTCGTCTGCTGCAGAATTGTCGTATAAGGAAAAGGGTTAAGCGCCGATTGGGTTGTATCACGTGACGTGTATACGCATAATGAAGACACGAACTTCGCTTTCTTTGCAATTCCGCTTGACTAGATAAACTGACAGATACATAACATGGAAAGGTAATTGAAGTATCGAAATTGCATATTAATCATATATTTATCTCATATTATAAAGTGTTAATATAAAAGGTAGTTACACGCTGTAATCGACAGCAAAACAGAAGTCGCTGTTTTTCCGGTTTCAACGGAAATGGCCGATTGACGCTAATTAAATACACGGAGATAGCAATGTTTGTTCATTCACTCGTGTACGAGTTATATTTACACATTCTTTATTTCACCTGGATGATGTGTGTTTGAGGGACATGAAAAATGGAGATAACAAAGTTAACTAAATTATTCGTCGCAACCTGTATCGTTTCATATGGGAGAGCTGATGATGGTACGTTTACTTTAATTTAATTTTGCTAGTACATATATATACTGTTGGAGTAAACAACTGACCGCGGACACCTGGATTCTTTTTATAAGGACTGATGCAGCTCAGCCCTGCTCTGCTCTAACAAATATGAAAAGTTCCTACCTGTAGACATAAGAAATTAGTTAAAGTTCAAGCACTAAAAGTTTAGAATGACAAGCACGATAAGAACACTATATACTTTTTAACTGCTTTCGAGTGTAATGGCCCGAGTAATACATTTAGACGTCTATTATAAACTACCTACCGTGTTCGATTATGAACGATCTTCATTGGCTAGATTTCTCATTTACATCTGATTCACCTTTGCACCTGTATATTTAAATGTATAGCCTAGAGAGACAAGTACGATACGAATACTATTTAACTGTTGTCGAATGTAATGGGCAAAGTAAAACATTTATACGTCCATGCTAACCTACCTACCGTGGTCGATTATTAACGATCTTTATTCGGCTGGTTTTCTCATTTACATCGGATTCACCTTTGCACCTGTATATTCAAAAAAATAGTTCCACTTCAAGCATTTATAGCCTTGAGAGACAAGCACGATAACTATACCATTTAAATGTTGTCGGAAGTAATGGCCCGTGTTATACATTCAGACGTCCATAGTTAGCTACCTACCATGGTCGGTTATTATCATTCGGTTTGTTTTGTCATTTAAAGAAGATTCTCTTTGGAACCTGTATATTTAAAAAATATAGTTCCACTTCAAGCATTTCTAGCCTAGAGAGACAAGCACGATACTTATACTATTCAACTGTTATTGAAAGTAATGGCCAGAGTAATACATTACGACGTCCATGATAAACTACCTACCATAGTCAGTTATTAACGACATTTTTCATTCGGTTAGTTTTCTCATTTACAAAAGGTTCTCATTGTCAATAATTAAGCACCACCAGTTTCACATTTTTTCAAAAAGTGAAAAAGGAAAAATATGATTCGATTTAGGTACCCACAAGTGCGTAGTAGTACTGGTACGTTACCAAGGAAACGCCGTGACATAACTGAAACATTGTTCATAGTGGTGTAAAGAACCAAACAAACATTTGTAAAGCAATACATAAAATATTTTTTCAATAGATGACACGTGATACAAAATGTACCTCAAACACGGTAAACCCTTTCCCTCATATAGACGCTTTCTGACGCCACTGCAGGAGACGGCTTTTTGAAAACATAGTGACAAAGGAAGAAATTGCTCAAAACGAGCAATTTCTCCTTTTGCCACAATGTTTTCCACTTTTAGTCATAGATTATCCATTCAATTATAGAGATTTTCTACTTTTTGTCAAAATATGTTCAAAGTCGTCTGCTGCAGAATTGTCGTATAAGGGAAAGGGTTAAGCGCCGATTGGGTCGGATTACGTGACTTGTATACGCATAATGAAGACACGAACTTTGCTTTCTTTGCAATTCCGCTTGACTAGATAAACTGACAGATACATAACATGGAAAGGTAATTGAAGTATCGAAATTGCATAATAATCATATATTTATCTCATATTATAAAGTGTTGATATAAAAGGTAGTTACACGCTCTAACAGGTCTATTTGCGTATATGTAAAAGATTAACAGCAAAACTAGAAGTCGCTGTTTTTCCGGTTTCAACGGAAATGGCCGAATGACGCTAATTAAATACAAGGAGATAGCAATGTTTGTTCAAATCACAGCGTGGGTTTTAAATTTTATTTACACTCGTGTAAGAGCTATATTTGCACATTCTTATTTTCACCTGGATGATGTCTGTTTGAGGGACATGAAAAATGGAGATAACAAAGTTAACTTAATTATTAGTCGCAACCTGTATCGTTTCATATGGGAGAGCTGATGATGGTACGTTTACTTTACTTTAATTTTGCTTGTATATATATATACTATTGGAGTAAACAACTGACCGCGGACACATGGATTATTTTTATAAGGACTGGGGCAGCTCAGCCCTGCTCTGCTCTAACGAACATGAAAATAGTTTGGAGGACCAAATAATCGCCACTTCGCTCGTCTGTCATTCTGCCCTTCCGTCCGTGGCTGTCAATCCAGGGGAAGGGAGTTCTTATCATCCTCCACCATTTAACCTCATCAATACACTTATTATATACATTTTATCATATAAGTGTTATAACTAGTTCTATTTTTGTACTTGGATTTATTACTGTTTACTTACTTATGGCCAATTGATTTTGCTTCATATTTTAGTTATTATAGCACCACGAGAAAAGTGTAATTATTATTAAAAGTACAGGTTCACTAAACTTAGATTGGTTTATTTTGTGAATTTAAGATAGCACCGTGTTCGGATTTCTATCCGTCTATGGTACCGTTTTAGATTGGCTATATACAATTTCAAAAATTAGAAACAATATTATATTCAAAAATGATTATTGTGTGGAAAAGTATCTTATCTCAAACCTGTCTAGGTTAGAAATAGCTCACCACGAGAAAAAAGTGTAATTATTATTAAAAGTACAGGTTCACTTAACTTAGATTGGTTTATTTTGTGAATTTAAGATAGCACCGTATTCGGAATTCTATCCGTCTATGGTACCGTTTTAGATTGGCCATATACAATTTCCAAAATGAGAAACAATATTACATTCAAAAATAATTATTGTGTTGAAAAGTATCTAATCTCAAACCTGTCTAGGTTAGAAAGAGCTCACCTTCCACAATTTAGATTTGGCATTTTACAAATAAGAATAGAAACCGGAAGATTGACAAGGCTTAACATATCGGAAAGGGTCTATCAAATATGTAATAATGGTTCAATTGAAGACGAGATCCATTTTCTTTTGACGTGTCCTGCCTTATCAGCAGGTCACAACAAAATAGCACATCTTTCAACAAACTTTTTAATGCAGACAAGTTTAAATTGTGTTTTAGAACTTATATAACCGAGTCGCCAAATTTCTTGTCGTATCAATGCAAAAAGACGTAGTCGTCTATAATATACAGTAACCCGAATTAATTAGCTGGTGTCCATAACGTTCGCATTTAAAGCAAAACAAATAACAAACAACACACATGATACCAATTCTTTCATACACGTTACCTGAAAAAATCACGACGATTGCAAAGAAAACAACGAAACTACAGCACAATATTTTTGTTTTATTATACAATATTTTACAATCTCATTAAAATCGTCTCCTATTAACGCTACGCCTATTGGTCAGAATGAATGTATATTGTTTTATGGCGCATCGACAGCTAAGGTCATTTAGCGCGCAATTAAATTTAATTATTCATGATCCCTGGGTAAACAAACCAGTACTAGGCTAGAAAATGTGCCTTGCCCAAGGGCACTCCACCATGACCGTAGTGCCGCGACTGGGGATCGAACCCGGGACACCCGGTTTCGAAATCCCCGACGCTAACCACTCGACCACAGCGGATTCTTGCCTATTGGTCAGATCGTGTACTTTAGTTAGTCAGAATGCACTATTTTATTGACGTATACTACAGAGTTTGTAGTCAAACGACACGTCATATTAATATTTACAATACAAACAAACGTATAAGTAATTACAATAAACATGAAATATACACAAAATCGAATGTTTATCATTCAAAATAGAAAAAAAAAGTAAATGAAAAAAAAAAAAAAAAAAAATGAAAAATAAAATTCCTCAAAATACTACTAGTAATTTAGAAACGAGAAGCACTTCAATTATTTCGCTAGACCTCATTGGTGTAATAGGAGTATAATACTTAATCTTACGTTACAGTATCAATGTGTTACAGAATATTGTTAATTAAACTACTGCTCCGGGAAAAGGCTTCCTTGATATATTTTGCAGGGTGTAACCGTTTTTGCTTACTATAGCTGTTTAGTAAATAATCATAGATAGATAGATATATTTTATTTACGTATACATATACATGCATCTTGTAATACAAACAAATAAATACATAATTTCATGGTCATTTAAAAAGAAAAAGAAAAAAAATCAGTTGTTTTTGGGGGGGGGGGGGGGGGGGGTAAACTGCTATGAGTTGAACTTCGCTAAAATAGGGTAAGAGGAGAATGAGACATTTTTCTAGTTCGTTGATTGATAAGTCGAACTGGTGTTTAAGAGAATCACATAGAAAAGAAATATAAGCTGTCATAAAACAACACAAAAACAAGGTTAACACAAGTAATGGGAATAATTTCGACATATATGCATGAGATTTTTTGTTTATGTTTTTACTAAATACGCAGATGTATTATCTAAAATAGTCGGTCCTGGGTCTTCATTAACATATGTATTTAATATCCTTTTCACTAACTGTTAACAACATTATGCACTCGTTAAATTATCTCATGTGTATACACATTGATTATCAACAAATGGTTATATGGTCTTTAACCTCATCGTAATATATACATTAACGTTCCAATACCTTTAGTGCTATTAAAAGTTATATATGTAATCATTTGATATGAACACATGTATATATGCATGAACTACCAAATAAGGTTCATATCGATTTCAACAGCACCACACTATACATCCAAAAGTTAGCTTATTGACTATTATATTCTGACAAAAAATGTCTAGCATTCTTCAAAAATACAACTTACTGTTTAATTTAGGGCTTATGTGTTTACATTAACGATATTAAGCCTATGCTTTGTTGCATAGTTTATAAAATGACAGAGGTTAATTAATAGTGATTTATTGCAGGTTTTCAATAACTGTATAAATTTAGACATGCTAGGACGTACGTTATAATATGTTTTAATGTATTTTTGTCTAATTTCGCTATATGCAATGCATGTTAGTACAAAGTGATACTCGTCTTCGATATCTCCAGAATTGCATATCGTATAGACAGACTCTTTCATGTAGATCTACTCTATTTCTGCGATATCTGCCCTACTCTATGCGTAGATTCGAAGACGAGTAAGCAAACTCCTGTTCCTTTTAGTGCTTATTGTTTTGATGTATTCTTCGACACCAAAGTTTGGTTTGACAAAAATATATAATGAGTTAAGTACTCGATTATTTTCAATATCAGAAAACCATGTTTGCTTGAACAAATCGATAAGCCTTTCTTTGAACATTGGTATAAAATATCTTTTATTTATGTTACTTTGGTAATCCCAATATTCGGAAAAAACAAAGGTATTTAATAATGTTTTAATCTTAGATACTCAATTTTTAGCACCCAAAAAACATTTAAATAATGCATTCTCATATATTGTTTTAAGTATAATATTCTTAGTGTGGAGTAAATTTATCCAATACTCTATTCTGAGAACGTATCTTGTGATATATAATGGAAAACGGCCAAGTTCTCCATAAATTGCTGCATTGCTAGAGCTTGCTTTAACGCCGAGAATTTGTTTACAGAATTTAAGATGTACACGTTCTAGGTCCTTGGATTTACCAAACCCCTAAAATAGGACACCCATAGTTCAGAGTTGGACCCCACAAAAACGTCAATTAATTGAAGAGATATTACTGGACATAATTCGAATTTCCTGATATTTATAAGTAAACATTCATGGCCTTTAGCGATTTCCCAATAATCTATTGATTATTTAGTTTAAATGAGCCCGTGTGGTTAAAAACAGTACCTAGATAATTAAAGTCATCAACCAGTTCTAAGACTTGGTTATTATAATACCACTTTTCAGAACGGAGTACATGACCTCTTTTGCGAAATAATACTATCTTAGTTTTTTCTGTATTCACCTCTAAACCCCAATACTGACAATAGCTGATTAAGACTGTTTTGAAGATCCTGTACCGAATTACCAACGATCACCATATCATCAGCAAACAGAAGGACAATAATACATAAATCCATTAAGGTTAGACCCGAGTCAATTTTATTTTGTAAGAAAAGTTCCAAATCATCTAAAAACATGGAAAACAAATTGGAGAATTATTTAAACCTTGTTTTAAACCGACTGCTACATTGAAGAAGTCCGAGAATGAATTCAAATGTTTATCGCATGATTTCACTGTTGAATACATTTCCTTGAATATTTTAAGTATTTTCCCGTCCAATCCCATTTTGTAAAGCTTATACCATAGTGCATTTCGATAAACAGAGTCAAAAGCCTGTTTAAGATCGACAAAAGCGCAGGGGATACGCATTTATCATGTAAAAGGTTTTCAATTAAATTATGTAAAATGAAATTTGCATCTACAGTGCTACGTTTTTTACGAAAATCAAATTGTGCATCTGACAATAAGTTATTATTTTCAAACCATTGTTCCTATCTATTGGTTAAGATACTGGTAAATAACTTTCCTAAGTTACTCATTAATGTTATTCCTCTGTAATTACTAGGTGAGGCTTTATCTCCTTTTTTAAATACGGGAATAATGTAACCCTCCGACCATTGTTGGGGAAAATAACCTACATCGAATATTACATTAAAAAGATCTGTTAAATGGTCCAGTTAAAATATCGTCGGATTCAAGAAAATATTCATTCAATAAATTGTCACTAGGACAAGATGCCTTATTGCGATTTAATCTTTTAATTGCCGACTTAACTTCATTATAAGTAATAGCTATATTTAACTCAGAGTATGTAGGAGTCTCGATATTGAAATCTGCGTCCTCAATAAAAGATTCAACTTGATCTATAAGCGTAGTGCGTATATCACTGTAGACATCTGAGAAATGCTGCTTAAAATCGTTAATATGAATATCAGGTGCAGATGCGTTTTTATTTTTGCTAAAATGCTTCCAGAATTCTCGAGGCTTGCGTTTCGTTAACTCAATTATTTCCCTGTTTTTTTTTTCATCTTGTTAGCGCGTTTCTTTTTGCGAACTAGATGTTTATATATCTTTTTAAATTTACAAAGTTCAATACGTTTTATTTTCATTGAACGCGTTCAAGTATTGTTTATATAATCGCTTAGCTTCATAACACTCAGCGTCAAACCACAATTTATCTGAATAAATATTAATATGTTTAGAATTAGATTTGCGATTAACCCTTAAAAAGAGCGGATCTGCAACTTCACATATATTTTCAGTGAAATTTATAATCATACTTAGACCATAATAGAACTCGTATCAGATATGTGAACGTTATTTATGATGCTGTTGAAATCAGACAATTTTCCTATGAGATAATGTGCAGGTGTAGATCTCGAATTCGATATGGTCGACATTATTAAAATCATGATCGGCGACACAGGTCAATATTGGTTCATATTAGATTAACCCTTCAGCGCCGAATTGTTTAAAGTAGACTCTTCCATGTTCAAACTCGAACGACTCTATTTTCATGTTATAGGATTTTTGGAATATATTTATAACTCACAGCCAAACAATGCAGATTTCAGGTGAGACAGCTCGTTACGAGCTGACTCACCTGAATCTGTATTGTTTGCAAAACGTTCAATATTGCCTCTGGCGCTGAAAGAGTTAAATAAAACCGTTCAAAGCTCAGTTCTGATTCTTTGGTCGAGTGTCTGGGTGCATCTCTAAGAGGTATAGATAAGAAGAACATTAAAATCTCGAAATGCGTATGAGATCCTCAAAACTATGTTGTAGGTACTCAAAAGAATATTTTCAGTGAGAGATCCTTTTTGAGTATTCAAAACTTAGGGTTTATTTATAAGGGAGATAGTGTTGGGTAAATAGCCATGAAGGCCTCCTTATCTAGCCCTATGAATTATTGTCTTTGTAACCAATACAATGTCAATTAGAATGCCAGGTTTATCCGTTGTTTACTTATTCTATTTTGGTGTTGTAAAACATCATCTTATGGTGCACGGTTTCGCCAAGATTGAAGAGGATGGTTAATGTTTTGTAAAATTGCTAACCGGTCTTGCACAACTGACTCCTGTTTATTTACATCCATGAACATCAAACAAGTTATTGATGATTGATGATGCACCCTTCGTCTATCAGTAAACCGGGTTTTCCTGTCGCTCATTAATGTTCGTCTTTTTCCGTTAACGTTCGTCTTTTTCCGTTAACCTTCGGCTTTGTAATCGTTACTCAAGTAGTAGTTTTATATTTGATTTAAGTGACACGTAATACAAGTTAAACATACAATATAATAAAACAACAGTATAACATTTACATTTGTCAATATAAGTACTAATAAGAAGTGTTAATAAATGATTATATTTATGAATAGTTATTAAACATGGTTGAATGGAGTAAACTATTTCAGATCTTTTTAAATAACAATTGTGTATATATATAGCAGATGTGTTAATAAGTATTTTATCTGTCAGCATGTATTTCAGTCGTTGGGCTACGGAAGCGTCCTGGTGCCAATTCAGAATGTTCTATAAAAAAGAATTACTCCTACATAGGAGATAAAAAAATCCTAATTAGGACATTGTAACTCCTACGTAGGAGATAAAAAAGCCTAGTTAGGACTTTATAACTCCTACGTAGGAGATAAAAAAGCCTAATTAGGACTTTGTAACTCCTACGTAGGACTTTATAACTCCTAATTAGGCTTTTTTATCTCCTACGTAGGAGTTATAAAGTCCTACGTAGGAGATCAAAAAGCCTAATTAGGACTTTGTAACTCCTACGTAGGAGATAAAAAAATCCTAATTAAGAGTTTATAACTCCTACGTAGGAGATACAAAAGCCTAATTAGGACTTTGTAACTCCTACGTACATGTAGGAGAATGAAAAGCCTAATTAGGAGTTTATAACTCCTACGTAGGACTTTATAACTCCTATTTAGGCTTTTTTTTATCTCCTACGTAGGAGTTATAAAGTCCTACGTAGGAGAAAGAAAAGCCTAATTAGGAGTTTATTTTTTATCTCCTACGTAGGAGTTATAAACTCCTAATTAGGCTTTTTTATCTCCTACGTAGGAGTTATAAACTCCTAATTAGGCTTTTCTTTCTCCTACGTAGGAGATAAAAAATCCTAATTAGGAGTTATAAAGTACTACGTAGGAGTTATTAACTCCTAATTAGGCTTTTTTATGTCCTACGTAGGAGTTACAAAGTACTAATTAGGCTGTTTTATCTCCTACGTAGGACTTTATAACTCTTACGTAGGAGATAAAAAAGCCTAATTAGGAGTTTGTAACTCCTACGTAGGAGATAAAAAAGCCTTATTAGGAGTTTATAACTCCTACGTAGGAGATAACAAAAGCCTAATTAGAACTTTGTAACTCCTACGTAGGAGAAAGAAAAGCCTAATTAGGAGTTTATAACTCCTACATATGACTTTATAACTCCTAATTAGGCTTTTTTATCTCCTACGTAGGAGTTACAAAGTCCTAATTAGGCTTTTTGTTTTATCTCCTACGTAGGAGTTATAAAATCCTACGTAGGAGTTACAAAGTCCTAATTAGGCATTTTTATCTCCTACGTAGGACTTTATAACTCCTACGTAGGAGATAAAAAAGCCTAATTAGGAGTTATAAAGTCCTATGTAGGCTTTTCTTTCTCCTACGTAGGAGTTACAAAGTCCTAATTAGACTTTTTTTATCTCCTACGTAGGAGTTATAAACTCCTAATTAGGCTTTTTTATCTCCTACTTAGAACATTATGATTTGGCACTAGGACGCTTCCGTATTGGGCAAATGGCACATCTAAAAAGATGTTCAAATTTTTAAGGCAACTTTTCATGTGTTTGATTCTCCTGCTATGCGAACATTTTTTCTATCTCTTTCATTTCTTTATTTCTCTTTCCTATATTAAATGTTTATCTTATTTACGTTCGACTATCTTTTTTCTTTTCGGAATAATTCATTAGGTTAATTATGAGATTCCTTTCTTCTTCATTTTTCTCAATGTAATCTTGCCCTAAAATTCAACGTATCGTATCGTCACACATTTTACTTTATAAGGTGAACTCATAAATACAAAATACATATTTTTTTTTTGCATAACTCTACCTGACTGATTACCTGTACATTTATTTTAACCCTTTCCTTCATACGACAATTCTGCAGCAGACGACTTTGAACATATTTTGTCAACAAATGGAAAATCTCTATAGTTGAATGGATAACCTATGACTAAAAGTGGTAGACATCGTGGCAAAAGGAGAAATTGCTCGTTTTGAGCAATTTCTTCTTTTGTCACTATGTTTTCAAAAAGCCGTCTGCTGCAGAGGCGTCATAAGGTGTCTATATGAGGGAAAGGGTTAACAAAGGAGAGAGAAGAACTTTCACATAGAACGGAAAGAGTATCATTATAAAAAGGTTATCAACTCAAAAGGGATTCGATCCCATGACCACTGTATTGGCAGCTCTGTGTGCTAAGTATATGGCTAATTACGATATATGGGTACAACCTGTTTTGAATTGGACATTTAATTTACTTATTGTCTCAACATCTAAACTTAGAACCAATTTATTTATCTATTTATTGGGGTTTTACGCCGCTTTCAACATTATTTTAGTTATATCACGGTGATAGTTCACTTAGTCATGATCCCTGGGTAAACAAACCAGTACTAGGCTAGAACATTTGCCTTGTCCAAATGCACTCCATCATGACCGCAGTGCCGCGACTGGGGATCGAACCCGAGACACCCGGTTTACATATCCCCAACGCTAACCACTCGTCGACCACAGCGGATTCCATATTTAGAAGCAAACGTCACGAATATTTATAAGTGCCATGTAAATTCTGTTTAGCAATACATCTTTTTCCCTTAATGTTTACAATATCAATGCGAGTTATACATGTATTCTTTCGGTCATAAGTAATGTGAATAAAACACTGCATATGTGTACACATACACTTAAAAGAAATGATCATGATTACACATATTTGACTGGAGGCCCGACAAAACTTGACACTCACATAACACAACTAAGTATGAGATCGGAATCGGAGTCTTGTACGGTTAGCCTCATCGGTTGGACACACGACACGAGAATGCCGTGTGAAGTTGCATTCCTTGCAGTGTGTTTTTTAACCCTTTCTGACATATCTGCAGCAGACGACTTTTGAAACATTGTGACAAAACTACAAACTGCTCATAATGAACAATATCTCATTTTGCTACAATGTTTGAAATGAACCCTTTGCAATACTTATATTTGAAGATTTTTTCATATTTTAATTAGAATTGTTCAAAGTCTTCTGCTACATGTACAGAGTATTTGTATGTAGGATAGGTTAATATGTGGCCGTCCGTTGTTTTACTTTTTAGTGTATTTATTTAGAAAATGCTTTCCCAGAAATGAATTAAAGATTTCACTGTATGGGAGCGAATGGCGAAAATGTGTTCTCAAAATGAAACATTTGTGAAAACAATAAGAATAAAAATGAGTCGTATTATGAAAGAAGGAGTGCAGCATGGATAACTAATCTCCATAAATGAATGTATGAGCATTTTCTACACTTACCACTATATTTTCAAAATTCTTCTGGTGCAGTGCCGTCAACAAATGTCGCCCCTTTTTGAAAGTACGTTGTTGGATCAAATCATAGCTATGCGTATGGGAAATAATTAAGACACATATGAGTAATTCTAAAACTATTGACAATTTCTCTTCTTTACGCAAAGAGGGATTTCTGCGTGATATATCACACAGTATATCACTCTAAACTTCCGGAACTATTTTTGGTGCATTAACCAACATTTTAGACGCGTTTACCGGTCGTTCAGGTGTATATACATTAATAGCTCATGCCGGTATATCACACAAAAAATTAGATATTTTTCCTAAATATAACATTGACACATAGTAAACCAGGGACGTAGCTCCCTTTAGGCACTGTAGGCACGTGCCTACACATTTTTTCTAAAAATGCTCCAAAATGTAGCTGCAGCGATAGACATCTGCGTAATGTATCGACCAGATCAGCCTGCGCTGTCCGGCCGACACATTACGTCTTAGGGGGATAGATGTATAGAGTAGTGATTCCTGAAACAGAAAATCCACAGAAGGCGAAAAATGTCTATCCGGGTAGGCCTGTGTGGCATGCTTAGGCTGATCCGGGTCGATACTTTACGCATAGTCCACAATGTTGATTTTCTCACGAGACGGCCTACACATTGATTATTGCAAAGCTACACCCCTGTAAACCAAACATTTGAAGTGTATTTTGGTACGTATCTGTGTATTTAGTGTTTTCTAATTACCCTCCCAACAACAATGGAAACAACGGTTGAAAAGTGAGGGAAAGATATGCAGCGTGCTCTTCCATGACACATATTTGAAGCCACCTTTAACTACACGGCGTTGGTGCGTCGTGTAATAAAACATGTTATGTTAAAACAGTCATTATGTAATGAGAAAACAGTCATCATGTAATGTGAAAACAGTCATTATGTTATGTGAAAACAGTCATTATGTAATGTGAAAACAGTCATTATGTAATGTGAAAACAGTCATTATGTAATGTGAAAACAGTCATCATGTAATGTGAAAACAGTCCATTATGTTATGTGAAAACAGTCATTATGTAATGTATGTAATGTGAAAACAGTCATTATGTAATGGTAATGTGAACACAGTCATCATGTTATGTGAAAACAGTCATCATGTACTAATTCATTGCTGTATCTCTAACAAACACTGCTTGTCTTTCTCGAACTTGTCTGGAGTAACCTGGCCATACCAATGCAGTATAGGGTCAGGCATACGCCAATACTAGAGGCGCCCTTTGGAAATGTTAAAGCAATCAAACGGCTACAGAGTCAGCAATTTGGGGGACCAAACGGTTTACCTTTCAAACACTGAATGCAGTTTGACTCATTATTTATGTATGGATTCCAAACATTAAGTTGTAATAGTCCACTGTACGAAAATAAGTTCAACAATATCTCAGCTATATCACGGCGTTTCCTGGGTAAGTTAGCAGTACTACTGGTCAATTTATCTTGACACCTGCCAGTCAGTCGAAATGCTAACCCCGCAACCCTAGGCGCCAAGGTGTGCAGCCATTACTTCCATATTTAAAGTCTTTGGTTCGATCCGGCCGGGTCGAGTCCGCGACCTCCCGCACCGAGGCGGTCTATTCGGGAAGGAATACAAGGAATCAGTTGGGTATGTAAACATCATGATAAGACTGAAGTATTATTGAAATGAAATCAAATAATTCACACCCAACAGGGCGGGGCTTAATAAGTATCAATAATAAGTAATAAGTACCCTGACAGACACTTCTGTTTCAGGAATCATTACTCTATAGTCTATATATATATCCCCCTGAGACGAAATGTGTTGGCCCGAATTAGTCTTTGCGGACTTCGCAGACTGATCTGGATCGATACATTACGCAGAGTCCATAATGTTGGTTTTCTCGTGGCAGAACTCAAGTTACTTATCTCACGAAAAGGACGTCATCTTGAGCATAATACTACAAATACGTTCATTTGTATGTATTATATGTCAGACAAAAACTGTATTATGTGTACGATAACATGTCTTGTTCTTTAATTGTGTATCGTTCTCGATGAAATAAATAATGCGCCTGCACATGGTATCATTATATTCTGAGACACCCTCTGTACTCTTTTTCTTCTCTAGGCTACTTTTGGCATGTCACGGACTTCCATTACGACTTTTCCTACGATGATAACAGGTTATCATGTGACAAAACAAATACTCCGGACAACATTGGTCAATTTGGAACGTATTGGTGTGACTCTCCATGGTTACTGGTCAATAGCAGCGTCCAAGCGATGGCGAACATCCGTCCACAAGTAGACTTTATGTTATGGACAGGGTAGGTGTAGTTAAATTGAGTGATTGATTGGGGGGAGGGGGTTACGCCGTTTTCAATATCTTTTCAGTCATATCCTGGTGGCCAGTTCACCTACTCATATGTTTCCTGGTTTTTCTCACACCAGTACTCCGCACAACAAACTTTCCAAGCAATGGCTTCTTGTGTACATAGGCTGTAAGACTATTGGTGCAAAACGAATGGCGCTTGTCACAGTGACTGTTGTCAAACGTCGAAAAGAATTTTCACCGAGCTTAAATCCGAACTGACAACCCCTGGATTGACAGCCCAAGTCGCTTCCGCGTGATCTACCGGCACGCGGCTGTAGTTTAATTGAACAACAAGGTGAGGAGCGCATATTTCTTCCAGCTCAGTTGTAGGTCAAGGTCACTTTCTAAGGTAGTTCAAGGGTCAAATTACTTTATTTAGTGTCCGATATATAGCTCCTGTACGGATTGAAGAATTTTGAAATAACTCACCACATGTTCACAACATTGAGACGACAAGCAGACCGCATGTTTCCGCTATGCCAATTTTCATTAACTCTTTCAGCGCCGAATTGTTTAAAGTAGACTCTTCCATGTTCAAAATAGGGCGTTTCCATATCTCTTGTAATAAGACTTTTGGAATATTTTTATGACTAAAAGGCAAACAATGCTGATTTCAGGTGAGACAGCTCGTTACGAGCTGACTCGCCTGAATCTGCATTGTTTGCAAAAAACCTCAAAATTGCCTTTGGCGCTGAAAGAGTTAAAACTTCCTGAATCAGTTTTACAATAACTAACAAACTGCCATAGGGAAGGCATATCGTTAATTCAGTGTGAAACAGTTGTAAATGCTACTGAAATTACAAACAGCTACAACCGTTTCACGCTAAGCCATCGATAAGGGTTTGTTTTAAAAAACCGATCTACTACCTATTGTTTATAAACTTTATATCATTAAAACTTTGTCTTTATCAAGACAACGGAAATTTAAGTGCAGTCCATTCTGGTGTTGAAGAGATCAAATTGTGATTAGGAGACGTTGTCAAGACATCACAATTTGATCTCTTCAACATCAGTTCAACTGTTGCTTTTACACATCTTGATAAAGACCAAAGGGTCGAACATTTGATACTTAAAGACTCTTAATGATATACAGTGTATTACTGACCTCCTTTCCATTGGAAGACATAAGATTGTTGGTTTTAAATTTGCTAATTTTCTTTTATGGAGTAGTTAGTATTACATAGTGATACGTGAGTAGAAAACAACGAGGACCATGTTTTGTTCAGGACGATCCTAGTCTATATTGTTCGCAATTATTGTTTAAACTTGCAATAAACTGTACACACATATATTACTTAACTCTTTCAGCGCCGAATTGTTTAAAGTAGACTCTTCCATGTTCAAAATAGGGCGTGTCCATTCCCCATTTAATAAGTGTTTTGGAATATTTTGATAACTTAAATGCAAACAATGCTGATTTTAGGTGAGACAGCTCGTTACGAGCTGACTCACCTGAATCTGTATTGTTTGCAAGAACCTCAATATTGCCTTTGGCGCTGAAAGAGTTAATGCCGTTTAAAGCAGGAAGCGTGTCAATTGTACCCTTTACAAAAGTACAAGCAGTTTATCATTTGCCAGAGTTTTGAAACAGAAACCGGTTATTACGTGTATTTTTGAGGGATGCGTGTCATGATTGCCGCTGTTCTGTCCCTCCGGGCGTCTTCTAAATTGTTTCTGCTAACGAATATAAGCCTTATTTGGTTTTAATTTAATTTAATATAAAGTATGTTAGCTTTTAATTGTAGTTGGTCAATGCACTTTTGTAAGAATTATCAAAAAGGTGATTCCCACAAAGTATTTTTTGTGTGACTCGAACTCTCGAATAAATTGATATAAATGAAACATAACTACATATACAACATCACAACGTTGGGGTAGTGTGTGTTAATTATGTTTGTGGGTATGGTATAGGATATTTCTTCTACACAGATCATTTATAGCGACTTTCAAGAACATATTATATTGGAAAACTAATAATGAGCCGTTCGTTCCACGAGGAAATCAACGTTATGGACTCTGCGTAAAATATCGATCTGGATCAGCCTTAGTATGCCGCACAGGCTGACCCGGACATACACTTTTCGCCTCCTGTAGATTTTTTGTTTCAGGAATCAATACTCTATACCTCCAACCCACTGAGACGAAATGAGTCGGCCTGGATTAGCCTGCGCAGGTTGATCTGGATCGATATTTTACGTAACGTCGATAGTGTTGTTGTCCTCGTGGAAAGGTTCTGCGCAAACCAACATTAAGGCTTTTAGTTTAAACTTATTTATTTTAAATCGATTGCGAAACAAGCTTTTAGTTTATAGCCTATATCAACCACGCTCGATGCCTGCTTCATGCAGACTTAACCAGTACTCGCGCCGTTTTGTGAAACAATCCCTGAGGGAGAACCCGCTCATCACGGGATTCAAACCCGGGACCTTTGGTACGAGAGGCCAACGCTCTACCTCTGCACCACTGTCTTCCAAATTTAGGCTTTTGAGATCAGTGTAGAATTTGGTCAGCCTGCGCATCATCGTAATATAATCTAGTTATGCAATGCTCGCCAATATGTCATAGAAGGATCCAAAAATTGTCTGGAAAGCCAGTTTTTTTTTTGATGCAATATTATGGAACTGCAGTCAGATCCTCGTTGACTGTTATACTGATTACGCTACGGTTGGTTGCCACGGAGCAACGTTAAACACTTTACTTTCACGTAATTACATACAAGGTTGATACAGAATGTACTCTTGTTTACTGTTGACGCTGCTGTATCACATATGACGTTTCTAATATTGATTTTGTTTAGGAAGGGTGGTTGGTTGTTGTTGCGTGTTTTTTTTTTTTTTTTTTTTTTTAAAGGGGGGGATGTTTTGTTGTTGTTGTTGTTGTAGGATAGGATCTTTAATTGTTTCATCGCTGTATGTTATTTACGATAGCTATTAAGATGGCCTCATTGTAAAATAGCCAATGGCTAAATGAGTCACCATCTGTACATACAGTATTATTATTATTATTATTATTGATTTGATAAACACAGTTCTTATAGCGGTATCAATTTTTCAGCGACACCGTGTTACACACTTCCGACGATAATCTGAACTATTCCATAAATGCCGGGATCCTTGACATGGCAACTGATGCGGTAAAGCAAGCATTTCCCGGAACCAGCGTGTATGCTTCATTCGGAAACCACGATTATTACCCCAATAATCAGTTCCCACCGTTTAACAATTTGCTCTACAATGACTCCCTTATACGATGGAGTGATTGGATAAACGATGCATCTCAAAACGAGAATCTTCGTAAAGGTAAATTTTAGAAGACCACGATCAATATGAATCCCACTATCTTTATATCTCAAAATACATATTCAAATTGTGAAGCGGTATTCCAAGACAAATCCTACATTGTCGTTATTATAAAAGCTTTCAAATAAAACTTTATCTGCCGATCCATGCTTTTCAGAAGTTTTAAATGGAGAGCAGTGACGAGCCGTATCAAACTGCGCGGATGTGCAGGCTGATCTAGTTCTACACCGACTGCTATTCGGTTGGTCTTCCTATATCACATATATATATATATATGTTTCTGGTGCAGAAATAACCATCTCATTTGGACACATTTGGATTTGAGATATAATATGATTTAAAAATAATGAAATATGCCTCGTATCTAGGGATTTTCGGTAATTAATAGTAATGAAACATTATTGAAATACATATGAGCCGCTCCGCGAGATAACCAACATTATGGACTCTGCGTAATGTATTGACCTAGGTCAGCCAGCGCAGTCCGGGCCGCCACATACCGTCTCAGGAGGATAGAGGTATAGCGTAATAATTCATGAAACAGAAAATCCACAGGAGGCGAAAAGTGTCTGCCCGGATTAGCCTGCGCGGCATGCTTAGGTGAATCCGGGTCGATGTTTTACGCAGAGTCCACAATCTTGGTTTTCTCATGGAACGGCTCATATACATTTGTATTATCGTTTTCAAGAACATTAGCTTACATATAAATAGTCTCATCAATTATAAACAGTAGTAATTATATGCACTCAAAGGCGTGGAGAGTGTGAACAGTGACTCTGTAATTAAGACCGCCTCGGTGGATAAGTGGTAGGTTGTGGTTGCGGTTAAATCACATACCGGGTCATATCAAAGTTTATAAATAGAGGATATTACATGAGTGGTCATTCAATACGAAATTTTATTAAACGAGTTTTCTAAAATTGATAAAAACGAGCCTTAGCGAGTTTTTAGCAATTTTTGAAAACGAGTATAATAAAATTTTGTATTGAATGACCACGAATGTTAAATTCGCTATATAGCGCGCTCATTTCCAATGCTTTTCATTATGACGTTACGTAGCATTGTTATTACACTAGTTATATACCGAAAAATATAGAATGACGTTATTTCACGCTGGCGACGTCATTTATGATATAAACATGGTTATAATGGCTTTCTTCCCTCGATGCTCAGGATTGTGTGGTCGGCATTCCGAATGACTTTATTTAGCATTGAATAGTACATACTCATAGCCATTACACATTTATACATTAAACATAAGAGAAGTCTTGTGTATAACAACAGTAAGTCTTTCCCGAGAAGCTCGGGTTGGGATCTATGAAATGAAAACGTCGGTCTTGAAATCAGTATACGTCTGACATCCAGCGTGATTTATATAAGCTGAAAGCTTGCTTCGCAATCGATGTAAAATAAATAATGTTTAAATTAAATCAGTATACATTTAAGTTTTATCGTTTTGAAAACATTAGGAAAAGAATATCGAACAACAAGCATATGATTTATGTTGTAGAATAGTGGGTTTTGGAGATAAACTGAGATGTTTGTGTTACGAATGCATACGGCTCTTATTACCGTGGTAAAAAGAGCAAACATTTGGTGCAAAAACACAACACTTTAGCTTTTCAAACGATACCAAAACGGGTGTCACCGCAAGACTCAATTTCACTTGACGCTTCTTCAATAACCCGTAATGTACGAAAGCAACTATTGTTGGATATTTAAGACAAGTGTATACTCCCGATGAGCCTGTGCATGCTTATCTGACTTTGCTCTGATCGCCATTAACTAACAGAAAGTTTTAAGAAACTTCTGATGCATATTGTCTATTTTTACCGGACCAAATAGATTCCGATGAAATATCGTGTCTACAATAGTCGTTTATTCGCAAAAGGCTGGATTTCCTAAATTGTAATGTTAGTATTTCTACGTTTCGACATCAGGAGGATACTACACTGTGAAGACTACTCACGGTCTGCGCATCGTGGCTTTGAATACAAACCTCTACTATACATCGAACAAGGCAGCTAAGAATGAATCAGATCCTGCTGACCAGTTTGCGTGGTTGAATAGGACGCTAATAAGTGCTACAACAGCAGGTGAAAAGGTACGCTACAAAATACAATTGATTGATTGAATGATTGATTGATTGATTGATTTATTTATTTGATTTGACGCCGTTTTTAACAATTGTTCAGTCATATTACGGCGGCCAGTTTACCTACCCATGTGTTTCCTGGCTTTCTCATACCAGTTCTCCAGACAATAGATTTTCCAAGCAACTGGCTGCTTTTCCACATAGACTGTTAAGCCACTGATGGAAGAAGAATGACGCTTGTCAAAGTGACTTTTGTCAATCGTTTGAAAGAATGTTGTCTGAGCTGGGGTTCGAACCCACAACCCTAGGATTGACATCCCGCTACGCTACCGACTGAGCTAACGGGGCTCGGTTGCATAAATAGAAAATAGTAGTCTGTGGTAGGAAGGTGAGTTCCGATGCACCCAAAGGATATACTTTTGAACCTACACTTTTGTAATCCTCAGGGTATCTAGTAAATTGTCCCATGGTGTCCATTGTCGGCCATATCGGCGGCCTTATTTGGATTGCTTACGACAATTGAACTAGAAGTATATCTGTAAGTAGTACTAACAGTTAACAAGGACCCCGTTGTGAGAAAACTGTTGCCACACCGTTGGTATGCCCGGAACCCCTTCAAGTATATTTGTAAGTAATACTTAGAGTTAACAAGGACCCCGTTGTGAGAAAACAGTTGGAAAGCGATTTGTATGCCCGGAGCACCTTCAAGTATATATGTAAGTAGTAATATAAGTTAACAAGGACCCCGTTGTGCGAAAACTGTTGCCACACGATTGGTATATCCGGAGCGCTTTCAAGTATATCTGTAAGTAGTACTAAGAGTGAACAAGGACCCCGTTGTGAGAAAACAGTTGCCAAACGATTGGTATGCCCGGAGCGCCTTCAACTATATTTGTAATTAGTATTAAAAGTTAACAAAGACCCCGTTGTGAGAAAACTGTTGCCACACGATTGGTATTCATGGAGCGCCTTCAACTATATTTGTAAATAGTACTTACAGTTAACAAGGACTCCGTTGTGCGAAAGCAGTTGCCACACGATTGGTATTCATGGAGCGCCTTCAACTATATTTGGTATAACTAAGAATTCACACGCATCCTTGTATATGTTTAAAGGTACTGCTAACAGCGCATATCCCGCCTGGTATTCACACACCAAGTACTGTTCTGTGGATGTACGAAGATTTCAACACCAAATTAGTCAACATACTACAACAGCATGCTGGAATCATAGTTGGAATGCACTTTGGTCACGATCATGCTGACGGGTTTAAAGTTATGATGAACGATAACGGTACAGTTACAAGAACATTCTTTATTGTTAGCACACCTCAACAATTTCTGCAAAGAAAACCTCCCATTATTTGTCTATCCCCAATGCGCCGACACATTCCGTCTCAGGGGGATAGAAGTATAGTTTAATGATTCATGAAACAGAAACTCCTTAGGAGGCGAAAAGAGCTGGAGCGGCATGCTTGTGTATGCTGATCCGGGTCTATACTTTACGCAATGTTGGTTTTCTCGCGGGATGGCTCAAATGTCCTTCTCCTCTGAAATGTTTTGGTCTGATTTCAAGATAATTTGGCAGAATTGTTCCGCAAATGACTATCTACAACATTATTTTCTAGCCAAATTGATTACCACTAGATGGCATCGACAAAGGATGACAACACTTAAAATAACACTTCGGTAGCAATAATCATTGTGTGATCATTTACTGAAATTTTTCAAAAAAGGGTAGGCCTTGGTCGACATAAAATAAAGAGATATTGATATTGCTACTGTATTTTATTTGTATGAACTTAACATTGGAAAATGTCTCTATAGCTTGAATGTATGAAAGCAACATTAGCAAATAATATAACGCTGTATTATGATTTTCAGAAATTCACATTGTCAAATGCCTCTGTCCGTTTATTATATAAAATTTACATTTTAAAATGCCACTGAGATTTGATTGAATGAAATTCACATTGAAAAGTTCCACGTTACTTTGAGTGTATGAAATTAACATTGGTAAATGTGGCTGTTATTAAATTGTGTTAAATCAACATGATACATTGTACCGTTATATGCCGTTCAGGGGCCGTATTGAAAAAGCTCCTAAGGAAAACATATTCCTTAAATACAGAGATTTCCCTTAAGTTTCACCATTTTCGCCTTATCTTTATTGACTTTTCTAAGACGATATTCATAAAACTCCTTAGGTAGAAATATTCCTTAAATAGGTTCATTTTCCCCTTAAAAATTAAGGAGCTCTGTACCATGCCTTAACTTTTCCCTTGAAGTTAGGAAAATCTTAAATGGCTTATTCTCGAAATGCAATGGCCTGGAAATCTCTTCGCTGGAAATGAAAACGTTTTTACAGAGCGTAGCACATTAATTATATTGAATATCGCTTAAATAATTAATAAAAATACAGATTGCGTTAACAAATGTGACGTATCGGTGTCTTTTTGCGCTGTGGACAACAACACAAATACGCAGGCAATCTTTTGAAATTTATTTTATATTTCTACATAAACATCCAAAAAGGCCTAGCACGCCATGGCTGTGCAACATGTTCCGCCATTTGTAAAACTAAAATACTCAGCAAAACAAAACATCATACAGAAAAATAGTCTCTTAAGTACGAAAGCCTATTAGAACCATCTGAGAAAAAAATAATATCGTAAAGTCGTAATAACGCGAAAAAAGGCGAATTAATAACGCAAAGTAAAGGCGTAATAATGCGAAGTAAGGCGTAGTAACGCGAATAAAGGCATTATAACGCGAAAAGAAAGGCGTAATAACGCAAAATAAAGGCGTATTAACGCTAATAAAAAGCGTTATAACGCGAAATGAAGGCGTAATAACGCGAAAATAAACGCGTAATAACGCTAAACAAAGGCGTATTAATGCTAAGAAAGGCGTAATAACGCGAAAATAAAGGCGTATTAACGCTAATAAAAAGCGTTATAACGCGAAATGAAGGCGTAATAACAGGAAAATAAACGCGTAATAACGCGAAATAAACGCGTAATAACGCTAAACAAAGGCGTATTAATGCTAATAAAAGGCGTTATAACGCGAAAGAAAGGCGTAGTAATGCGAAAATAAAGTCGTAATAACGCGGGAAAAAGGGCGTTTTAACGCGAAAAAAAGGCGTAATAACGCGAAATAAAGTCGTAATAACGCCTTTTTAGCTATATATATAAATCGATTACTGCTTTGAAGACTCTTTTTCAGCTACGATCTACGACCCAGATCAACCAATACTCCATGTTTTTCTCAGTGGCTGAGGTACGATCGACGACCCAGATCGACCAACTCGCTATATTTTTATATTGGCTCACCTACGATCTACGACCAAGATCAACCAATTCGAATTTTTATTTCAGTGGCTGAGCTATTATCTAAGACCTAGATCAAACAATTTTCTATTTTTTTCAGTGGCTGAGCTACGATCTACGACCAAGATCAACCAATAAGCTATGTGTTTTGAGTTGTTAAACTACGATCTATGACTTGTATCAACCAATTCGCTATGTTTTTTCATTGACTTAGCTACGATCTACGTCTAAGATCAACCAACTAAGTATGTTTTTTCATTGGCTGAGCTAAGATCTACGAGCCAGATCAGCCAATCCGCTATGTGATTTGAGTGGCTGACCTACAACCCAGACCAACCAATTCGCTGTGTTTTGAGTGGTTGAGCTACGATTTACGACCCAGATCAGCCAATACGCCATGTGTTTTCATTGGCTGAGCTACGATATACGACCCAGATCAACCAATGCGCAATGTTTTTTCATTAGCTGAGCTACGATCTGCGACCCAGAACAACCAATTCGCTATGGGTTTTCAGTGGCTGAGCTACGATCTACGATCCAGATAACCAATTCGCTATGTTTTTACAATGGCTGAGCTACGATATACGACCGAAATCAACAAATTCGCTTTTTCATTGGTTGAGCTACGATCTACGACCCAGATAAGCCTCTTTTGTATGTTTTGTCAGTGATTAAGCTACGATCTACGACCGAGATCAACCAATTAGCTTAATATGTGTTTTGCGTGGTTGAGTTACGATCTACGATCCAGATCAACCAATACGCCATGTTTCTTCAATGGCTGAGCTTCGATCTACGAACATTGCGAATCGGTTGATTTCGGTCGTAGATCGTAGCTCAGCCATTGTTAAAACATATCGAGTTGGTCGATCTGGGGCGTCGATCGTAGCTCAGCCAATGAAAAAACATAGCGAGTTGGTTGATCTGGGTCGTAGATCCATGGTTGAAAAAAAGTCTTCAAAGCAGTAATCGATTGATATATATAGCTAAAAAGGGGTTATTACGACTTTATTTCGCGTTATTACGCCTTTTTTTCGCGTTATAACGCCCCTTTTCCGCGTTAGTACGACTTTATTTTCGCAATACTACGCCTTTCTTTCGCGTTAAAACGCATTTTATTAGCATTAATACGCCTTTCTTTAGCGTTATTACGCCTTTATTTCGCGTTATTACGCGTTTAATTTCGCGTTTATACGCCTTTATTTCGCGTTATAACGCTTTTTATTAGCGTTAATACGCCTTTATTTTCGCGTTATTACGCCTTTCTTTTCGCGTTATAATGCCTTTATTCGCGTTACTACGACTTACTTCGCATTATCACGCATTTACTTTGCGTTATTATGCCTTGTTTCGCGTTACTTCGCCTTGTTTCGCGTTACTTCGCCTTTTTTCGCGTTATTACGACTTTACGATATTTTTTTTTCTCTAATGGTCCTAATAGGCTTTCGTACTTAAGCACTATGACGTACCTATTTTCGTCCAAACATAATTAATAAATTAAAATCTGTCGTTACACGTTTTCACTCGAGGAAAAACTAATATTCTTACCTAAGGAATTTCCCTAGGAGCTTTGTGAATACGAACCTAAGGAGTTTCCTCAGCTAAAGGACAAATCAGGTACTTGAGGAATTTCCTCAGCTAAAGGACAAATCAGGTACTTGAGGAATTTCCTCAGCTAAAGGACAAATCAGGTACTTGAGGAATTTTCTCAGCTAAAGGACAAATCAGGTACTTGAGGAGTTTCCTCAGCTAAAGGACAAATCAGGTACTTGAGGAATTTCCTCAGCTAAAGGACAAATCAGGTACTTGAGGAATTTCCTCAGCTAAAGGACAAATCAGGTACTTGAGGAATTTCCTCAGCTAAAGGACAAATCAGGTACTTGAGGAATTTCCTCAGCTAAAGGACAAATCAGGTACTTGAGGAATTTCCTCAGCTAAAGGACAAATCAGGTACTTGAGGAGTTTCCTCAGCTAAAGGACAAATCAGGTACTTGAGGAATTTCCCCAGCTAAAGGACAAATCAGGTACTTGAGGAATTTCCTCAGCTAAAGGACAAATCAGGTACTTGAGGAATTTCCTCAGCTAAAGGACAAATCAGGTACTTGAGGAATTTCCTCAGCTAAAGGACAAATCAGGTACTTGAGGAGTTTCCTCAGCTAAAGGAAAAATCAGGTACTTGAGGAATTTCCTCAGCTAAAGGACAAATCAGGTACTTGAGGAGTTTCCTCAGCTAAAGGACAAATCAGGTACTTGAGGAATTTCCTCAGTTAAGTAAAAAAAAAAATTAGGTACTTAAGGAATTTTCTAAGGAAATAACTTAACTCTTTCAGCGCAACATGCAATATTGAGGTTTTTGCAAACAATGCAGATTCAGGTGAGTCAGCTCGTAACGAGCTATCTCACCTGAAATCAGCATTGTTTGCCTTTTAGTTACCAAAATAGTCCAACACTTTCATAAATTGAGAAATGGACGCACCCGATTTTGAACATGGAAGAGTCTACTTTAAACAATTCGGCGCTGAAAGAGTTAAAAGCTTTGTGAAAACGGCCCCAGTTAAAGAGTAGCATGTGTTATTTCGAATGTGAGTCGTAGATGATATCATGAGACATACACTTATGTACCTATACTGCAAATCTGGATTTTTATGTAAAATTTATTTATTTCCTCTGTCATGATTAAACTACAAAGACTTGTTACATAGCAATAAACAACATATAGGATCACATAAAATGTGAAGGTATAGTGAAATGAGTGTTTCAAATTGTTCGGAAAAGATATTTGAGCCAGACCAGCCTGCACATTTCGCGCTGGCTAATCCAGGCCAACATATTCCGTCTCAAGGAAATAAAGTTATAGAGTAATGAAATTCACAGGAGGCGAAAAGTGTCTGTCCGGTTTAACCTGCGCGGCAAACCTGGGCTGATCCGGGTCGATACTTTACGCAGAGTCCACACTGTTGGTTTTCACGTGGAACGGCTCAACTATAGTTTCTTTACTTTACTTATATGTTCATTGTAGGTTCAAAAATCTTCTTTTTTTCTAACAATTCTGTTTCCTTTATGACAGGAAATCCCGGAGCCCCAATGTTCATCGCTCCTTCTGTCACCCCGTGGAAGTATATTCCCACAGCTCCTGAACACAACCCCGGAATACGCCTTGTTCGATATGACAGACAAACAGGACAGCATCTTGAGATACTACAATACTATCTTGATATTGAAACCGCTAACCGGAACGAAGTCGCTAACTGGGTCCAGGAATATAACACGTCACATGTTTATAATCTAAGTGAGCTGACAGCAGCATCGCTTTCAAGCCTTGTTGACAAGATGAAGGACAGTAATGGCATGGAATTCCAGAGTTACTGGAAGCATTTAACCGTTAGTCCAAGAAACCTCCAGCCATGCGACGAGATGTGTCACGCTACTATTATCTGCGGTTATACACACTATGATATGGCGAGCCTCAACGACTGTAAACAAACAATGATCTCTAACGCAGTGTCCTCATCATCAATGATCGCATTGGTTGCAATGTTTGTCTTTGTTGCTGTTGTATTGTAAAACAATGGCATTTAAGATGTTTTGTGTTACAAGTTGTCGTTATTTACCGCTAGCTCTGCAAATCAAATTGTTTTCATTAGGTTTTTTTTTTTTGTGTGATTCATGTCTGCATTTTCTTTACGTCTCTCTGTATATAATTGATCAAAAACATCGTCACTGTCTGGGTTTCATAAACATCCTTTTTTTGTCAGAAATTATTCCAAATTGAGAAGAAAAAATAGCATTATCTGAAAGTTCACCAGACAATTTCAGTGTTACAACTATTTTTTTTTTCTATAAAAAACATCTTGTTTTGTCATTATTGTGTGGCGTTAATTTACTGTGTGAGGAAAAATTGAAACAAATGCTTAGCTGTTAATAGCACCGCTTACCGAATGATTTTTAGTATTTCTTTTCAAAACGTAAGATTGCACTTCACTTAAGATGTGTAACATAGAAAACTGTGAATATTGGATATATAAGAAGTAACGATGATCTAAATTAAATTAAATTTCTCTATTCGTGTAAATAAGTTTCTGGCTTACCTACATCTATAATAAGAAATAATACAATACGAATGGTATCTTATAAACGTGTATATATTACATAGAGAGTATCAGCGAGAGACGTTTTTAGACGAAGTTATTAATTTGTGATTTTTTGAAAAAATCGGTTACATGATTACTTAGCAGTAGTTATTAAACTATTATATGTATATATATTGTTGTAGATACATGCTTTTATCAATAATAAAAAGTAAATACTATACCAGCTAGGTTCACATTCAACTAAAGTTTGAATTGGTCTGTATTTGCAATAAAATGTTTTTTGAGTCTACAAGAGACGAATAGCGGATGTTTTTCATTCATTGAAATTACATTAAAAAAACCTTCAGGCACTATAAAAAAAATACATCGGAAAGAATGGTGCCGAACTGGGGTTCGACCTCACAACCCCTGGATTGGCAGACCGCGTCTACCGGAGCTTGAAACAAAGGCATTGCGACAAGCGTCATTCGTCTTCATTCAATGTGCTTGCAGTCCATTTGGGAAAATAGTCAGTTTCTTGAAAAAAACAGAAAACCACATCTTACACAGTTATTGCCACCAGTGTAATTACTGTGGCTAGAGGTCGAATTAAGAAAATGTAATTTAAGGTTAATTTGTTAAGTTAATGTACTAACAAAAGGATGTTCAAATAAAACCATTAATAATCATGGACATTAATTTGCTTCTTGTCGTGCAAATGCCAAAACCCAGATACCATGAACACGTGTTGTTATTCAGTTATTTTAATTTAGTGTTTTTCATAATGCACAGCGAATGTTGAAACATTAGTCTGTCTAGATAACCAACGAAGCAAACTGATAAATACAGATTAATATATTGAAGAAAGAACTGGAATAACCAGAGTTCTTGATAAATATAAGGGGCATTTTTCAAATTCCAAAATCCATATTTAAAACTCAATTTCTATGTTGTTGGTACTTAAAAAAGACGATTCCTGTTTTGAGCATCCACAACATAGGATTTGGTTGCGTTATTAGAGGTAAAGATATCCGATTACTCCCCTTTATCTAGTTCTCTGGAATAACCCAATAAATGCTGTGGATGTGTATTTGCTGAAATGGAGGACGGTTGGGAGCTCCCGCGGTACATGGAGCCGTTTGTTCGAGAACCGTCCCTCTCAACAGTTTGTTTTCCGTCATTGAATACTTATTAATTGACGAACCGCTTCCAACATACAGAAATCTGAAATAGACGAATTTTGAAAAAAATGTGGCACTCTATCCATTTGCGAAACTGTTTTGATCTATATTCAAGATTTTCACTGTTTCCATTAGCACAAAAAGGTAAATGGTAGAGTTGCTGATTGTAGGAAGGATGTACACTCATTTCAGCCGGCTTCATTCGTCTCTCACCAATAGGATACAAAGCCTATACTTGAAAACCAGTGCAACCTCTTTTGAGAAATATCTTGCGTAGTCCGTTCTATAGAGGTTTAAACACTTTATCCTTATGGAAAGACATTTCATTCGAAAAACAAATTGGGAAGTGGGTAATGGACAAATTGCTCGTCGCCTGTTGTCCTTTATCCACAATGTTTGTCCCACTATCCCCAAAATAACCTGGTTTTTGTTCACTTTTTACATTTGAGCCGTCCCACGAGAAAATCAACATTATGGTCTCTGCTTAATATATTGACCAAGATCAGCCTGCGCAGTCCGCGCAGCCTTACCGGGTCGACACATTTCGTACAGAAAATTCACAGGAGGCGAAAAGTGTCTGTCCGGGTTTGTCTACGCGGCATGCTTAGGCTGATCCGGGTCGATACTTCAAGCAGAGACCACACTTTTGATTTTCTCGCGGGACGGCTCATTTATCGATTGCATGTTCCTTATAGGTCAAGTGACGCCTAATACGTCCGATGCTGATCTACAGCCAAATTGTCCTTAAAAAACCTTTATTTGCGTATAAATGAGTGTATACCTTCAACTAAATGTAATGAATATATGGTTTTGAGTTTAAATACATTGTAAATGTGAATAGCATGCACTGGAAATGATTGATGTTTACATTGTTTCAAAGTGAAAGTTGAGTATGAGATAAAACAGTTACGTCCCAGCCCGATTCCGTCCAAAATGACGGTAACCTTTTAGGCAGGGAGAAGTCCTTCGTACATAATGAATGTTGGATTATGTTAAAGCTGAGAAGTAACTCTTTTCAATGATATAGAGTGTTTACCTGAACAACGCCTAGAAGGTGTGACACTTGCTGGTTGAAACTTGTTCATTTACATGGAAACACAAAAAAAGTAATTTTTTTTTGTGTATTGTGACCGTATATAAATATTTAACTGTCCTACTAAAGATATTTTCGCTCTACAGATATATCATTTCGATACGTGACACTGTACATATAATTGATTTGCGAGCTTAGCTTGGGGACCACTCGCACAAGAATGTCAAGGAAAAACTACAATTTACCATTAAAATTTGCTGTTTGGAATTAATTCATGAATAATGAATCAAACTACATTCAGTGTTTAAAAGGTTAAAAGGTTGTCGTTTGATTGCTATATCATTTACAAAAGCCGCCTCCATTATTGGTGTATGTCTGCCCTATAATGTAATGGTAGGGGCAGGTAACTCCAGACTACCACTATTGATGTATGTCTGCCCCTATAATGTAATGGTAGGGGCAGGTTACACAAGACTACAGAGTAATGTTTCCTGAAACAGAAAATCCACAGGAGGCGAATCATGTCTGCCAGGATTACCCTGCGCGGCATGCTTAGGCTGATCCGGGTCGATACTTTACGGAGACTCCACAATGTTGGTTTTCTCGTGGAATAGGTCACATATATAAGTTGTCTAGTATGTAGAAAAGCAATGCTTACAGTTATCTATCAAGTATACGCCCCCCCCCCCCCCCCCCCCTTATCCAGCCTAGCCCCGGTAGCTCAGTCGGTAGCTGTCAATCCAGGGGGTTGTGAGTTCCAATCCCAGCTCGGCCAACATTTTTTCCGACGTTTTACAAAAGTCACTGTGTCAAGCGTCATTCGTCTTTCACCAATGGTCTAATAGTCTATGTGGAAAGGCAGCCCCTTGCTTGGAAAGTATGTTGTGTGGAGCACTGGTGTGAGCAAGCTAGGAAACACATGAGTAAGTGAACTGGACGCCGTGATACGACTGAACAATTGTTGAAAACGGCGTTAAGCTCAAACTAATCAAGCCTCTTAGAAATCTGAAAGATACTACGACGAAACAAAGCGGCGAATCCATTCATATCTGTATCCTACCTATATCCATCTGAACACCGTGATATTGTCTTTTACCATCCGCGGATGCAAATAGTTTTATTTTACTATTAACCCTTTCCCTCATATAGACGCTTTCTGACGCCTCTGCAGCAGACAGCTTTTTGAAAACATAGTAACAAAAGAAGAAATTGCACAAAACGTGCAATTTCTCCTTTTGTCACGATGTTTTCCACTCTTAGTCATAGGTAATCCATTCAATTATAGAGATTTTCCATTATTTGACAAAATATGTTCAAAGTCGTCTGCTGCAGAATTGTCGTATGGGGGAAAGGGTTAAAGCAGACGGCGTTTTGAAAACATAGTAACAAAAGAAGAAATTGCACAAAACGTGCAATTTCTCCTTTTGTCACAATGTTTTCCACTCTTAGTCATAGGTTATCCATTCAATTATAGAGATTTTCCATTATTTGACAAAATATGTTCAAAGTCGTCTGCTGCAGAATTGTCGTATGGGGGAAAGGGTTAATAATGTTAAAGGTGCTGAACTCCAGATGGAGATCAATATTTTGAAATGTTGAAACTTCTGCAAATATTGCTAATAGTGACAACAAAGTAAATTATACATAGTTCAAAACTACTTTGGCAGTATATGTTGAAAAACAGTCAATTGAATGTCGTGAAAAGGTACAAAATATGGCTAACTGGGTATGTCTACCTAGTTAAAATGAAGCATAAACGATCAATATTTAGATGTTAATAATTATTGTATTTGAAAGTGAAATTATTACTCTAATTTTATCTAAGAAATAATAGTCTAATATTTCTAGACAACTTTTGAACAGTGTTAAAACTTTGACTTTACTATCAATAATCTGGAGTTCAGCATCTTTAAAGGGTAGGATGGTGTTTGATGTCACATTTCTCAGGAAAGATAATATAGATTTGTCATTTAACCTTACTTAGTATTCTCATTTGTCCTAGACTAATAGGATTATAATTATGTAATAACGGATAAACAAGACCTAAATATGTCTGCAGTTACCGCAAATGCCCCTAGAAAGTTTGAGAATTTTATTTTTTCTCGTTTACTGTTACTTCATGTACATTTCAAACCATCCTTAAGTTGTTGATATCCTTGTTTGTGTTTTGATGTTTTTTCCCTTTTATTATCAGTTCAGATTTAATCAAATATTGGGAAGTGTTTAATGCGACTAAAATCCAGAGGACGAATTGCAATAAAAAAGAAGGGATCCGCCGTGGCCGAGTGGTTAGCGTCGGAGATTTAGAACTGGGGTTCGAACCCCAGTCGCGGCGCTAGGGTCATGGTGGAGTGCCCATGGACAAGGCGCATTTCCTAGCCTAGTACTGGTTTATTGACCCAGGGATCATGAATAAGTGAATTGTCGCCGTGATATAATGTTGGAAACGGCGTTAAACTCTACCATAACCCATACACCCCGGCATTGGAGATAGAAGTTTTAACCTCCAACAAAGCTTTATAACATTTCAAGTGATTCCTTTCAATGCATTTTGATTAATAAAACCCCCATTTTTCACATGCATAATTCATTATTTCGCCTCCCACGAAATTCTAGCAATTTCATTGGTTAAAGCGTGTCACGTGCAGACCCCCTATAGTTCTATAGGGGGTGAGTAAATTTCATAGGGGGTGAGTAAAGTAAAAAAGTCAGTTCAAAGGTTGGTTTTCGTAAAGTGGCTCTCAAATGTTACCAGTTACCCAGAACTAAATGAAATGAATTGAAATAAATGTGTTCATGTTGAACCGGTGTATTTTTAAAAATAATATATCTATTCCAATTCTTTAATCAATATTGATAGATCTTTTACTCATGATGTCATATTATGCTACCAACACATATCAACAAGTTATAGTATAGTTCAGTTTAAAGTGGTCGACGAAATAAATACATTATTGGGTTTGTTACTGACCCACTACGGAAATATAGGGGGTATGTTGGATGAATAGGGGGACTCGGCTATCGCCTCGCCCCCTATTAATCCTACAGACCCCCTATATTTCCGTAGTGGGTCAGTAACAAACCAAATAACTTATAATG
Source organism: Serripes groenlandicus (assembly GCA_031761405.1). Classification (NCBI taxonomy): domain Eukaryota; kingdom Metazoa; phylum Mollusca; class Bivalvia; order Cardiida; family Cardiidae; genus Serripes; species Serripes groenlandicus. Next base: position 12,493,234 of record JASEVX010000009.1, on the reverse strand, counting down.
TAGAGCCAAGAAACGCATCCAACAATTGGCACAATACTGAAGATTTAAAATTAAATCGTTTAGTAATGTATAAAATAACCTTTAAAGCTTTCAACCCTTTTCCAACAAGTGTTTCTTTATTTAAGACAAAAGTAACTGTATAATTAAAGACTGTTCCTAAATAACTGAGAAGTCCGAGTAAGAGTTACAGCCTTTTATGCATACATTTACATTATTATACATATCTTTTATAATTCTAAGCATTTTCCCATCGACACCTACATGTACTTTAAACAATTTGAACTATAAACAATTCAAATATATGCTATCAATTTTTTTTTTTTCATATCTACAAAAGCACAGAATAATCACCCTTTATCCTTTAAACATTTTGAATAGCTGCATTTAAAACAAATATTGCATTTTCTCTTGAACACCCTTTACACATGCCATATTGGGAAATGTTCAACCTCAGAAATCGTTACATGTTCGGGAAAAATGGAATCTGATACATTAAAATAACTCTTTCCCTCATACGACAATTCTGCAGCAGACAACTTTGAACATATTTTGTCAAAACATAGAAAATCTCTATAATTGAATGGATAACCTATCACTAAAAGTGGAAAACATTGCGGCTCGTTTTGAGCAATTTCTTCTTTTGTCACTATGTTTTAAAAAGCCGTCTGCTGCAGAGGCGTCAGAAAGCGTCTGTGTGAGGGAAAGGGATAATCAGTTTGACGAAACGATTCACTTTCGTCGCCATAAACGTTTGTAAGATCATTCAGACAATTAGAGAAATGGTCATAGAATTGAATAAATGGAAGGTCACACTCAATTGTTTTCTTTTACGTAAACAATTTCCGAAACTCTCTTGGTTGGAAATGTCTAAATCTTTCAATATTTGTTATTTTTGCTATACCTTTTGATCAATTGTTTACAGAATGTTTTGAAATAACACATATTCAACCTATTTTCGTTACTTTTTACCCTATTGAACGAATGAGCGTTTCGAAACCTTAAATTCCCTCATCAAACCACTCGGCTTGTTTACTTTATTTTAATTCGGATACATGTGAAAAGTTATGGAGCTTATACTGTATGAACACACGTCACGGGAGTTTGCAAACTATAGTTTGTTGCACAACTTTCAGCATCCAGTCAACAAACAGTCGCTAACAGAAAACTGTTTCGTAATGCATATCTGTATATCTTTAATAAAGTATGTTAATAACTTATAATGTTAGGTTTCGAAATGCCACATATTACTTTAGCTTTCAAGTTGGCTCATATTATAGTATGTAGTGCAAACAGCTCGCATTGTAGGACATAGGTAGGTTTGATTATGTTTGCGTTTAATCCTGTAATGACAAAACCAGACAGACAATTAATCTCTGAACTAACTTTTTATTGTGACATTTATTGCCTTCAAACTCTCACAAAATCACCCTCAATTACCTTCAATATGTGTTTCACAATCGTCGTGCATGCGTTATTGTAAGGCAATGTGGGATCAAAGTCATATCTAGACTGGTGTCTTTTTTCATATGTATTATGTATCCATTGAGATGAAGGAATTGACACTGCATCTGGATTACAGGGGTATCGTTTCTCATTTGAAAGGGCAGCATTAAAATGATCTTCATACACGTTTCACTCTTTTATCATTTAACCATGTCCCTCATATAGACGCTTTCTGACGCCTCTGCAGCAGACGACCTCTTGAAAATATGGCGACAAAAGAAGAAATTGCTCGAAATGAGTGTTTCCAGTTTCTCTCTGGGTATGTGTTCAAGGTCGTTTGCTGCAGATTTGTTGTATGTGGGAAAGGGTTAAGTGTTCGTTTTAAGACAACTGAAATAGTTCAATAAAAATGTTTTGCTTCCTCAGCCGTTTTTTGTTACTGAAATTTAAATCTAAACTTTGGAATGCAAACGTAATCTACAAGTAATGTTCCGCGGCAGCAGTATATGTTATCTGTTCTTGCACATTTAACCCTTTACCTCATACGACAATTCTGCAGCAGACGACTTTGAACATATTTTGACAAAAAGTAGAAAATCTCTATAATTGAATGGATAACCTATGACTTAAAGTGGAAAACATTGTGGCAAAAGGAGAAATTGCACGTTTTGTGCAATTTCTCATTTTGTCACTATGTTTTCAAAAATCCGTCTGCTGCAAAGGCGTCAGATAGCGTCTATATGAGAGAAAGGCTTAAAGTAGTGCATTTATTATTTAACGACTGATTTCAACAATAGATGTATCTTCAAAAGTTTGTGGGACTGGCGTTTTATGTTTATTAACGGTAGGTTTATTATATCATAACGATTAGAGTTTCAACCAATGCAATCAGCAATCTTATCTTTAAAAACGTTCGCGAATGCGCAATGTTAATGACAGTTACACTATTATACCAATCTATTTATGTTTTCTTATACCATAAGCTGTTATATAAATGATTAAATAAATTGGTTTACTGAATTGTGTGCTTTTTCAGAATAAGCGGTATCCTATTATGCAACTTAAAGTGAGTCTTCACTGCGGTTGTGAATGTAATTCGGACCGCCTCGGTTATGTAGTGGTAGGGAGTTCGCCTCGGGTGCGGGAGGCCGTGGGTTCGATCCCCGACCGGGTCATACCAAATACTTTTAAATGGTAGTAATTGCTGTCCTCATTGGCGCTCTGAGTTGCGGGTTTAGCATTATGACTGTCTGGCTTGTGTCAGGATAAATGTACCTGAAATACAGGTAACTTATCAAGGAAACGCCGTGATATAACTGAACACATGTTTAAAGCGAAGTTTAAACCAACATCAGTATTCCCTCTTCGCAGATAGAATCAAACCCCTTTTCGTTGTCTGAGGTGGTCGAGTTCTATGTCTTTACTTGGTTGTTGGTAAATTTGATGTGTTTATTGATTGTAATTGATTCATACCAAGGTCCCCGATTCGAATCCCGTGATGCACGAGATCTGCCTTCGATATAAAAAAAATTCGTCGAGTCCCGGTAGCCCAGTCGGTAACGACGCGGGCTGTCAATCCAGGGGGTGTGAGTTCGAATCACGGCTCGGCCAACTTTCTTTCCGACGTTTGACAAAAGTCATTGCGACATGCGTCATTCGTCTTACACCAATGGGCTAAGTCTATGTGGAAAAGCAGCTAGTTGCTTGGGAAGATTGTTGTGTGGAGTACTGGTGTGAGAAAACCAGGAAACACATGAGTAGATGAACTGGCCGCCGTGATATGACTGAGAAATTGTTAAAAACGGCGTTAAACCCAAATCAATCAATCAATCAATCAATCGATATTTTTCACGGAAACAGTGTGAGTACTGGTCATGTATCCTGAAGGAGGCAGACATCCAGTGTAATCAGTATAATCTGAAAGCTTGTTTCGCAAAAGGTGTAAAAGTAAATATGCTTAAATTCTAAATTTAATAAATTAAAACCCGGACTGAAATAAAAGACGATATTAATCAAAATATAACACAGCTGTATCTCTTGTGGATATCTTTATATACCTTGTTTAACCCTTTCCCTCATATAGACGCTTTCCGACGCCTCTGCAGGAGACGGCTTTTTGAAAACATTGTGACAAAAGAAGAATTTGCTCAAAATGAGCTCAAAATGAGCAATTCCTCCTTTTGTCACAATGTTTTCCACTTTTAGTCATAGGTTATCCATTCAATTATAGAGATTTTCCATTATTTGACAAAATACGTTAAAAGTCGTCTCCTGCAGAATTGTCGTATGAGGGAAAGGGTTAAGATAAGAAAGAAAGTACGGAACTTCGAGCGATGGTTAACGATATCCAACCTAAACGTTAACGCACCAATGTTAAGCTTTCAAACCGATACTGTTATAGACGTTGATCAAACTCTTATCTGACGAATCGACGGACAGAGCAAAACCCAGATCGGGTTTGCGTGGATGCACAGGTTCATCTTAATTTGAATGGTTACAAATACCAAACGTATTGGAGAATGTATTTAAGAGATAAAGGATTAGGGATTGGCGTAGATACGACTATGCTTAGCACGATCCTTTGTCTGTAGTTCTATGCCTCAAACTTGGATGAAGTTTATGGGAAATCTGGATTGTGTTCGTCACACTTTATTGGACCACATACTACATTGTTTTAACTTTGTATAGTTAGGTTACCCAAGGGAAACAACTGTGTTTGTTTTCATTACGAACACGTTTGTACGTCAAGAGTGATTACCCTTTTTCAATATGCAAATTTCTTCTTATGGATAAAATTATGTTTTGTGCACAGTGTTGCATAATGACGTTTCTAGTTGTTCAGGTGCATTGATTGTCTGGCGTTTAACGCCGCCTTCAACGCTGTTTAATATATATAACACCGTTTCCTGTTAAGTTACCAGTACTACTGGTCATTTTATCCTTATACTATGCGGTCACTCGTGATGCCAACTACGCAACCCTGAGCGCCAATTAGGGCAGTCATCATTACAGTTTGTTAGGTATTTTGAAGAACCCGGCCGGGGATCGAACTCGCGATCTCCAGCACCCGACGCGCACGTCTAGTTGTTTTTAGACAAAATGAGGAAAGTCTATACTATTGACCTTAATATTAAGGGTGAATATAGAAATTCAAAGGTCACCTCTAGTTTTTTAAAACAAAATAAAGATACGTAAATATTCAAGGCCATACTTGTGACTAAGATATAGATAATAGTAATGAATGCAAACTATTTTCTGATCCGTGTAAAAAGAGAGCTTTTATTTTTATCACAGGTATATTGGGATTTTCAGGTACGTGTTATTTACTTATTGCACTATATTTATGTTGTACAATGTCCAAGCATACACAAGCTAGACAAACACCCGAACTGACAGCATAGAATATCAAGACAAGTGTCTTTTGTGATTACAATTGCAAAAGAGAATCGTTCTTACTTTATATCAAATGTGTTTTAGTTGTCATAAGTTGTGTGATACGGATGAGACTGTCAGATTTCCGATGGATGCAGGTGGGCGTCACATCGCACACGAACTAGAATCATTGATAAATGACTAATTGCTCTATTTCTAAAACCATTTATCTGTACACAGACTGATAACAGATTCAGGTGTTTTGTAAATGATTCCGTTACAATGATTTAAAAAAAAAATCATTTAAGGACAACCATTCTCTTTATTCTAAAGGTGTGACTGTGATCGAGGAAATAGAATTATTGATAATCGACAGATTGCCCTATTTTTAAAACCATTTACATGTACACAGAATAATAACATACAGCAGGCAAGCAACATAGATCCAGATCGGCTACATTTCCATCAGGTGTTAACTGTACTAATGCATTTGATGAGTCTACAACATGTTTTGTCTCGTAAAGTTGTTTGAATGCTTATATTTTTTCAAAGTACTAGAATTGAAAAAAAAAAACCTTATGTAAAACATGAAAACTTACAGGTGCATTGTCACCTCTAAACCCGAACATTAATGTGAGAAAATCGTTTATACGGATGAAAAGATTTATTTTCAAATAACAATTTGCTTTTCAAGTCTTAAACGGTACATGTTTATGAAGATTGTAACGAATACCTGAATATATACTAATTTAAATGTTGTTTGTTGAAAAAACACAAACAACAATAAAGTGAGGATATTCTTATAACGGATGATATCCCTGTAGTTGACTTCTTCTAACTAGGATATTGTTTCAGTAAACATTCTGGACATAAATATCTTAACGCACCACACACGTGGAGTTAATAAATTCATCATGAAGCATATTTGATCAAAAGTGTCTGAGAATATGAAAAGTGTAAGTACTATGGAGGCGGGGAATGGTAAGAACGTAATTCTGGCGTCGCCGTTTGAAGAGAAATAAGTTGGTTTGAAAACTTGATGAAATCTTTTAATAATAGTTATATCAATACACTTTTTGGAAAAAAAACCTTCCTAGTAGCTGTTGCTTTAAGACATTCCATAACCAGTGTTCACAGAAATGCGCAAAATATAATGTGAAACAACTGTGAAAAACGACACTGTAACTTACTTTTACTTTCAACGTCAGAACTGGCTCTCTTGCAAGTATCTTTATATTAACAGTGAGTATGAAAATATGTGTATGTATACATCGCTAGTGCCTGCTTGAATCCTGGTGAACTCCACATAGTTATTATTTACACATATTATTTTGGGTTCTGTCTACGTTGTGATATGATTTTACAATCTTTCAATTTGACGACATTTTGTAGTGACCTTCTTGAATGTCACTAAGCTACTTTACAAGGGTAATGGTATTCATGTAACACAAACATTAAAACTTTGCAGTTAGAACAACATTATTAATGTCATGTAATTTTTTTTTATCTTCTGGCGGTGTATATTTGACATATACACAGTTTCAACTGGTACTCCTTTATACAATTGCGGTGTTACCCGCCTATGGCCTTAACTGGTTTCCGTTAAAACAATATAAAAATAAATTTTTGACGAAATTAAAGATATAAAGTAGTCATTAGGTGGAGCAAAAGCCAAATATAAAATAAGTTATGAATGTCATCACTATGTATCAACTAATACACACATTACTAAGAAAGTCTCATTACGTTTGGATCACCCCTCGTACGTACAAACTGCAGCTAGAACTGCTTGTTTTTGGGAAGCATCATTACAACATTAAATGAATATTCTAACGTCAATATATTACATAACGCTAAAAATATTGATACAAATGTTTGCTTATAAATAAATTAATTGAAACTTTATCCAGAGCAGTTGACAAGACAGTAGGAGATTTAATTAAATTAATACGATCTGGTTTAACAGAAGAAATCAAACGATGCACGAAGCAGAAGCAAACTAACGGTACAAGCATTGATTTCACTTGCCATTATTTTGTCATTTGTATGGAAAACACGTCCGTTTACCACGCATTGATAATGTCTTTCTATTTTATCCTTGAAATTAATTTGTCTAGACATCAGTCCTTCCTTTTTAAAAAGTCGAATCATAATATACCAATCTTTTGATTTAGGGTCAATGGTTTTGAATCCGACCCGGCCATTTATTTTTAACAATGTTTCACAAACATTGATTGCGACTTGCGTAATTCGTCTGAAACAAATTAGCTCACCTGGTGAGAGATAGTCAGGAAACACGTAACTGGCTGCCGTGAAATGACTAAAATGTCGTTAAAAATTGCGCTAAACGCCAATCAATTAATAAACCAATGCAATCATGATTCTGAAACAGGTCGGTCATTCCTTTTTAATCTCATTTAAACAAAACCAAACTACTTCGCTGTATGTATATCAGATACGACGACACAACAACAAAACAGTAATTTTTCATTGACCCTATACATATTCGGAACACTCGATAATCCCCGGTTCTCTTTCTGTTTATTTAAATGAGTAATCTCCCTTGTTTAGTCGAGTTTGTAGGCGACAATTTGATTGGTTATGCACAGGTCAATCTGAGACGATCTGCAACAAACAGTCATCTGTTCCATACGAGTAGTAGCTTCTGCAGCGAGGCTTTTTGTAACGGTTACTTTAACTCATAAACCACCAATATATTGATAGACTTTGGGCACCTTTACAATTTAAAATTTGCTTAAAACAGCTGTCATCATATTACCTTGTTAATATTTTGAAAATACTTATGTTTAAACTAGGCCATATTTTCATCGTGATTGCCATGTGTATGTGACAATGCAGTATTGTTTTGGAGGGGGATTAATTACTTTCAGTGGTAGCTTTACTTTATTCTTGCTTTTAACAATATATAAGAATTTTACGAACAGGGGAGATAAATATCAAAGATCTGGATACTAATAACTCAAATGCTTTCCAAATGTTTCATAATTTTGCGTAGGAGCATTGCACCACAAATGATAAAAGGTTTTTCCCTAAAGACTCGATCATCAAAAAAAGGGTGATATGTCAAGTTACACCCTTATGTTGTTAATCCTTTCCGTACATGTGCATCAGACGAAAAACAAGAACGTTTCTATTACAAGTTTACAAGTAACTGTGAGTACAATTTCATTAAAATAATCTCCTATTAACGCTACGCATAGGATCTGAGGACAACCGATAGAGGGTCACGTTCAGACGACCTTTCCGTCAGCCAATCAGAACCTTGCTTTCACGTTTTTGAAAGTGAAAGTAAAAGTCTATATTTACCAAATAATTCTATATTTAGCATGGGATCCCAATTTTCGCATAGTGATTTACACGCGTGTATAGTTCTTATGACGACTGCGTCATGGCTACAAATGTGGAAATGAGGCAAAACACCGATACAGTCTTTCCCTGACCATATAGCATAGAAAAGTGTTCTTTGCTCTGGTTTTAAATGGTCTATTTTAAATTTGCTCAACTTCGTCAATTGACGCCATTTTGAAGGTTAAGCCAAACGTTTGTTGAAACGAGTCCTCTGATTGGTTCAAATAAAAATAGCTTGGTGGATCTAAAAATAGCGATATTGGAAATTCGATAAAACAAGAAGATGAATTCGAGTGGATCGCCATCAGATCTTACATTTGGTCAGATCGTGTACTTTAGTCAGATTGCTGTGAGTAAAACAATTATTTTCACCCTCACATATACATCAACCACCTCACATACTCCACACATGATACAACGCAACTACATGTCTATATCGAATAAGCGTGTGATAATAATTATTCAATGATGTGTAATTATAGAAAACAGTTTAAGTTTGGATGAGAAACTGTACAATAATGTCATCTCAACGTCATGGCCATAATTCCTTCAAATTGTGTTGATCCATTTAGAATTCTGGTTTCCATGACAACCGAAAGGAAACGAATTCTCATCCCACACCGGTTGGCCAATTTTCAAATAATTGTGTATGATTATCCCTTGGGTGACCCTCTATCATTTTCCGTTTGATTGGACAAATATATGGCCGCCAAGGGGCGTGGCTGTTTTGCCTAATATAGCTATAGTGAAAACACTAAAAGTCTTCTTCTTCGAAAGTGTCTGGCCAATTTCAAAATTATTTTGCAGAAATGTGTCCTGAGTGACCGTCTAACTGATTCCTTCAAGCCATCTTGATTGATCGAAAAACGCAGTTACCAGGGCCAGGGCTGTTTGGCCTTATATTTCTTAAGTGAACACTTTAAAAGATGTCACTTCCGAAAGTAGGAGGCAAATTTCCAAATAATTGTGTAGAAATGTTTGATGGGTAAAAACAAATATTATTGCGGTTGGAATGACAAATCACACTGCATACTCAGGTGCTTTCATCGCTATCTTGTTAAATGTTCCCTCTACCTTCTGACAAACGCAAGAATTGTTGCCCCAATGTGTTATATCTGTTTAATCCGGTTGCTACAATGGGGATATCAAGACGATCCCCGTTTCTCTGATGCGGTTAGACTGATTGTGCAATATGTTCTTCAGAAAATTACGTAGGCATGCTTATATACCCATTCCCTCGTAAACCAATTGAATTCAAGGGATTGCTGAATTGAATCCAATTATATATTTCCTATTAAACGCTTGCAATTATGTAGTTCGTGACCATGAAATGACACATACCTAAGAAATATATAAAAGTCAATGCACATTGAATCCTTGTAAGTCTTTGGTATATCCATTTCAGTCATGACGAATATGGAATGCGGCATGCATGCCGTGGGTCGTGCATGTTAAAATACGACACTAAACATGAGAAGGAAAGCGCCATTAATTTAACCCTTTTCCCATACATCGACGCTTTTTGACGCCTCTGCAGCTGACGACATTTTAAAACATTTTAGCAAAAGGAGAAATTGATCATTATGCAATTTCTGCGTCACAATGGTTTGAACTATATTCAATGGTTACAGTTTCAATAGAACATATTTTCTATGTTTAAAGCTAGATTTTTTAAAGGGAATCTGCACCCAATTTGTTGTATGTGGGAAAGAGTTTAACTGAGCCGTGCCACGAGAAAACCAACATTATGGCTTCTGCGTAATGTATCTAGCCAGATCAGGGGGATAGAGGTATACAGTAATGAGGCGAAAAGTGTCAAAAGTCCGGATTAGCCAGCGCGGCATGCTTAGGCTGATCTGGGTCGATACTTTACGCGCAATGTTGGTTTTCTCGCGGGACGGCTCATTACCAATATCCGTAGACTAATACGGAAAAAGAAACATAAAGGTTTTTTTCGTTCATAGGTAACAGGTGTGAGATTTTTTTGTTCATAACCCATGAAGCTTTCTGAAATGGTGAAGCTGAGGTTATTCAGTCGGTAGCGACGCGCGCTGTCAATCCAGGGGTTGTGAGTTCGAATCCCGGCTCGGCCAACTTTCTTTCCGACGATTAACAAAAGTCAATGCGAAATGCGTCATTCGTCTTCAACCAATGGGCTTAGTCTATGCCGAAAAGCAGCCAGTTGCTTGGGAAGATTGTTGTGTGGAGTACTGGTGTGAGAAAACAATGAAATGAATGAGTAGGTGAACTGGCCGCCGTGACACACAACATTTCTGAAATGAAACTGGCTAAAATCCATGGGAGTCGCCATTTTGGTTTGGTATAAAAAGCGGTCGGTCAGACGTAAAACATTTAGTGAATGTTGTTATCGTCTAGTTAATCCTTTTTTAAAATTCTAAATCGAGATTTAAGGTCATAAAAGTGCTTTTATTTTCGTGTGATCTAACTTTTGTACAAAAGGTTAAAAAATTAATGGAACTGTGTACGAAATATTGTTTCCCGTGCGTAATAAAAGACGACCACAATTCGACGTTAGAACATAGATTTTGGCTGTACCGTAGCCAAAGAACGACGTGACGTCATTTTCGTAACACTTCATTTTGGCGTAACGTCAAATAGAGCGACGTTGGTTCCCGCAAAAAAAAAGAGCCTTACTTGGTTATTTCCTGTTCGTAATAATAGACGACAGCAATACGAATTCCGAACAGTTTGTGATTGTGCAAAAAAACCATATAACGTACATCGTAGTTCATATAAATAATTGTGTATAGCCAAAGTTTGCTCTTTATTTTTTTTTTACAATCATCTTACGGTTTTTGTCGTAAATAGATAGCACCTATAGATATATTATTACTTGCTGGATCTAACATTAAAATGTCTGACACATTGAAGGAAATTTTGATTTTAAACAAAATAATGTTTTAATTGGGTAGAGTGAGCAAAAAAATATTTTGAAACCGGATTTTGATTTGAAGTGTGACAAAGAACAAGTAATAAGTTTAACCTAAGCTTTTAATACAAAACATCTGCAATTGGCTGTAGGCGAATAGGAACTTGGAGATAAGCCTTTTTGTTTTAGTTATCATTCAAATGCCACTGCTAAATAAGCAACATACGCATGTAGGTGTTTTGTTTGAATATAAACCAGGTGCTTTTACCTCATTGACAATAAGCCAATGTAATTATCACGTTTGTGTTTCTGAATGATTAATTTAACTATAGGCATTTTATAATTCCACTGATTAGCAGATGAATCCTTTAATGTACAATGATACCTTTAAAGTAACGTCGTTTTCGACGCAAAAGTGGCCATGTTTCGGACATCAACAGTGTGATTGAAGTAACCGCTTTGATTTTATCGATTTAACTATTATTCAAAAACAGATAATAACACAAAATTCTAGAGATTAAAATAAGATGTGACATACAATAAATTCCACGTATCTGCCATGACGATATACATGACAAAATGTGAATATTTTGTTAGTCATAACTTAATATTCAACCTCTGCATCTATATAGAATTACCCGTAGGCCCTCGAAATCGAGAGATACTTGCGGCGGCCGCAGAGGATCTGCAGTGGCTTCAGGGTCACTCGAGGGCGTATCCCTATTTTTTACATGCCGTAGGGGTCGCCATATGATTATAGCGCGGAGTTATATCTGTTTTCATTTCTAGGTTCGCCATAGCAATTATACACGCCGTAGCCATGCCGTAGAGCGGTTCCACGGCGACCATACGTCGGGCGTACGGTGGCCTTGCGTTTGCCGAGCGGCTGCCCTAGGGTCTTATGAATTACCAATAGCAATTCTAGGGCCGTCGCAGTATTCCCACGGTCACATACTGTAGCTGTCACATTTGTTAGGGTAGCCGCATGACGTACTTTGAATTTGTGGAGAGAGAAAACCTGCGGCTGCCGTACGGCCTTTGAAGTGATGACGCATGGTTGCCTTAGAGCGTCACTGCGGCGCTTGTAAGTTTTTGACAATCTATATGACAGATATGAATGATAATAAACATATGCAAAACAACTAGTATATATTCCTGCTCCACGCGAGGCGCAGACTGCCACAGGGGCCGTACGGATGACGTGCGGCGAGTGTACGGGAGCCATGCGTGGGCCTTTGCGTTTCCCGCAGAAAGTACCACATACCACCGTACGGGCACCGTAGGGCCGCCTTAAGTCTGCCTTCAATTCTGCTGTGGAATGCCTTTAGATTATCTGCGGCCGCCGCAAGTATCTCTCGACTTCGGGGGCCTACGACCGCCGTATCTTAGCCTTAGAAAATGTGACTGAGGCATTACAGTTGAATTTTGCGGCCGCAGTAATTCCAAGGGAGCCCTAGGGCAGCCTAAAGACGGCCCTAGGGCATGTGTGCAACGCAAGGACCACGCACGGCTCCCGTACGATCGCCGTACGGCAGTCTGCGCCATACGTGGAGCGTTTATGTACCAGTTTGTGTTCATATGTATATATTATCATTCATATATGAGGCAACCATGCGTCATCACTTCAAAGGCCGTACGGCAGCCGCAGGTTTTCTGTCCACAAATTCAAAGTACGCCATGCGGCTATCCTAACATATGTGACTGCTACAGTATGTGACCGAGGGAATACTGCGACGGCCCTAGAATTGCTATTGGCCGTAGTAATGTTATGCCCCACGACCGCCCCCGCAAATGTGACTGAGGCATAAATCAAAATGCAGTTTCACCGATGTTACGTGTCGGATCGCGATATTTAATTTGAAACGCGATTAGCTGAATTAAAACGGATACCATTTCTTCATAATAATCATCAATTTTATTCTATAAAGATATCTAGTCCCTATTTCTTTTTTCTTTAATTGCTTTCTGAATAAGTAATGTATTGTAAATTATACAGTATATAAATAGTCACAATACAGGATAATCATATTAGGATATTTGATAAAGAAACTGATACGTCTTCATGGCGTTATTATTGTTGTATTAATTATCTTCATTTGAATAAGTATTAAACTGTCACAATGCAGACTGTCACAGAATAACGAATTAATTGACAATTCTCAAAATATCATATATCAATTATGTTGAAAATGACATTCTCTCTCAGCGATCAATGGATATTTCTTCTATGCAGTTTTCAGACAATTTATCCGCAATTGTGCGATTTTTTTTTTGCGGCAAGTATTGAATTACTTATTGGCATGTCATTGCGCAATTTAATAATATGTGCAAGTCATATGAATACACTTCTGTTCTGTTCTGATATAATAAGTATCATTACAATTGTGAATAACACGTACCGATTGTTTGGCGGCTTTCAGCTGCATATTTCCAACTATAGTGTGTAAGTTTCACAAATGGGAATTTCACACTGTTCACCGGACTCTCAAAACTCTAGGATAGAAAGAAAAGTAAGACTTTTTCAACGTTAATCTTTGTTGAGGAAACTTACTTGTTTACCATGTTTCTAACCGAGATACGTCGTCGCACGTTCCTAGGATTGAGCGGATTTCATTTCCGTTGGACAGAATGTGTCTGATGCTCAGAATAATCGCGCCTGGGCTGAGTTGCAACCGATTAAAATGAGTAGTTGGACCGAGTAGTAATATTAATAAAGTTAAACATTTAACTGTAATTCAGGACGCGGATAATTTATTGCAGGTATATAGCCATTCCGAATCAAGATAAGAGAGGCTTCGGTCTCTAAAGGTGCTGAGCTCCAGATGAAGATCAGCATTTTTAAATGTTGAAACTTCTGGGAATAATGTTCATAGTGACAACAAAGTACATGTAAGTAATAAATAGTTCAAAACTATTTTTAGGCATTAATGTTTAAAAACAGTCAATTTATACTGACAAACTGCCACGGTGAGATAGGCGTTTTTCAATAAAAATGAACAACTATCTAGTTCCGATAGGGAATAGAACATCTCAACATTTTTTTATTTTTTTTTCCATATCGGTTGATTGGCAAGAATATCTCTTTCATATACAGCTTTTTCAACAATGATAAATCAAGAAACTCTGATTCTATTTATATCATAAATTCCAATTCGACGATTATTAGCGCAAAATATATATAACGTCGCTATATAGCGCGGTCATTTTCAATGCTTTTCATTATGACGTTACGTAGCATTGTTATTACACTAGTAATATACCGAATAATAGAGAATGACGTTATTTCACGCTGGCGACGTCATTTATGATATATTCTAACATGACGTTGTTTTCCTTGCCTATAGAGAACGAAGAAAATAACCGTTGATTATTCGTCAATAACCAATGGAAATGCACTACTTTTCACATTGGCTATTCCGGTTATCCCCCCGCGTATAAGCCTGTCATTCAGCGTCACGTGATGTAAAGAAACATACATGTGTATACTACGTCGTCTGCAATGGCTGACTCGATATTTTATTTATTTTATTTTTATTTATTTTACATCGATTGCGAAACAAGCTTTCAGCTTGGATTAATCATGCTCGATGTCTGCTTCCTGGAGACTTAACCAGTACTCGTGCCGTTTTGTGTGGAAAAATCTCAAAGACAGGACCCGCTCATCACGGGACGCGAACCAGGGACCTTTGATACGAGAGGCCGACGCTCTTCCTCTGCACCACTGTAACGTTATGACGTCAAACCGCTCACGTGACGTCACTTTCCTAGTCACGCCCACAGAAAATGTTTAAGTTAAGAACCCCTATTAAAAGCTTTCTCCAAGAATCCAAACTAAATGTTTCAGAAATCTAAACACACCGTTGTTTGCACTGGATCTCGGACAAGTTTTAGGTTGAATTTCAGGTTTCTAGCTGATTCCGTTATTTGCTGGTACGAGATCTACAGAAATATGTTGTGAAAATGTCGATTTTTCAGGTTTTAACCTCAAAAATCTATGAAACTAGATTTTTCCCATATATAACGAACACGCCCAGACCTAGATCACATTGAGTTCTATAAGTGTGGGGAATTTCAGCAAAATTTCTTTGTCCTCAAATCGCTGAATTTTCGGACATAGCCCTGTAGACATTCGTTCCGCAGAACAGAATAGAATAATTCTGCTCCACTACACTCATTCTATACATATTGTTAACTTGTATAGTACAATGAAAACTAAATAATTAATTAAATACAATTACATTGTCTTGTTGCTGAGTCTACCCCTCTTTGTCGTTTTTTTCTGCAGTTATGCGTATAATGCAGTGGGTAGTCACAATTGATGGAACAGCAAACTGGTGGGTAAACTGGTTTGCTAAATAGTGCATTTATTTCCCTTTGTTAAGGTGTCGGGTCATGTTAGAATCGAAATGAAACTATCAAAAACCTTGGTTTATTGGCGAATAACCAATGGTTTGTCGTTCTGATGCGTTGTAATTAACCACTCAGGCCGTAGGCCTTCGTGGTTAATTCCTGCGCATCAGAACTCCAAACCATTGGTTATTCGCCAATAACCCACGGTTGTTGATAGTTTATTTCTTAAATTAATCGCATTGTTAAACGTCTGATTGAATACGAAGTTCAAAACCGCCCTGATGGGTTAGTGGTAGAGCATCAGTCACGGGTGCGGGAGGTCGCGGGTCATTCCAAAGTATTTAACAACTGTGGTAAGCCCTCATTGGCGCCCGGGGTTGCGGGTTTAGCATCTCTATTGACTGGCTGCAGTCAGGATGAATGGACCAGTAGTAATTTACCAAGGAAACGCCGTGATATAACCGAAAATTGTTTAAAGCAGCGTAAAGCACCAACCAATGAATCAATCATTCGCAATACCTGACTTACCAATTTGGACTATTTAGAATTGAAAATATTTCAAGAATAATGTGAAAGCTGGACATATAAAACATAATAAAGTGGAAATGAAAAACAACAACAAGTTTTTTGACGAGTATTGGTGTGGGAAGTACCACAATACACATGGGCAGGCGAGCTCGATCCCATCGTATTATGTATATGCTTGTTATAATAATGACTATTAAAAATAAAATGGAATACTTACTTACCTGCTTCCTAACAATGAGGAATGGGTTTTTAAGACCCGTCGACAGCTACGGTCGTTTCGGGCGTTTAATCAAGATCATAAACAATTGTAAATTATTGAAATTAAAATCATGAAATAGAAACTAACAGTTAGGCTATTTAGTCAATAGATTAAACATGAAGCATTTTATACTTAACCTAAGATAAATATGTATTATAGATGAAAAACGAAAACAAACAATTGCATTATATACGCAAACATAAATTAATGCAAACTCAAGTAAATCAAGAAGATACTCAAAACTTTCTTTAAAAGCATTTATTTTCCTAACGCATACTTTGAGCCTTCAAACATTGGTCACGATTTGGTGCAAAATCAGCGCACTCAATAAGAATGCGCTGTGCTTACCGACAACAATATATAACATAAACGCGAACTAAGTGTTGCTCCGCGTTTCTGTCGGATGTTGACTTTTCTTGTGCATATTTGGTATCACTTGCTGATACAGGTTTTGACACCCTGTAGAAAGGGTCCATGAATGGTTCATTAGTATTTTCTATTCTATTATTTTTACGGGAACGGCACATGAACGAGGGACCGGAAATTAAATGAAGTTTACGTATAAGAAGGACTCGGATACATTAAGCGCAATGATGCGAAACTAATTCGTTCGAAGCATCGACTTTTTCAAAACGCAACCGTGAGAGTAATTAGGCCCATCAGTCTATTATCTTTAAGATTATCTAAAACATCCTTCTTTTCTTAGAGGTGTGGAATATCAACATGTCCCTTTGTCTGTTGGACACTTCCTTCCGAAACTTTACCAAGAAACTTATCACGTATGATGACCATGATTGATTTCTGTGCCAATGGGTCAAAAGTCAATATAATAATTGAAAGAAAAAGCCGCTTCCATGTTAAGTTGGTAGATGATATCACACACATGTACTATACATGACTCAATGAAGTTTCACATCATTTTTAAAGTAAATGTATCAAAGATCATGTTCACGAAATATCAATCTTTTACAATACTGCACGAGCTCTGAGTCAATCATATAAGCTAGGGTGATGATAATTCTCATGTCTAATGACCACTGGCCAAATAAGAATGGTGTTGATGTTAACAGGTCAAATATCAAGATCGTATTTTACTTTTGCGTTTGTTCTATTTATCCTTTAAATGGCTGTTAATGATCTTTATGAAACATTTAGTAAGTTATAATGCTGATAGTTTAATTTATTAAGATGTTTTAAGTAGTTCGTGTCTATTGTATCGTAAGAATTCTATGTAATATCAACTCATGCAGATGTCTTTCGTGATGAATCAACACATTTAAAAGTAGTAACACTATCGCGCACTGAAAACGCATTATTAAAGTGGATATAATTATAATAATTCAAGCCGGCTAAATGAAAATTGTGGATAACTATTATACAACTTCATTGTTAAATGTTTCAAATATATTAACCCTGTATATCTTTCGTGAATGTTGTAAACGTTTCCAGTACATGCATTTAAAACTTAACGTGCTAACATCAGTCATAACTACCTTATTTCTATATATTTTTTTAAATTTATTTTCGATACTATTCTTCGTCCAAGTCACTGCATTCGTTTTCCTCACAATCTTTGCTGTTTGAAGGATAATATTTCATAGATCCCAGGGTCCAGTTCTACCAACCTTACTTAGCAATAAGCAATACTTAAATACTTAAAAGCAAATTTCATCAATCTTGTTTCCCTTATATTTGGTAAGACATAAATGGTGGAATGTATTTAAGAAAATGGCTAAGTTGACGTAAGTATTTTCCTCACTGACTAACAATACTTGTTAAGAAATGAAATATTTAGGCATTTTAGAAGGGAAAAAAAATGATGCAATTGGCCGTTAAGTTTTTTAGTTTTACTTAGCGCTAAGTAAAGTTGGTGGAATTAGATCCAGGTGGGATATGTTCACCATATTGAAATTGATCGCCTGTTTATCCCTGTATTACGAATCAACACATATTGAAAAAGCATTGGAAGCTATAATCGAAAACGTATCTTCTATTCTATATCAATTAGCGGACTTGAAATCCTTTAGAATAACGATTTCAAATTTCGCGCATTCAGTGATACTTCATTTTCATAAAGATAAATCTGTCGTTTACATAGTATCGTCCTCAACTACCAATCAATGCCCAGCCAGGGACGAATATATCTTATCTACGTTCCTGGTCCAACAGTTCAAGTATGTTGATCTTGATAACTTGAAGTGATAATCTAGGCATAGCATGTATTTGTGAACTCATTTTACAGCTAAATTCATCACAAGATGAAATCTAATATTTATGTTGTTTTGGCGTTACTTTGTTCAGTTGGGGTAGGTACATGTTTATACTTATGATATCTTTTCTTAATTTAAACAGAAATGTACGAGCAATATGTATGAAAGTCATATCTTTTCTATTATTTTCAATATACAGGTAATAAGATGAGCAAACCATTTTCCCGACTGAACTTGTATACTTTGTTAACAGATCTACTGCAATATGTTATGAGTGCTTGTTTGAACCGTGTTCGTCGCTTGAGAAGAAAAGGGTGCTATATTTCTTTTTGACATGTTTGACATTGTTTACTGTTTAATGTGTGCGAAAGCTCGAAATTCGATTTACATTGTATCTTTATCTTATCTGTACAGTTTTGAAATGAAAATACAATTGTGTTTCAAAGTTAGTTGCTGTCCAAGAATGTCAAGTATTTTCCTCTATTTGCGTGTTTTAGGTAAAGCAAAACATGTGTGACTGGAACACGAAAACTCAATTGTGTTCACTTTAACATTGATGTCCGTTACTGATTGCGATAGGCATTCAAGAACTGCCTGCATAAATAACCATTATTTTAAGCTGTACGACTGTAGTTAAACACAGTGGACGATATGAATGTAACAAACTGTTCATGTCAAGGCCATTATTAAACGTTTAATGCACGTGTTCATTAGTGTAATCATACCTCATATGTACAATGACATATTGTGATAATATTCACAAAGGTTTTCTGACTTAAGATCAAGTAGTTTTGAACATATTGAACAGAAAATCAAAATGTGTTTAACGTTCAACGCAACATCAAAATGTGTTAAACGTTCAACGCAACATCAAAATGTGTTAAACATTCAACGGAACATCAAAATGTGTTAAACGTTCAACGGAACATCAAAATGTGTTAAGCGTTCAAAGCAACATCAAAATGTGTTAAGCGTTCAACGCAACATCAACATGTGTTTAACGTTCAACAGAACATCAAAATGTGTTTAACGTTCAACAGAACATCAAAATGTGTTTAACGTTCAACGCAACATCAAAATGTGTTAAATATTCAATGCAACATCAAAATGTGTTAAACGTTCAATGCAACATCAAAATGTGTTAAACGTTCAATAGAACATCAAAATGTGTTAAACGTTCAACAGAACATAAAAATGTGTTAAGCGTTCAACGCAACATCAAAATGTGTTTAACGTTCAACGCAACATCAAAATGTGTTAAACGTTCAAAGCAACATCAAAATGTGTTAAACGTTCAACGCAACATCAAAATGTGTTAAACGTTCAACAGAACATCAAAATGTGTTAAACGTTCAACAGAACATCAAAATGTGTTAAACGTTCAACAGAACATCAAAATATGTTAAACGCTCAACAGAACATCAAAATGTGTTAAACGTTCAAAGCAACATCAAAATGTGTTAAACGTTCAACGCAACATCAAAATGTGTTAAACGTTCAACGCAACATCAAAATGTGTTAAACGTTCAACAGAACATCAAAATGTGTTAAACGTTCAACGCAACATTATATAAATATTGCATGGCTTCCAGTGTGACAGTACATATTGTCAACATGAGGAAAATACTGTTACCCGAGGCGAAGCCGAGGTTAACAGTATTTAACCGAATGTTGACAATATGTACTGTCACACTGGAAGCCATGCAATATCTATTTTATTATACCGAACAAAATTACACGTTTATTCAGTTTATTCTGTACCTTTGTAGGGGAGGTGAATATGGGTAGATCTACTACAATGTAACACACACACATATGAATATACCGGTTAACAGTATTCTATTACATGACACGCGCGTCTTAAAGGTGACGTTATTGTTTGAAATGACATCATGCACGTGCATAACCAACATTTTAACGCGCGTGCCATGTAACAGTATACTGTTAACCGGTCAAAAACGTACTGTTAGCATGAGACAGTAAGAAATTGCACATGATGAGTATATGAGAATTTAACATTGCAAAGTCACGTGAGGTATAATAATAAAATGTGTTAAACGTTCAACGCAACATCAAAATGTGTTAAACGTTCAACGGAACATGAAAATGTATTTAACGTTTAACGCGACATCAAAATGTGTTAAACGTTTAACGCGACATCAAAATGTGTTAAACGTTCAACGGAACATCAAAATGTGCTTAACGTTCAACGGAACATCAAAATGTGTTAAACGCAACATCAAAATGTGTTTAACGTTCAATAGAACATCAAAATGTGTTTAACGTTCAACAGAACATCAAAACGTGTCTAACGTTCAACGGAACATCAAAATGTGCTTAACGTTCAATGGAACATCAAAAGGTTCCCATCGTAAAGGAATCAAAATACATGAATACTTAATAGCTTTGCTAGTGAAAGAACTCACGTATATGTAAGCTAAATCTGATATTCTATATATTCCCGATTTACCTTTCAGTCTGTTTGGAGTCTTTACCTTGAACAAAGAAATATGACGTACTGTTTGTCAACCGGTCTGAAATGCTCTAGATTGTCCACTTGTTCATTTGACATCAGCACTAATAATTTTAATGCCTTTGAGTTTCAGGTTTTCGCTTCCTGAAACAGAAAATCCACAGGAGACGAACAGTGTCTGCCCGGATTAACCTGCGCGGCATGTGTAGGCTGACCTGGATCGATACTTTACGCAGAGCCTAGACTGTTAGTTTTCTCGTGGAACGGCTCATATGTCGAATTGATCCATCTAGATCTATCTGATCGAAAAGGTTTTACAGAGCGCCACTCATTTCAGTCATATCACGTCGACAGGACTCCAAGATTTCTGAGTACGTGTCCAGTTCTTGGTCAGGCCAGTATCTCCATTGTCACTAGCGTCACAAGTCTTCTACCAATGGATTTAAACAACTTCAATATAAGTTTAGCTTCGAGGAATTGTACAAACGTCTCATGTTTGTGAACGATGAAACTGTTCAGGGGAAATGCAACTACAATGGATGCAGCGAAGGCATGGTGACTATATCGTCGTGTATAAAATACTTAAAAGGAGATAAACGGAAAATAGGCATTCATTAATGTCATAACTATTCTATACGATAACAGACCAGTAAATTAAATATAGTTAAACTTAAATACATTACCTATCTGGGGTACACATTTTATATGCACACATGTATACGTATATATATGTATATATATATATATTGTTTTCATGATTGCTTTCTCATTAGCTTCTACTCATTCTAGGGCGCTGCATGTGAAGAAGATATAAATGAGTGTGACATAGGTTCTGGACCGTGTCAAGGGAGGGGTGTTTGTCATAACTCTGTTGGAAGTTTCAGGTACTTATGATTATAAGCCTTTGAGAGTCTACAGTTAATTTCTATTCAGTAATTTAAGAAATACGCAGGATATGTAAGTTACACCGTTTAAATTTAAAACTACGTAGCCTGTTAACATTTCACATGTTTAAGTCAGCTGGACTTTTGACAGTTTTATGTTGATTATAATTTGACCAATATATACAAATAAACGTGACACAAGTGTTAGCCATTAAAGATGTTCTATCGATTTAAGGCAGAGAGAAACTGCACGAAATTTCAACGAAAGGTTCCACTTTTATGTTATTTAAGAACAGAACGGAACCAACCATATATAATCTCATACCACAAATATCGTACACGAGAAAAGACATTAATCAAAGTAAACATGCAATTGTCACGGAAAATGCAATGACACATTTCGTTCAATATTCCCCATCCTAAAAGGATTAACTGTCTACTGGGATGGTCACACCTCTGATGGAACCGGTTTATCTACGTGTCGTATTGGTTATAAAAGTGTTAACCGTACTGATGTCCGTGGTTGTGCTTGATGGGTGAAAGCAATGCTATTGATACCTTTAAATCTGCTTCATCTAAATATCTTCTTTTCTTGTCGATGTGTTGAATATTCCTTCTTTATCTTGAAGGTGTGACTGTCTACCGGGATGGACAGGATTGCACTGTCAGAACTCAGACGGGTCCGGTTCATCTAGATGTCGAACAGGTTATACAGGCGTTAACTGTGCGGAGGACTTTGATGAGTGTTCACAATTGTATGTCTAGTAAATATATTTATTTATTATTAATAGTTTTCATCCTTTGCCCCAAACGGCAGGTCATTTTACGAATATATGCTGATTATCTTTAAATGTAAGCATTATTATTGAAAAGAGTCTAACACAGTGTGGCAAACGATAACAAATGCTCATAGAAGTGATCTCCCGCAGATGAGACTATGGGTGGGAAGGGTTGGGAAGGGGTTAAGGCATAATATATCGAGCACACTTTGTTAACTTATAGTGCATAGTACGTTTATTTGCATGTTAATATCTCTAAAGAAGATACATGTACCAGTTTTATTTGCTAAGTTTCATCTTTAGTGTACAGTTCACCTACCGTCCAAACAGTTATCCTCTGTGTCTAAAGTTATTTCAAGTCGCCTGATAAAAGCCAACCTTTCTTTACCCAAAATGAATCGTGGTAAATAAACGACAGTGGATACATCTATGTGTATGTGTTACTCGTGTCACTGCTTTTGAATAATGCGTATATAGTGTACCTGTATGCATGTCTGTATACGTATTCGAAAGAAATTGATTCACATGCTTCTAAGTAAATTCAATTTAAGAAGAGTTATGTGCGGCATTAGAATGCGTGCACATGACATAAGAATAGAAACTGATATTCTAGACATAAGACATACATGTAACACTCAGACATTCTTTGGACGAAAGGCAACATAACAGAGACAGAAGACTAGTTTTAAATTATTAGATTATTATTTAATATTTCGATTTTCTGAAAAAGGTATTTATGTTCTTTTTCGTACAGTTTATTTCTGGCAAGGAAACTAGTTTTGTATATGACAAGTTCTCTCACAATTTACATAAAAAATAACACCATTTAAAGTGTTTTAGTCCTTAGTTTTAATTCCTGGTTGTCTAAACGGAGACGAAACTTATTAATTTTCTAATGCCTTATATAGACACAATACATATTAACCTTATATTATTTGTAATTAATTAGTAGTTAGATTAACTTGGTCAACCGTCACATAACAAACATATCGGGTTATAGCTACATGTTTGTATATTTATCTTTTGTATGTATGCGTGCGAACGAGCGAGCGAGTATGTAAGGGGCTATATGTTGTTGTCCAGCAAGTCTGCATGTATTTGTCCCGCATTTTAATGACATAAATAGAACTTTATTGTCTCATTAAAAAGGTCTCTGGCGTATAATATCCTTCCTGTCAACATGTTTGATTGTACACGTAATTTGTGATTTTTTGATATTCCCATAAAAGTCATTATTAGTTCATTAAAATATTTTTTGACGTTTAATATTTTTCCCGTCATCATGATTGCAATTGTAAGCAGTTGGTGTTATTTTATCTAAATAATGCCCGTCTTGAATATTTTGAAAGAAGAATGTTACGGAACAGTGAAACATTGTTTTATAATTTCTATTTGATTCAGGATGGAAAAACCATGCGAACAAGGCAGTACCTGTGTAAACACACCTGGTAACTTTACCTGTAATTGTAGAGCAGGTTGGGAAGGTCACATATGTGACAAGGATATCAATGAGTGTTATCTTACTTCCGGATTGTGTCACAATGGTGGGAATTGTACTAATATCCCCGGATCTTATAGATGTGCTTGTCCACATCCATATTGGGGACCAGCTTGTGATAAGATGTTTACGATATTCTTAAAATCAACTACTACTTCACAAAGAAATTCCACGTTACCAGCTTTAAACACGTTGGCACCACAACTACCATCTTTCAACTCTACACAGTCTAGTACGTAAATAGTAAATTGTATTCTCTTTTGATATACAATGCGAAAAGAGTATCATGTTTTCTTTGTGCATCAACAACTATCATTTACCTGAAGTTATGATGATGTAGTTATATGTGTGTCGTATATGTACTATGCCTTACAATAATAACAAGGATTTTCCTAATCACTGAAAATACGTGGCCACTCTTTTGAATCGATTTTAGTATTGTTTACAATAAAGAGGTATCATGCTGAAGGAAACTATCACGTCTAAATGCAATAGCGGCTGTCATCTTGCCAAAATATTTCAATGTTTTTTTCAGTAACAACTTGACTAACAAAATAGACCTTGAAATTTACCAAAGAATAATATCGTCTGTAGATAAATTTGAACCTTGTTACACAAGGCCTGATCCTTTGAAACCTTTCAAACAGCTGAAATCAAGATCAGAAATATTAAGCAGTCAGATATAAATATTCAAGTTTTTTAAAACAGTAATTTTGTTTGACTAACATCATTTCATAACATATATTTATTATAAAATCTTACCAGCATTACCAGCTAATGCCAACTGGAATGTTTGGACTATCTGGACTAATTGCGATACCACGTGTGGCAATGGCAGCAGAACCAGAACGAGGACTCTTGTCAGTCGACCAATAGGAATGCCACAATGTATAAGCCGTGAGAGGGAGATACTGCATTGTGCTGATATCCCATGTCCAGGTGATCTGTTATGCATTTATATGATACATGTATTGCCAAAGTCTGATCTTTATCATGTACAGTTTATGTATATATGTATTTAAATCAATCGGAAACGTCATTTAAATGTATTTTCTCCAGAGTGGGTTTGCACTATATAGGTTGTTTTGTATCTAATGAAGCTTCCTTAGGAGGAGATCTAATGAGTGTTTCTTTTCCTTCGAGGTGCCGTTGTAAAGGTTGTATATAATATTTACCATTTCGTATAACGTTTACCGGTTTGAATTGCTTTATTGTGACATGCATCTCATTCTGACTATATTCATTATGTGCACCATTAACGTGAAGAAAACACTTACTGTGTAAGCTTAGTTCAGAAACAAACAAGTATTAGTACACATCTGGAGAATCATATATTGTAATTGTGTTCGTATTCCAATATAGTTAAATGAACCTTATAGATACATGAACAAGTGTATTTTCCAGATCACTTATAGCCAAATCGGTCAGTGGTCAATATGGTGCCGCTGCCGGAGAACTAAACGCTTGGCATTTACGAACAGTGTGAAAACAGATTACCCTGCGCATCCGCGCAGTTTGATCTAGATGTTCAATGTTGACTTATAAGTCAATGGCATATTCAAGATGCCTCTGGCTTAATGTGCATTTAAATACCCTTCCATTGATGTGCAAATTACTCATTTTATACCTTTGTCGTAAAATGTTGTGCAGTTCACAATTCCTTATTACGTATTCATAAAAGCGGCAATCCGTTATTATACAAAACATGGTTTGCTTTTTGATTCAAGCAGCTCCATGAACTGGACTTGTTCGTAATTTCAGTAAATGGTGATTGGTCCGTTTGGTCAAGATGGGGACACTGCAGTGTGAGTTGTGGCATAGGATTGGAAAGGCGAAACAGGAATTGTTCGAACCCTTTTCCAGGACCCGATGGCATGCCTTGCTTCGGCGGCTCAACCGAGGACAAGCCCTGCTTTATCAAATCTTGTTCCGGTAGGTGCATAGACGTCTTTAATATAAATATACTGATTAATAAGTAAACTGATTAATAAACATACGGATTAATAAAAAACAATATGTTTAAAAGAAAACACGTCCTACTGTTGTGTTGTGGTAAGACATATTGTAATGTGTGCGCAAAATGAATAAGATCTTAAAGTATAAAATAACAACTTAATGATGACATTATTTCGTTTTATTTATCGGCATTTATTTGCATATAATAGATGGTTTATGGTCGGATTGGGCTGCTTGGGGGACTTGTTCAGCCTCTTGTCTTGGTGGAATCCAACAACGAACTCGAATCTGTAATAATCCAGCTCCGTCGCAGTTCGGTCATGACTGCGTGGGCAACAGTGAAGACCTGAAACTATGTGGTAACCGCCCTTGTCAAGGTAGGTACTGGACTATCAAATAGTATGAAACAAATATTTTGCAAATCCATTTTGCCATTGTTATCATCTTATTGTATTATTACTGTTCTACACATCCTTTGTCAGATACGCGTCAACGTCAACTACGTCTACCGGGACCCACAATGCAGTTGTCTCTGTTATATAAGATGTATAATTGTCGAAAGCGGTAGCAGAATACCTTACATACGCCGTATAAGAATTAAATACCGGTTTATTATATTTACGCATATTGTTGTTATAACAATGTTATTTAGATACGTGTTTGTCTATTACTTCACCTCTCAAATGAATTGCGTTAATTGGCATTTTCCCTGCTCTTTTGTTCTTAAGATGTTTTATATTTGTGTATCATGCCTCTTTATCATGCCTCTTTGATCGAAAACCACGTTATATTTTACAGATGCCCTCAGCAACCCAACCATAGCTTTTCGGGCCCGTAAATTATCCAGTCTCAGTCCGACATATGGGCAGACCCTGATCTACACGAACACAGAGATCAACCAGGGTGGAGGTTATGATAGCAATACGGGTGTTTTCACGTCACCAAAGGCTGGAATGTACATGTTTGTTGTTCAGACATGCGCAGATTCCGATCATGATTTCAGTCTCAGCATTTTAAAAGATGGCCACGTGGAGACATCGACCGAGCTGTACTTTGCCGATGGGTACACGTGTTATACAACGAATGCTTTGATGTCGATGATTACAGGGAACAGGGTGTGGATCGCCAGTAAGACTTACAGCTCGGGGCCAGTTTTATATGAGGACGCGAATCACATTAATATGTTTCAGGGCACACGGATTGGGACATAGGTTTTCAATTAGATGCGCTCTGTTTGGCAAAGTATTCCGAAGAACAGATAATGGTAGAGCGTTATATGTAATAAAACTTGAATTAAACAATAAATAAAACATTGTATATTTTGATGGAATCGTTACAGAAATAATAAAACGTATTCTACAATCGCAAATTAGTTAAAGAATATATGTCAGGTGCGCTGCGTAAACCAACCGTTACGTTTTTTAGTATATATCAAGGTAAGGCTGCCTATCTGGGTAGCCTGATTAGTCTTTGCTGAAGTCGCAATTAAGTCGTAATTTTTTAAAATAAATTTCTGTAAAGCAGTATCAATTATTATCTTTTAGCACGTGAAAGTTTCTTATTTGAAACCTTTTATAATAACGTTGCCGTTGGGTTTCCTTAAACACCGCTCTTGAGTATTTACTCACATTGTGTTTCACGTTGTTTTCAACGCTATTTCAGTAAATTGATTAATAACCAGTACAGCCGGTAAGCATAATCTGCAAAAACGCAGTCGCCGTTATGTTACTCCCAGCAACCATGAACGCAATGGATGGGAGCCAGTATATTTTTAAATGTTGAGTATGACCCCATCAGGGATCGAATCCAGGTATCGCGCTCTCGAGGCGGACGCTCTGACCACTACACAATTGATGTAGTTTCCTTTAGGTATGCTGTATTAACAAGTTACTGAATGTTCGTTTGTGTGGTATATTTATCAGAATATTGTGTGTAATGTAAACATGTCCTGATTATACGAAGCGTCAGGGTGGTCTGTTAATACCGATCATTGCATACCGGACTTTTGGTAAATCATATTTTAACGTAGTCTGTCGTTGGTTATTATCGCTCTTAATAACGCGTTATGTTCAGTAAAAACACATTAATGATTGCGGTAGGTTATTACGATCGCTTTCTTTAAAAAAAGCCCCAATTTCCCCTAAACCCGTTATGTAGGAGATCCGTATGAAATTCACCCCTCATTTGCCAAATTACCAGGACAATATAATTGGCGATAAAGATAGTAAAAACGGAAGACAATTTCTTTGCATAGTTCTTATCTGATTCCTCTTGCTCATCCAAAATAATCTCGTCCTCGGCTTGTTCTGTAAAGTCACTGGCCTATTATTATGTAGGTGTGGTCCCAAAATGCTAAGAGAAAAGACTCTCCAGTTCCTAGAAAGAGTCGAAAACATTATGACCATATTTGGTCTGCTTGTTCTGCAGTACAGGCGTCCGAAATCGTTCAATAAGTTAATATTATAGTGTCTGTAAGATCCCGCAGGTGATTGCAAAGGAATACTGTAAGAACTCATTGAAGACTATAGTGCCAAATGTGAAACTAAATCTGAATCCGCCGATAACATGTAAAACTACGTATATCGTTTAGCAGAATGTTTTAATTAGTATATGATAATCATTTTGTTGACGGATTGAACGTACATGTTTGTATACTCACTGAGAGGAAAATACTGATGTATCTCAATGAATTTTGTAAGATTTATTTGGCATAGATTTTTTAAATAACTTGAAGAAACAGTCTCATATGTTTTTCTAGCTGGTTGATCAAATTGGTATAACATGAATATTTTCAAATAACCCTTCCCTAGCTTCTCAGACACCGCAATGAAACAACATTGGCTGTTCAGTTAGTAAAATAGCTTCTCACCAATGCAGGTTCGATACCTGCCCTGTGAAGCGAGAAAGATAGGGACCGGTGGCTTTTCTCAAAAATTCCTCTCACAGTAAGACCATAGTGTGCTAGGTTCAAAATCATACATCTGTTGATATGTTTACGTTGCCGACTCGAAAACAAGATATGTATTACTAGTTACATCATGTATGCTGCTATTTTACCAGTTACATTTATAGACACATCCCTCCTGGTATAACATAAATATACATCCTTCGTGTAAGACAACGTCTGTGGCCTTTCTTTACAATTCTTCTCCTTCTGCAAACAACAAAACATATGCTATTTGTTTGCATAATACCATAACTTAAAAAATCAAGACAACGTTACATTAGTTGCATTAAAATCCAAAAAGTAAATTCAATGTTTGAAGATTATAACTTGAATGGAATAATTTTCATACAATATACATATAGCTTCGAAACTGAAAACCAATTTAAGAAAATGCTGATGAACACAACGTAAAAACCAATTTTCTGAAAGTGCCGGACAGTTATTATTAACAGGCACACTGGATTACGAGGTGAGATAAAAACCTATACATTTAATCAATTTATATCTATGAACTACAACCCAGCTATTTTTATGTGTGTGTATTGATGTTATGATTAACTGAAGTAGAAAACAAATTACATTGTACACATGGACCGCAATCTTTGCCATAAATGACCGTTCTTTTGTATCAACTTTCTACTTTAGATATCTAAACTTTACAGTTAATTTTATCATTAAGCTTTGAATTAATTTAATAACCTAAAAAATAGTTTAAACATCATGTAGAATGATCGACAACCCATTTAAGATGTTTCCGTCATTTATTTCCCTTCTACTACGCATGCTTAAATCACAATAGTAAAGTGTTAACATTCATGTGCTCGGAGGAGTCTAAACAAAGATATCAATACATTACATCCCTCCTTTTCCCAGAATATGAGACATATACTAAGATGTATTAAGAAATACTAACTAGTAGTTCTATTGGATTTCCAATGTTACACTATCAGAAATGCAAATGTCATTTGAACATGTGACTGAAACTATTGACTAGATTGAAACACGTCGACAAGTTTTTTAAACTTAAACAGTTTTTCAGAGTACTTCCAGTAAACTTAATACTGTTGATTTAGTACTCTGACTAACAAGATATGTACCATCATCTGTAAACAATCAACTTTGAAGAATAAAATATTTGTACATCTCAGGAACCCGTTTGTTTCTAACTGGTCGAGATGAGCCAGACATGTCATATGTTATAGTAGGAGACGTATCATATGTCTGACAAGATTCACGCTTTGTTTCATTCAAACGTGTGGTTTCAGTAAGAATGGCATCATTATTATCATCAGATACAGTTTGACTCTCAACTTTCCTTTCATTCAACTTCTTAACACTTGTCGCATTGCGCTTATATTGCGAACCCGTTTGCGACTCTATACCTACAGAATACCCCCTTTTCTCGATTAACTGTAAATGGTTTTGGAAATCTAGTGGAAAAACTTATTTTCCGTATCCTGCTTTACTAAAGGCTTATCCCCAACCTCAATGTTGCTTTCTACAGCACCCTCTTTCTATCGACATATATCTTTACTTTCCCCTTATTTTCAGAATCGTCCACATTGAATTGTTCAAAATCAGGAATGTTTAGGGTGAACCTTCCGTCCGAATACAAGTTCTGCAGGGCTTACTCCTGTTGTGGCATGAGGAGTTGCGCGGTATGCCAATATGCAAGTTGCAAATCGGTGTTCCAGTCGCGTCTACTGAAATGAGATATACAAATGCGCTTCATTCGTGATCGGTTTTGCCGTTCTACCTCGCCATTCGCTTGTGGCCATAATGGAGTTATTCTGACATGTATAATACCATTATTGCGCAAAGAGGACTTAAACTTGTCACTAGTGAAATTTGCAGCATTATCGGTGCGTATTGATAATGGCAAACAATGTGGCGCAAAAACATTTGACGTAGCATCAACTATCACATCTGAGGATGTAGAACTTAATATTGCTATTTCATAGTATCTGCTATAGTTATCAATATAAACCATAATGGTTTCTCCTGTTGGCATCGCACCTTACATATCAGCAGCTAAATATTGCCATGGACCATTTGGCATTTCGATCCGTGAAACCCTTGTGCTACAAGTTGACAGCCATAGGAACCTTTACAGAATTTTTCCACGTCATCATTTATTCCAGGCTACCCTACTTTTGACCTCAAGACTTGCTTCATGTTAACAATGCCTGGATGGCCTCCGTGTGCTTACTCAAGTGTTCGCTCACGAAGCTCATTCGGAATTGCAATGCGCGATCCACGAACTACTAATTTAACAATACCACTAAGCTCTGATTGAATTGATAAGAAATGTTTATCGTTCAAGTGGTGCCATTTGCCACTTAAGAGACAATCCCTAATGCTTTGTAACTCGCGGTCATTTTCAAAAACTCTTCTATTTTATGCGTGGTCATAGCACATGGTGTTGCTTCCTCTGCAACAAATCTAATATATTCTTGACCAATTTTATTTTTTTCACAATTCCTCACCGACTTAGTCAACAACCAGGATATACGATATTCTATATTGCTGCTACCTTTAATATATCGTACCGTGTACATGTAGGGTTTCATGCGTAAAACCCATTTCTCGACACGAGCACTGAACGCGGTGAGAAGATAAATTTAAGAGGTTTGTTATTAAACCTTTCGCATGCTCAAACAAGAAATTGATCATAAATACATTATTGTATTTGTGATCTATTCATATTTAAGCCATAATCATTTTCATAACCAGGCAAGCAGTATTGAAGTAAAATGTCATCCATTTTGTCTTTAATGCAATTTATATAATCAATATCATGAAGTAACAAATTGTTGAACTTCCATATACCTTTTCTGTGTTTAACATCCGAAAATTGTAGTACAAGCACATCAATTGAATGATCAGATTTATAGCTTAAGTCGATATTACAATTCCTTAAGCATGGTTTCGTATGGATAGTAATTAATAGAAAATTCGTTACTAAATAGTTATTAACTTAAAATGTGCAAATTCCACACTTAATAGCAGTACACTGCCGCCTATAATCAAACATAGGAATAAATTTGTTAAAAACTATGTCAAAACGCATTTGTGGTGAATGGGATATCTCGATAATGAAATAATGTATTACACTTCTGTGTGTACTTATGATTACATGTCAGATTATTGTGAGTGTATCTGAACAACAATTGCTCAATGCAAGTTTAAGTAATATAATATTCAAATATCATCTTACATATAAATGTATCGATTGAAGGTTAATTCTGTCCCCCCAGCAGACGACATTTAAAGTCCCATGAAACATATGACTTTTAAAACCAGTGTGTGAGCAGGTGAAATCTCTCATCTTGGGCAAATTAGGGACACTTTATTACATGTATATGTATTTTAGTGTCCCTGGGAAAATTCACACCCACTCGCAATGCTTTACCTTGATAACAAATTCCTTCTTTCCAATTGCCCAGATATGATTTTGTATAAACATATGTTTTGAAAAGTCTATGAGGTAAAGTGTTAAAATTTAAAAGTTGTCCACTCAGATAATTACCAAAATTATTAGCCATGACAAGCTATTTTTTCATCGGTCATTAGCTTTGTCGTTTAAAATTAGACTATTCAATCGACAAAGTGCAAAAAACAATTCAATTATTGTATTGTCAAGCTCGCTTTCAACGGTGTGACAACTATTATAATGTATACATTGTCACGCCCTCTTTATACGTAATACTTTGTACAGTATTAATGTTTTGAAATTATATTAGTAATGCACTTGAAGCTCACATCAGAAAATCCTAATAACAATTTGTGAAATAAAGAGATTAAATAAAGAAAAGGGCATTTAAGTTACCCTGGGACGCCAGAGAGAGCCCATCACAGCTTGTCCTTAAATGAAATTGTTGGTCGGTTTGTTTTCCAATAAGTTCAGAATTTAAGCAAACAGGATTTACCCTGGAACGCCACAATGAACGTCGCTACTTGTCCTTCAGGTTATCATGAAATGGGAACTATAAAAAAAGATCCTCTCAGTTCCACTTGACAATTTGAAAAAGTTGTTACACGTAATAAATATCGTGCACATATTATTAAACCCTTTCTCCAATGCAGTAGGGAAGTATAAAAAGTTCCTCTGAACTGAACTCCACATGAAAATTTGAACAATATATTGATTGGGGTTTAACGCCGTTTTTAACAATTTCTCAGTTATATCATGGCGGCCAGTTCACCTACACATGCATTTCCTGGTTTTCTCACACCAGTACTCCACACAACAATCTTCCCAAGCAACTGGCTGCTTTTCCACATAGACTTAGCCCATTGGTGGTAGACGAATGACGCATGTCGTATTAACTTTGTCAATCGTCGGAAAGAGAGTTAGCAGAGCCGGGATTCGAACTCACAACCCCTGGATTGACAGCCCGCGTCGCTACCGACTGAGCTTCCGGGGCGCGGCTCGGAAATTCGAACAAGTTGTTACACGTAATAAAAATTTGAAAATCGTGCAAATATTATTTAACTCTTTCTTTCATGCAGACATTATTTTACGCAGTTGTAGATGTTATTTGTGTTATGATATGAAGAGCATTAAAAGGAAAGATGAGCCTGCACTCGATCAGCAGTTACACATTTGTGTTCTTAGCAACGAAACTTAAACGCGCACACCCTGAGCCCCTATAACACCTGTTAACCAAGTTTCATCGGAATCGGCCCGTCGGTTTGGGCTGTGGAACGTCGCTTTAAAAACAACTGGACAGACAGACAGACACACACACACACACACACACACACACAGACGAAAAAGCCTGACAATAAGGGATACCTAGCGAATCCCAATAATAGAAAAACAGTACTTTGACTATTACTCACTGGAACAAAGGAAATTTCAAATATCCAAATATCCTTAAATATAATGTTATCCTGACTTTATATCAATCATATTTTTACATTTATCCACTGTTCATCACTTAGATTGCAACTTCATGTCAAATTATCACTTTATCTCCACTAGATTTGTGTAATAAATTAAAATTTGACAGAGCTATAAAATCGACATAATCCATTTTAACAAGTCTTTTATTGTTCTGGTTACCATTTCGGATGAGTTACTGCATTCTATTGTATATTGCTTTATACTTGACGACGACTGTTTCAATGTATCTTCTCGACGTCCGAACGTTTTTAAACTACGAGATAAACTATATTCTTATAGTTTCAAATACAGTCTTGATCTTTCAGTTAAGTGAACAAAGGGTGTCCAAAGACGAACACTTATATCAAATAAGTTTAAGTCATGGCCTGAAAACAGTGTAGACTAATTATCAGTAAAATTATATACGCTGTTTTAGACGGTCTATACAGTTCCAGTTATCCCTTAATGTGCTGCTTTAAGTCATGGCCTATAAATTTAATATATAAACTAATGGCCAAACACTTGCTCCATGTCAATCCTTTTTTTGTCAATTCTGGTTATGTATTTAAGCAGTCCTACAACGAGCTCTGGATAATATGCATATTTCACTTTCTGAAATCCTTATTTGACCCTTAAACCCACAATAAAGGTTTTGGTTTAATTATCAAAGTTAGCTAAATCCCAGTTTGATCCCATTTGGCTAGAGCTCTTCCAGATGGTGATTCACCAAAGGACTGTCGTACTGAACAGAAGTATCCTTTGTCAGACCAACTATGTAATTGTCCTTGCATACTTCATACTGCTCGTAGTAAAATGTATAATGAAGTATAAATGGTGTTTTGTCAGGAATAAAAGTATTATCAAATAAGAAACGTTGCAATATCACCTCATTCACCTATCAAGCATCATAAGTAAACAGTGTTATAGCTGGTAATTATATCGCGCTCTTGTTCTTAACTGAAACTGATAAGCAAAATGAATCCCTTGTTTTAAACAAGATATATATATATTTGACGTGGAACGATAAGCCATGAGATGATCAAATATCAAAACTTAGTTCCAGTCTTTGCTGTATGTTGTATATGTGATCGGCATCGTAAAATGTATCAAATACATTGACCCTGAAGAATACAAATTCATGAATTTGAATTATTTTATTTTCGAAACTGTTTATCGCTGTGTGTTTAAAAATCAAATTATAATTGATACCCTGTTTACTCCGGCATTACGCATTACAATAAGGAAGTATTTAATGTGAAAACATATTTTACGGGAAAGCATTTATGGGAGCTATTTTCAAATATGGTTATTCTTAATCATTGTACGGGTACTGAAATCCTTTTAGATAACGATTTCAAATAAAGTTTGTGTATTCAGTGAAATTTTATTTAATAAAGGACTTATATAAATGTGCCGTTTGGATTTTATCGTTCTCAATTACCAATCAATGCCCAACCAGGGACGAAAATAATCTTATCTACGTTCCTCGTCCAACATATTTAGTATGTTTTGTCTTAATAACTTGAAGTGATAATATAGGCATTGAAAGAAGTCGTCATTTTACAGCTAACTTTAAGCAGAGATGAAGTCTAATATGTATGTTGGTCTGGCGTTACTTTGTTTAGTTGGGGTAGGTACATTTTTACTATTATGATATTTTTTCAAATGATTGTATTGAAATCTTAACCGAGAGGATTGTTTTCTCTGTTTATTATGCAAGTATAAAGCAGATTATTTGACCGACTCAACTTGTATATTATATTAAACATTCACTTGTTTTCTGTACTATTTGATGATTTGAATCGTGCTGATATCGTGTTATACTGATGATTACAAATGGATGCTAAGTCGCTTTTTGACATTGATTACTACTGAATTTGTTTACATCAAGAATTTAGTATACATTGTTTGTTAATCTTATCTTATAAAATTCTGAATGAAATAACGAATTATACTTCAGAGTGTCCTTTTATCTAGATTTAATTACGCGGATGATTTTCCTCTATATTGATGTATTAGGAAAAGAAAAACTAGACACGCATGACAGGTACAAATGTTATCATTTTAATTGCCTATTTCAAATTAAGAACCATAACTTTGATATCCATTATTGCATGCCAATGTCATACAAAAACAGCACATGTTATTAAACATTCCCTTTAAGAATCAGAGCTGGAGTCAAACACTTCCTGGCGATATGCATGGCACAAACTGGTCATGTCTAGGGAAATAATTTAGTTGCTAACGTTAATTTAATAACAATGCCGCATATGTACACTTAAACATGGTGAACTCTTATAACTCAAATAATTTTTTGTAAATCAAGTATGCTTGAGAATATTACACCAAACACAATTGGTTCGATGTTCACTGCTTTACGGTTTCCTCTTGAAGCGCGGCGCTGATGCCAGTTATATCACGTCGACAGTTCAACAGCATATGAATAAATATTAAAATCATGAACTATCAGCAAATACAACTATCAAATATGCAAATCACTTGCCAGCTCAACAGTTTAAATATTATAGTCTCTTTAATTGTAACATTTGAAACGCTTGATATAGTATATGTTGCAATTTTATCTCCTGAAGCGCAACATTTATCATGGTGTCGTACCTACTTTAATGAGGCATACCGTACAATTGATATCATATACAAAACAAGAGGGCCATGATGGCTCTGGATCGCACACCTGATATAAGAACACTTGTGCCAAGTTATTTCAAAATCAGGCCTATACTTTTGACAAGAAGTCTTTTTAAAGTTTCCACTAAATATTCATACAGAGAAATAGAGCCCAACCCCCTGGCAGCCATGTTTTTGAACGGATCTAAATAATTTGAAAGATCTTGGTAAGGGTCGGTCAACCAATGAACATATATGCCAAATTATTAACAAATCAGTCCAGGACTTTCGGACAAAAAGATTTTTTAAATTTTCACTATACACATATGAGAAAAACAAGCCCCCCGTCTGCTGGTGTTCATGTTTTTCAGCGGATCAGTATAATTAGAAAAATCCTGAAGGATGTTTATCAAAGGAACGTTTGTGTATTTTCAATTCGGGACAGTACTTTTGGACAAGAAGATCTTTTAAGTATTCACCATGTTTTTTAACGGTTCAATTTACTTTGAACAATATTGGTAGAGGATCACCCAAAAAACATTTGGGCCAAACTTTTTCCAAAGCGGCTAAGTACTTTTGGACAGGAAGATTTTTAAAGTTTTCACAATTTAAAAATATAGGGAAAACAAGCCCTGCTCGTGGAGGCCATGTTTTTCAACGAATCAGACTAGAAATATCACTGAAGATGATAAATACCCCCAAAACAGCACCTTGACTCAAAATATGGCTTCAGACTGACCAACAAAAGGGCCATAACTCTGTAAAATAACATGCAATTGTAAGATATTTATGATATACACATCTCCTCGTGGTATAGAAGCTTCATGTAACATTTTATTGAATTCCACCCAGTGGTTTGTAAGAAATAGGCCGGACAAAATATGGCTTCGGACAAAATATGACCAACAACTGAATAAGTAAAAGGGCCATTACTCTGTAAAATAACATGCAATTGTAAGACCTTTACGGTATGCACATCTCCTCTTGGTATAAAAGGTTCATGTAAATTGTTATTGAATTCCACCAAGTGGTTTGTAAGAAATAGGCCGGACAAAATATGACTTAAGACAAAATATGATCAACAACTTAATAAGTAAAAGGGCTTAAACTCTGTAAAATAACATGCAATTGTAGGACCTTAACGGTATGCACATCTCCTCTTGGTATAAAAGGTTCATGTAAAATGTTATTGAATTCCATCCAGTGGTTTGTAAAAAATAGGCCGGACAAAATATGACTTCGGACAAAATATGACCAACAACTTAATAAGTAAAAAGGCCATAACTCTGTAAAATATCATGCAATTGGAACCCCTTTAGGATATGCACATCTCCTCTTGGTATAGAAGCTTCATGTAAATTTTTATTGAATTCCACTAAGTGGTTTGTAAGAAATAGGCCGGACTAAATATGGCTTCCGACCGACCGACCGACAGACTGCCCGACACAGTGACTGCTATATACCCCACCAAAACTTTGTTTTTTGGGGGTATAAATATATAGAACAATCTTGGTAGAGGGTCACTAAAGAAACATTTGTTCATTTTTTTTTTCAAATCGGGCCAGTCTTGTTGGGCATTTTTTTTTTAAGTTTTCACCATTTATATAAGGAAAACAAGCTCCGCCACCTGGTGGCCATGTTTTTCAACGGATCACAATAATTTTATCAATCCTAGCAGAAGGTCATCAAAGGAACATTTTTGCCAAATTATTTTGAAATATGGCAAGTACTCTTGGATAAGAATTTGTTTTCACTATGCAAATATAAGAAAAACAAGCTCTGACACCAGGCGGCCGTCGTTTTCAACGGATCGGAATAATTTGAACAATTACGGTAGCTGGTTATTCAAAGAACAATTGTGCCAAATTAAATTGAAATCTGGCCAGTTGTTTTTGACAAAAAGTTTAGTTGTTTCCTTCTCCGTTGCAATGGCAAACAGAATTTCGTATGAAATTCAATTCTGTGGGCAACTTTAAAAGGGGCCAAGGAACCACCCTGTAAATTTGTTATCAAAGTTAGCCAAGCGGTTAAGGAGGACATGTTGTTTAAAGCAAAATGCCTCTGGCTCTGGTGAGGTAAAACAAAACACAATGTACAGACTATACAGAACATGTTGTCAGCCGACTTTAATCTATCTAAAAAAAATAGGCTATATCGATTACAATTTACAGGCACAATTACGAACATTAAAAATCTAAAATATACAGCTGCGTAAACCCTTTACCTTCTCTCACCTTAATTAAATCAGCATTGTTTGCCTTTTAGTTACAAAATTATTCAAAAACTGTTGTAACATGAAAAATAGAGTGGCCCGATTTCGGACAAGGTACAGTCTCCATTAGGGAATTCGGTACTGAAAGAGTAAAACTGTATGCCATGTACTGTTTTGTAAATATAGCGGCTGTTCTGTGTTAAAACTTTAAACCGCCATTAAGTCTTCTTTCTCAATTATCCAACTGAGATGATACAGGGCTTAATTGAAGTTATGAATATGTTCGCTGGTACTATCTCTAACAGCACCATCAACGTAAACATGTATTCAAAGTAGAAAATGGATAAAAGGGCCCAATACATTGTTTTCCTTTTTTAGCGAGTCAAGGTCGATCTCCGCGTTGTTATTATTTGAAAACAAATCCGTGAATATTGCCAAAACGAATACAATGGGGTGTAAATTTGAATAGCTAACACTTGATTTTTATCAAGGGAAACAATTTCATGTCAGAACAGAACATAGTTCCCCCCTCAGTTGTATCCCTTTTAATCATTACGTATTAGAATGGAAACATATTTCCTAAATATACACAGTGACAAAGTTGGTTTTATATCAAGCTCAAATCAAATATGAAAACGCTTAACATTGAACTTTATATGTTGGCAGGTTTGTATTTCAAATACGTGCGTGTTATACTCATTGTAGCTTATCTGACGCGTATCCTCTACGTGTACCAATTATTATAATTGTTTACAGTTAAACACATTATACTTTATTCTTACACTATTCAATAATGGAAATATAGTCAAGACGCATTTCCCGAATTGTTGTACTTATGTAGTGAACATTTATTGATCGCGGACTCGAGGATGAAATAATCGGACCACTGTTCACGCAATGATGTAGATACAGTAGATAACTGATTGTTCGTATTATCAAGACTACACATTTAAACTAAGCCTTGATCATGCAAAATGGTTTCATGCAATTGTTTTGGAGTGTACAGTGATCAGAATTATGAGTCGGCATGTCCACAGACAATTTATTGTAACGATACAATCAAATAACGGATATAATGATCCTGGTAAAACGAGCAAAAACCGCCTCTTGCTATATCTCTTGAATAACATAAAGTGCAATTTGTTTTGATATGTAGTAAGCGGTTTAACACCGCTTTCGCCAGTATTTCATTCATTTCACGGCGATTTCCTG
Source organism: Serripes groenlandicus (assembly GCA_031761405.1). NCBI lineage: Eukaryota > Metazoa > Mollusca > Bivalvia > Cardiida > Cardiidae > Serripes > Serripes groenlandicus. Next base: position 12,453,339 of record JASEVX010000009.1, on the reverse strand, counting down.
TTAAACTACAAGTACAAGGAGGGATGTCATGTCCACAATGATTTGAAGTATTCGGTATGACCAGACTGTTGAAAGAACCCTCTCAAGTTGGACGCTCTTAAAACATCTAACTAACTGATGATATAGCTTTGTTTTTTGTATAGAAGAAATATTATATGACTTCGTTATACTTCATTAAACATAAACTGATATACTTGTATGTAAGTTAAATACTTACCGATCACTTCTCTATCGCCATGTGCAGAGCCACAATAGCTCAGTCAGTAACTGCGAAGGTTATCGATAAAGGGCGTTTGGGCTTGTCCAATTATTGTTTCTGATCATTGACAACTCATTGTACTAGCGTCATTTTTCTTCACAAATTGGTTTAATATGTCTGGGAAAGTACCTGGTTAGAATACGGGTCTCTCGGTGAACAGGGCGCCTTGATATTACTTAAATACTGTTGGGAATGGCGTTAGAACCGAACCAATTCATCGCCTGTCTTTCAATCAGGCTTTGAATAATTTATAGTTAACATGTTAGTGGAAGGCGACAGATGAGATTAATCAATGCCTCTTTGCCGACTCTTTATAAAAAATCAATGAATAGTGTACTAGACAAAGAAAAGGAAATTGACCAGAATCAGGCATTATGTTTCACACAAAAATGTGTATGGTACATGTAAGTAACATTATAATAATTAATTGTTACTTTTTGTAATGAGCATTAACTTTAAAATGTACCAGCAACAATAATGCAACTTCATTATGGGCCTTTGCGTGGAATGTTAATATTTTTTTATTTTAACCTAAAATGCACATGAATACATTTTTACTAAAGAAAATCCACACGATACTCAAAATAGTTGAAAAACAATACAATGTTCAACATTAGTGGTTTCCTTACAAACATGTAAACGAAAGCATTGTCTCCTTTTTCAAAAGAAATGGAATGACACTTCAAAACGGTTAAATGTTACATGTAGGATACATATGTATGAAATTGAACCGACACCGATTCTTATGACGAAATAAATTTGCGATAAACAAGACATAGCTATAACAGGCGAAATAAATAAGTTAATTAAAAACAGTTATGGCGGTTGTTGAAACTTGTTGAAATAAATACGCTTCATGCAATTCTTAGCCTCTATTGATGGATCGGATGTTATTTAACCAGAAATAATACAATAAATAATGTAAACATAATATTTTTAAGTCAGATGTGTTGACTAAGAAGATTTGTTAAAACAAACTATTATAAATTCGTCATAAATTTGTTACCAATTTGATACTTTTCTTTCCTACAACCACTTTCATGATGCCTTTCTCTTATAGAAATTTCGTAATTAGTGCGCGTTGTTTTGATACAATTTGTGAGACGCTCCCTTTAATGGGCATTATGGAATTAAATGTTGAAAACTATTTAAAGTCAATACAATGAAAGACTATTGTGTTTCAGACGAGTTTGTGTTCTTCTGACAAGCGTAACATGACAGAATGTTTTATTGGCGGTGTCCAGTGTTCAAGGTGGTCAAACTGCTATTTCGATACTGCTAAGAGTAATTTCACGTGCGTTTGTGTTTCTGGTTATAAGGTAAACACATTGTTTTATTTAATTCGTATTCATATGGTTGGTGGCGTAAATATTAGAACCTGTAAGCGTTGAGGTAGATAAATGTTGTTGTTTTATTGTTTTGTATTTTATAGGAATTTAACAGCTATTTTCAACATAATTTCAGTTTTATCATAGGTGGTAGTTTACTTATTCATGATCACTGGGTCAAATTTCCAGTTCTAGACTAGGCAAACAACCTTACCCAAGGGAAGCAGATTTAAATTGCCCTTTTTAAAGCAGAATAACTTTTTAAAAAAATGCATTAATCACCTTAAAAATTCATCTTTTTATCAGTTATGTATGTTTAGATATGTCTACAATGTCTTGATCATTTGCGATCATTTCTTTTCAGGGAGAATTGTGTGACGAAGACAGAAATGAATGTGACATTGGCAGTGCTCCGTGTAAAAAGAGAGGCGTTTGTCATAATTCTATCGGTAGTTTCAGGTGAGCGCGACACTGCGTTTAAACTATATATATGTTTGTTTTACATGGGAACGATGCATATGGATGAATAAAAGACGTACTCACAAGAGATAGTTTATACATGTATATCAGGTCTCAGAAAACTGCTTCTATTGAAAGCATCATGTACATGTATGTATGGAAATTGGCGTTTTGAACGACAATCTAGAAAATTTGCTTTATCTTTTCTAATGACAAAGTGGAACATAGTAATTTTTTAATGGGCTTGTACTTTCAAGATACCGATCACAAATCAGGTAAATGTGTACAGTTAGGAACATAATCGTGATCGCACTCGTTCTGTTTATGTCTGTATTAATTAAATCCCATAAAAACAACAACATCCATTTATGTGGAAGTTCAAAAAAAATTGTCCACTTTTGAAAATTTACATAAAGGGAAACTAACAATCACCGGGACAATAATATAGGTTATTGCATCTGTATGGGAAAGTATTGTGCTGGACGAGTTCCTTCGGCCAATAACCTTTCTATTGTATAATTTTGATATTGGCTGTTAAAATGTGTCGTTGTGTGTGTTTTAAACACTTCGAGCATTTAAAAGATTAAAAATTGTATTCAATTGTTTTTACTAATTATCATTTACGATTTATCGCGCAATTATGTCCATTCCGATGGTTGCTAGGGTCTTGGAAATATAAATTTACGAACCGCCATTGTTTTTCCCATTTTGTTTTGACTCGAAATTTAATCGTCGACAAATGATGTATATCGACTTTGTTAACAGTAGATTTCATTAAGAATCCGTGAATTATCTTATTCTGGCATTTACACGTCGATATTTGTGTTCTGTAGTACGATTTATATGCCCCCTTTTGACCTCTCAGTATGTTCAGTATAGCGAACACACATCTTCTATTCTGAATTGAAAATCCTCACATCGGAGGATGACAAAAACAAATTTGAAGACCTTCATTTAAAACAATCATTTGCTTATTCTTTCTAGCAGTTACGAATCCATCTTTAATTTATGTTCATGTGTAATTCAGATACACTTATAAAAGATCGTCAACGACAATCAAAACAACTTGATAGAGTATGTCCTTAGGCTCGAGCAATATTATTGATCTGCACGTCACATTATCACGTCAGAAGCTACGTTGTTATTTACAAACATAGCTTACACTATAAATATACCAGATTGGTTTGTTTGTATGTCTATCGATTTTCACCACATATCTTCTATAGATAAAATATATACCAAACACTTTACTACGAACATTAAAAGCATATTATTTTAGGAACTAGCGCTGATCACGTCTGTAGACTGATTCAAGTCCCGTCTGCAGTCATACACAGCCTTAACCAACACAGATATTTTTATTTCATTTGTATATGTAAATATGCCTAGTTGGTGGTTTTTATCACTTTGATGCGATGCACTAAACCATAGGCAGTAACAAAGTAGAAGTGGAAGTTAGCTGGTCTCCAAATCATCAAAGGTTGGATGAGATATCGCTAATGTATAGAAATAGTTCCGTCCTTAGCAGCACGTAACAAGGATCTCAATATCGATGCGTGCAATATCGACGGACTCTTCATCCCTATTAAAAATTAAAAATAGAAGGAAGTTTTTTATCAAAGTATGCAATTAATAAAACCACTGGTATGCAGGTCCCGTTGTATCAAATATTAACAAGACTGTGTGATTTTATTTGAAACTCATGATCCTATAAAAGTATGTCACTAAACTATTCAATTCGAATTTAAATTGTTAATTTAGTAGTTGTTCCAAACTGTGAACGTTTTTAAATACAATTTTCAGAATGCATTGCTTAAAACTTCTTATTTATATTTTTTGTAAAAAAAATATATGATTAAGAAGTTTAAAAATGTATTTAAATTCATGACATCCACAAACATAGACTGAACAAACAAAACATTTCAATTTTCAACATTTTAGTCCTTTATATACATCCATTTATTCAATAGCCGAGAACACGTCACGTATCCTTATCATATAACTTCAAGTTTCTGTGATATCATGAGCTTTTAATAGACAACATGGTTGTTGTAGTATCTACTTTGATTGACGTTAAGTGCCCACCCACTGACCAATCAGCATGTGTCTGTAATTAGTCACGGTTCCATACACTGTATAAGATATGAACTCTGACCGACATTATCAGATTACAATTGACTTAGATACTAGTTATAGTTTGATAGTTGTTTCATCATTATGTAAATGAACCAACTCTTTATTTCATATCCTTCTTTGTATTATTATAAACCAATAATACAACAATTGTAAATTTGTTTTTTAACATTGAAACAACAGGTTTTCTACTAACAAAAAAACGTTTTTTGTTTGGTAATGGGCCTTGGCATGTATGAATTTTCTTATTATGACTAACAATTCAGATGTGTCGTATTTTTCAAGAGTATGAACCTTTTTTTAGTTGTATTTCAAAGTCGTGATATCAGGGTTTCATTATCGAAACTGTCGACATCCTGTAGCGCGTGCTCAACTAAGAAAATGCCGGTTTTGTGTGTACCTTGGTATTCGTTATACCACGATATTCGTAGAAGTGATTATATGTGTTGAGGTAACCAGTTGCCTGGGAAGAATGTTGTGTGGGAATGTCAGAAAACACACGTAAGGTGAACTGTTCGCAATGATACAATAAATACACGGTTAAATAAAGACGTTACATCATATTTCAGTGACGAACCATTACCATATTTTGTATCGCTAGTGTAATACTGAATTTAACTGCGGATGATCATCTGCATGTTTTTGCGTCTGAAAATGTGCAGCTACATCAAAATACCAGCCTAGTTCACAACCCTTCTATATTGAACCGCAAAAAGTCCTTGTCTCACATATGAAATACGATAACTTGATTTGATTTTACATACCTAACGCAATTGTAAGAACCACAAAGACATTTGCTGTTAAATAAATATAGGAATTACAGAATTAAAAACGAAAAAATGTATTTCTACGCTGTCAACAGACGAATTCATGGAGGTACATTGTACATATCTGTGTATCGAGTGGAAGCAGCTTTTCGATTCCGAATCAAACCTTCATTTTTTTTACATATATTCAAGTAAGTGATAAAATATATACCAAAAGAGAATCAAATTATTGAAATAATTGCAAGAAATAAGTCTTCATTTTTTAAAGACATATCATATACGGCACATATGTTTTTAAGTCAAATTAATTGAATTTTTAATAATCCTTTCAAATGGTCAATATCTGCAAAACGCTTCTAGCGTTGCCATATAGCATGGTATAACTATGAAATGCACTGTAGAATAAATTGGATGTGATCTAATGGTTTCGACGTTCGTTTGTCATGCGGGAGACCCGGTTATGTATTCGGGTCAAGGCATTTCTTTTTATTGGAAATATATTTCATCATTAATTCTTTTCATCTTAAATGCTTTCATCATATTAGCGGTTGAAACGCCTTTTTACACATTTGTTATGTACTTATATATTGAGAATTCACAAACACTAAAAGCACTGCATTTATTTGTTCACCTATTGTTTGTGAAAATCTTTTAAAAAAGAACGTGTTCGGTTGTTTTGAGACCACTGTGGTCATTTATACAGCCATGCTAGACGGACGAAATACTTTACTATAACAAAATCTCTAGGCACTGTCCATTTCTTTTTTTTAATTATATCATAAGTTAGACTATACAGCACAACGTTATTATCCCATTGTTAATTTAAAACCATGATAGCATACCTTTCAAACAAGGCAAAACAATGATGCCACCATTCTTGTCTTATATAAAATAACCAGAAAATTTTGATACAGATGGAGTGTTTGCTTTGATGGTAGAATTGAACTCTCAATATACATTAAACAAAGCTTAAAACTGTGCAGGTATATATTTGACCGTATGTTGTCGAATATTTGTCTGATCATATCATATTCATTTCAAGTCAAACACTCATAAAGCAAACTAAAAAAATGCAGTTATATTATCTCGTTGATATGAGAAGAGTATTAGCCCGTGTGTAAAAACTTGACTGTTAAAAATAGTGACGTGACGTAACGCTGAATATTATTTAAAGGTTGAGTTACGTTGCCAATTGCGTTGTTTTTCTGCATACAGTAAACTCTCATTCGTTGCGCAACCTGCAAATGCTATTAAAAAACAATATATATTTCAATCATAGCTGATAGTAGCCTTCATTTATTTAACCATTTGTTGTTTTGATTATTGAAAATAAGGGAATTTTGGAACTAACCTCAGATTAGTAGACACTGTCGTTGACAAGTCCGACGGCTATTCCGCGTTGCACAATTGACGACATTGCCCATTTTGTGTTTTATTAGATGTGGGTATTGTTAAAAATTCCAAATTGACCATGGTTTTTCGCGCTCTTCTGTATAAATCGGTTAATCATGATTGAAACTGCTTCTTTAGCCAATATTCAAAATTTAGAGTCAAAGTGCTGATGAATAAAAAAAGTTATACACAATAAAAATGTGCACAACTATAAGTTTTGTTAAGTGTTCATGCAGATAGACCTCCATACTGTAAATATAATGTTGTGCTTTGAACACCAATATTATTCAAAATAAGGACATAATAAAATGCTATTGGGAAGTTTATTGATTAGCTTTTGTGATCGGTAAGATCTTGTCCAATTAGCGTTCTTGGTCTGCTTGCAGAACTTTCAGTGCTTTGATTTACGAAAACAGACGGGACGGTAGGCAACAGTTCAGTAAATTGCATCTGTTTACTGTTCCTTTTAATGATTCCAAATAACTATGTTTAACTTACGTACTTCAATATTCTTTTTTTAAAGGTGTGACTGTCTACCGGGGTGGCAAAGTTCACACTGTCAGACCTCCGATGGATCCGGGTTATCTGCATGTCTAACAGGTTATACAGGTGTTAATTGTACGGATGACTTCGATGAGTGTACACAATGGTATTGCTACTTTGAAATATGTTTTATCTGTAAATAATATTGTCTGGTCAATGTGTTTAATAGTTTGTAATTATAGACTAAAGTCGATAGTAAAAGGCAGACGATGATTATGTACTAAATAGTGTCAAAGATTGAACTATTCCTCTCGTGACAGGTTCAATATATGTACATTTACTAACAAATACAATATGTTGATGAATGTGCAGTATATATTTGCATGAAATGATTTTGTTTCGCGTCATGTTGAACATCTAAACCATTTTACATAATGTATTAAAAGGTGTCACAAACGTCATAAAGATATTAAACCGTCATCGTATTATAAATGTGGGGAATATATGAATGTGTTTCAGATATGATTGACCATTTATGCTTCGCTGGATCCCCAGATACACTGTTCAATATTCTTTATGGATAACAATGAACTTGTTAATGAGGAAAACTATCTTCATTCATGCGATTGCCTTCTATTTAAAAACGATGCACTTGCCTAATGAACTCAATATAGTTGTAATAGCATGAGTTCAGCAATGTTAAAATCTTGTGATTTTGCAAGATACATACAGGCAGCACCTTTTAAGTTATTCAATTTCTTCGGTTCATTATTGGATCCTGAAATATCGTAACGTTCAATAGAAAGCATCCGAGTGAAGCAGGAAGAACATTGTGATGTTCGAGCATATAATCAAGCTTTTGTTTGAGCAATTAACAAGGCTTATCATTTTGTTGGGCAAGGGCTAATTTAGAATATGGCATGATCTAAAAACCGCAATTATGATTGAAACTACAAAGTAAAGAGTTAATTACTGCGCCATATTGTCTAATACATAGGACTCACTGTAAAATAATGATATTCTTTCTTTTTGTAATATACGTTAACATGCTAAGAAGAAAGCTTTGCAGGTACACACGAACATTCGTACTAATAAACTTGCGAGTGATTTTGACATAAATGTCAATCTGTATGAAATAGTTCAAGATTACAAAAAAAGATGAAAGGATTGCCAGACCCCTCTTGTTAATTTCGAAACATGCGGAAGTCTTTAAAAGAACACAAATAACGGTTACATTTCAAACTTGTTTTTACAGGGCAGAAAATCCATGTGAACATAACAGTACATGTGCTAACATACCTGGTAACTTTACCTGTAGTTGTGCAACAGGTTGGGAAGGTAGAATATGTAACAAGGACATCAATGAATGTAATCTTACTGCCGGCTTATGTCACAATGGTGGAAATTGTACTAATATCCCCGGTGGATACACATGTGTATGTCGTCATCCTTATATTGGACCAGCTTGTGACGATATTTCTACGACACTCTCTACACCAACTACTTCTTTGCTAACAATGTTCACGCTACCACGTTTAAACACGTCAACACCACAATTACCACCTCTAAACGTTACACAATCGAGTAAGTAAATAATTATTCGTAATCTCGTTTGGTATATAACGCAAAATAAAAAGTACCATGTTTTCTTTATACATCCACACATTCCCTTAAATTGAAGTCATGAGGATGTAGAAATGTGTGTGATGTATATATACATATACATTTATTTCCATCCATCGCCCGGCGCTTTATTCAATGTAACTACTTTATACAATACAGGCCTAATGTACTCCCCCAATAGTTTTACAATTAGCAATAAAGAAACCTTTTGCACGGCTGGCACTCTGAGCAACAGCTTTAACAGTTATATTGAGAGCAAGATGCTCGTTCAATAAATGCCATAGCGGCTGTCAACTTGCCTAAATCTTCCAAAGTCATTTTCCATTATAATGAGTTACATCACAGACCTAGATAGTTAGCAAAATAGTATCGTCGGTATATATGCCTAATCATTTGTAACTTTCCGAATAGCTTGTTATTTCAGTATATTTGTTTAATGTACCTCATTTAATAACATACAATTATTATTATATCTTACCAACCAGCTTTACCAACTAATGCCAACTGGACTGTTTGGACTAACTGGTCAAATTGCGATACCACGTGTGGCAATGGCAGCAGAACCAGAACGAGGACTCTTGTCAGTCGACCAATAGGAATGCCACAATGTATAAACCGTGAGAGGGAGATCCTGCATTGTGCTAACAATCCCTGCCCAGGTGATTTGTTATGTATTGACATGATATTAACAAAGTATTATTCTAAACATGTATAGTTTATGTACATATATCAAATTCAACAGGCAGAAACAATACATGTTGTTTCTCTGTAGATGTTTTGCTCTGTATTGGTTATTTTGTTTCAAATAAAGTCTAATGTGAACAATACCTCAAGAGGATTGTGTCCATTAGAGGTGTCATGTTATAGGTTTTACAAAATTTACATTTACCATTTTGTATAACGATTACTTATTTGAATTCCTTCATTATGACATGCATCTCATTCTGACTTGGTTCATAAAGTGCAATCGTAATGTGAAGACAACAATTAATGTGTATGATCAGTCCAAAACAAACGAGTACTATTTCCATTGGAAACAATCGCAGGTCTGATTACCCGGTATATTTGGAGAGTCAAATAAATTGTTATTGTGTTTGTTGTCGAACAGAGTTTTTATTTAATTTATTTATTAATGATCTGAGACTTTACTTAACAAACTTTCAATATTGGTGTCCCTATTGGATCAAATTCTTTTATGGAAGCAGTCCATAATAGAGCCATAAGATTCGTTCTATGAGTTGGGAAATACACACCAACTGATGGATTGTTAGGAGAAATTGGTTGGAAAACCATCAATAGTCCGACAGTGGAAATGCATTTCCTTAATATGGTCAGTGTTCATGTATGGATCCAACGCGGATAAATAAACTAGTGACACATTGGCCAAACAATGAATCACCTAGTTCTTGCCGTAACTGGTATTTTAATATTAAAGGTAGTTTTTATGAGAATGATTTACAACAATATAGGTTCCGTTCATTTGCAAAAGATGTTCTCGCAAAAACTTATGCTACTGCTATAGATAGTTGGTCTTCACATATGAACAATATAGTAGTTTCATCCTGTCATGGACAAAATAAACTGCGAACATATAATCTTTTTAAATCTGATGTTCAAACAGATGGTAATTGTTATATGATATTACCGCCTAGCCACCGGTCTGCCTTCTGCAAATTCCGACATTGTACTTTTTTGTTTTATTTTATATTTTATTTTATAAATGTTGAATTGTATGTACACTGATGAGATGGAAATAAAGATTATTACATTACATTAAAAAGTAAATAAACCTTGTAGATACAAGTTGTTTTCTAGATTTCTTAGACTCAATGAGACAGTTGTCAATATGGTTATTCTGCAGGAGAACTAACCATTATGTAATTAACGAAAAGTATAGATAAAGCTCTCCCCCCCCCCCCTGTGTATCCTTGCATTTTGATCAAGGTCTTCAGGTCTATGATTTGTGTGTGTAAAGCACGTGTTCAATATTACATATTCATGAAAGGGGCATTTAATTATTATACACAAACATGGTTTGCTTCTCCATGAACTGTACTTGTTCGTAATTTCAGTAAATGGTAATTGGACCGTTTGGTCAAGATGGGAGCACTGCAGTGTGAGTTGTGGCATAGGATTAGAAAGGCGAAACAGGAATTGTTCGAACCCCTATCCAGGACCCGATGGCAGGCCTTGCTTCGGCGACTCAACCGAGGACAGGCCCTGCTTTATCAAAGCTTGTTCTGGTAGGTGCATAAACGTCTAACAAAAAACGGATTAATTTATGAAAAAGTAGGTTTAAACAATTCATTGATCGTTAATCGTGAAGCATCATTTTGCATAATGTCGTATTACATTTGGTAATACAACAACACACTATGATTGAATAATTAGGAAGTCCTATCATGTCTGCTCCTGTTCGTTTGAAATGTTTAAATATTAAAACACGCTCGTTCAATATAACAGCATGTTATTTCTGCTTTTAACAGATGGCTTATGGTCGGATTGGACTACATGGGGGACTTGTTCAGCCTCTTGTCTTGGTGGAATCCAAAAGCGAACTCGAACCTGCAATAATCCAGCCCCGTCACAGTTCGGTCATGACTGCGTGGGCAACAGTGAAGATCTGAAACAATGTGGTAACCGCCCTTGCCAAGGTAGGTACTGGAATACCAAGTTGTTTAAGGCAAATGTTTTGAAAGCCATTTAGCATCTGTTGCCATCAGTCTGATTATATTATTACTGTGCTTATTTTGAATATTACAGATGGCTTATGGTCGGATTGGACTACATGGGGGACTTGTTCAGCCTCTTGTCTGGGTGGAATCCAAAAACGAACTCGAATCTGCGATAATCCAGCTCCGTCAAAGTTCGGTCGTGATTGCGTGGGCAACAGTGAAGACCTGAAACTATGTGGTAACCGCCCTTGCCAAGGTAGGTACTGGAATGTCGAATGTTTGGAAACAAATATTTTGAAAAGCTCTTTAGCCATTTTAATCAACCTTCTAATAGTATTATTACTGATAAAGATACACATCCCCTGTCAGATATACATCAAATACGCCTACCGGGAATGTATTATTGTCGTAGCCAATAGCTTAATAACATGCCTTTAAGTCATGTTTTACCCATATAGTATATCATATTACAAAACATGAACTTATATATATATATATATATAACTGCAGCACTAAAATCAAGGGAGCTTAGTGACAACACCGCTCTTTTGATCAGCTTTTATTCTTTTATTTCTCAAGAAGTTATTCCGTTTTGATCGAAAACCACGTTATATTTTACAGATGCCCTCAGCAACCCAACCATAGCTTTCCGTGCCCGAAAATTATCCAGTCTCAGCCCGACATATGGGCAGACCCTGATTTACACGAATACAGAGATCAACCAGGGTGGAGGTTATGACAGCACTACAGGTGTTTTCACGGCACCGGATCGGGGAATGTACATGTTTGTTGTTCAGACGTGCGCAGATGCCCATCATGATTTCAGTCTCAGCATTTTCAAAGATGGCCACGTGGAGACATCGACCGAGCTGTACTTCGCCGATGGGTACACGTGTTATACAACGAATGCTTTGGTGTCGATGATGACAGGGAACAGCGTGTGGATCGCCAGTAAGACTTACAGCTCGGGGCCGGTTTTATATGAGGACGCGAATCACATTAATATGTTTCAGGGCACACGGATTGGAACATAGATTTTCAATATGATTGGAGCTATTTGACAACATATTCCGAAAAATAGAGAATACCAGCACTTTGTATGTAATTAAACTTGAATGAACAATGAACGCAATCAATGAATATTTCAATTGATTCGTTACAGAAATAAATATTCATGGAGTATTATATACCATGCATAACGTTTAAGCCAGAATACAGAAAAAGTAAAACAATATATATTCTATAAAAAGAAAACGCATAATTTACACATACATATGCTTTATGTTTGGCATGTAAACCACGCCCAGCAACCATATGTTGAACGACGTAACAGCATATTTCAAAGACGTCACATATTATTTCAGTGACGTACAACTACCATATTTGGTACATTATTTGATCTAGTTATACACGGAATTTTAATATGTCTTGACTGCGCATGACTATCTGCATGTATTTGCATTGGAAAATGTGCAGGTATTTAATAAATCATAGTATGTATACTGCATTTGCAAGTTGCTTAAAGTATATATGTGAGATGCTCTACGTAAACTAACCTTAATGCATTGGTGACCAATATTAAACCAGGTAAGCCTGTGCATGAACTATGAAAATTAATCAAACATTGATTAAAGAAATTAACACAGATCAGGATCTATTTGAAACCTTTGCAAGTTATCAGTACAGCCGGTAAGTTGATCCTTACAACAACGCATCCGTCGTAATGATATCCCCGCAAACCGTATGCGCTAAATTACACTACAACGTATAGCAGTAACGTATGCCGACGTATGTGGATTTTCACCAACACTGGGGTACGTTGACATAAGTTAGGGGTAGATTTGGTGTAAGTTGTATACGTTAAAAGCACGCTGGTATAAGCTGGCAAACGTTGTTGTTCGCATATGCCGAACTAATGTGTTGTGCATGCACACAAGGTTTGGGCGTATATTCATAACTCATAAGTTAGGCATACGTTAGGCATTCGCTAGACATAAGTTAAATATGTTATACGTCGAGATACGTTGGCACGAAGGTGTACACTAAAGCTAACTTATTAATAACCTATGACTAACTTACTTCTGAACTATATCCGACGTATCTGCAGCGTGTATTGACGTATTGAGACGCATAAGACGTGTGTTTGACGATGGAGTAACTTATTGAACGTGTATATACCGTACAAATCGAGGGCTTGGCGTGAAACGGTTGTAACTAAAATTGATATTTTTTTACCAAGGTTAATAACCTCACGATAAAGTCTTTATAAGCGTTAAATCATTTTCTTTTTGGTAAACAATGGAAATTTAGGTGCCATTGCTCGTTCTGAGCAATGGCACCTACATTTCCATTGTTTACAAAGGGGTCAAAATTGCCCCTAAACCAGGGATCTCAAAATAGGTTTTTAGTTACAACCGTTTCACGCGAAGCCCTCGAAATAGCGTTTTGCTAGCGTTTTACGACCCCTATATTAAAGGGGGCCTGCAAGGAGCTCACCATCACTTCTCCAACCTTCATAAGAGAAGATGGAGGATCCTGAGAGGCTACCCCAAGAATACCAACATCAGTATGACTTTTCACCAGATCCGTGCCAATATGATGAGGAAGAGAAGAGGTCAACGACGGTGGAAGGTCTGGTCTGGGTCAATACACACAGACGATATAATTGGCACCCTGCTTCAGAAGATATTAGGCGTCAACATTCAATTATTTCTTCCTATTCGTCAGTTTTAAAACGAGAGACGTTTGGAAAATACAGTAGAAATTAAATTGCTGTTGTTGTTTTAAATGAATATCAATATATTCTAACAATAAAAAGAAGCAATGCTATTTTACAAAACTCATTGTTAAGAACATCATGAAATTAACAATCTCAGCGGAACGTGATTGAATCGTGAGCGTGATTGGAACGAAGTTATAACGCTTTAAGAGCGGAACGGAATTTTGCGCTTTGATCGAAACAATCATAATGAATGAAACAATGTAATCACATGAATGCTTCGCTCATTGAGCGGTTGCAACAATTTACTCGATAATTATTTTGCGAAACTATTTTATTAAAAGTCATATTTGTATACTAAACCTTTGTTTTATAAGACACTTAAGTATCCGATTGTAATATAATGTAACAATACTATATATATGATCAATTTTGTAAAACAATTTGCTTCCCAGCCTTCTTTATGTTAACTGGCCATTTTTTCCCGATCCCAAACCACTTCATGTCAAAACGTACTTTCTCAGTAACTCATATCAATTAAATCATGAAAGGTATTAATTCTCCAACAATATAGCAATGTGGCTCTCATGCTAGATTGTATGTTGATATGTAGGGTTAAGTAGACAGTGAGCGTGAAAAGGCGATCAATTTGATCGGAACGGAAAAAAGCAATCACAGCGATTTGAACGACTGAACGCTTTAAGAACGGATTGGAACGTCAGCGGAGCGGAGCGTGAACGGTAAATTTGTCAATTGCATGATGTTCTTAATTAATAAACTGTCTTTGGTCGTTGGAAATGCATCATAGACCTGTAAATTCGATTGGCATCAGTTAATAAGTTGATTTTGTTTAAACACAATTTAAAGAGAGTAATTTCTTATACTGAGCATCATGTCTATGTTTAAACTAGATATACAATACAATACAATACAATACAATCTCTTTATTGCCTCTTATGTAGGAGATATCGTACAATATGCACACATTAAACAAATATATGAAAAAGAAAAAGAAATGTACACAAACAAATGAACAAATGAACGAACGAGCAAAACATGAATAAACTCAAATACAGTACATGTAGACATGATAAATAAATGCATACTCAGATGTATTGAAATGTATTTTCATTACTAAAGATACATTTTAAGACACTGGTATATGTAATTAAAGGTTATTTCTAGAAATGAGTTATTATCGGCGCACCTAACATGCTAAGCGTGAATGAGTAGCTATCTAGAGTGTATATATCGTTAGCGAAGGATCTGCTGCAATTTCTGATTAGTGTGGATTTTAATTTTTGCTTCAGTCCTACAATGACATGGCAATCAGAAAGTATGTGTACTAACTCTTCTTGTTGTGGTTGATTACATATAGTGCAGACAGTATTGATACATAATGTTGGGCGTGACCATAGCTTAGCTACCGTACTCATGATAGGTCGAAAGGTACTGACATGTGATACCTTGTAAACAATGCAAGGTTCAATGCAAGGCTGCAGTGTATGAACAAACAGGAAATCTGGGTGAGTCGACAAACGTTCGTTTAGTAGGAATTGTTTGCGGGTGTGAACAACATTACGTACAGTGGACTTCCATGCACATTTAGACGGCAGTGAATTAGTCTGAAAATAGTTGTTCAGAATTGAGTGGAGGTTATACTTGTTGACTATATGACATACATCTCGGACGAAACCAAGAGTAACTGAACTTTTGTCTGACATGTACATATAGTACTTCTTGACAAAAATTTCTTTCGTTATACAAGAATCTGGTAGCTCCAGTATTTTGTGAAGGAACATCAATTTCCTCTTATCGATTGTGCTTGATACCCTATACAGACCGAGCATTGACTCCGCCATGTCAGATCTGGTTCTTCGAGAGAACCCTTGTATCTTTTTCGCGACATAATGCTGGAATGTTTGGAGATGTTTCACATCAGCGGTAGTCATATTACTCCAAATCTCTGCTCCGTACAGGAGGATAGGGAGTATAATTTTGCAATATAAACTTGCGGAAACCATTGGATTGACTCCTTGGGAATTGACACCTTGCCCAACCATGGAGAAAAGAGCATTACGGGCTTTTTGAATCCTGTCATTGATACGTTTACTCATTTTCATGTTCGAATCGTGAATAATTCCTAGGTGGCTTAAGGATTTTACTTGGGGGATAAAATGCTCGCCATACATAATTCCGACCGCTGGCGGTTGACGCTTTGTGCTAAACACAATGACATTTGACTTGTTCACATTAATATCAATACACCATGTTTTGCAATACCTGTACACGATATCCGTCATTTTCTGTAAATTAAGGGGGGAAATGGCTGTTAATGATATGTCATCAGCAAATGACGTGTTGCTAACCGTTGTAGACAATACCTTTGTTCCTAAGTTGCTGTCTTGTAGTTCAGTTATCAGGGCATTGATGTAGACCAGATAGAGGAAAGTGGACATCACCCCTCCCTGACGTACTCCGCGCACCACGTTGAAGGTATCGGGCGTATGGTTAGTATAGAGAATTAAGCAATTTAAATCGGTATAAGAATCACGGATGATTCTAAGGATTTTACCAACGAGTCCCATCCGTCCGAGCATTAGGGATTTATGTCTGACTGTATCGAAGGCGCCTTTTTAATTAAACTAGCGACATAGACGTCACTCTGACGCTCAACGTTGTAGTACACAGTTTCCTGGACGTTGAACGACGTAGTAATACAACTTAATTGTTTTTGGAAGCCGTGTTGTTGGGGGCATGGGAATTGACTCTTACACAGAGATAAATATGCTTGTATTCGATTCAAAAGCAGTTTCTCAAATAGTTTACTAAAGCACGGCAAAAGAGAGACCGGACGATAGCTAGAAGGGTCTGATTTGTTTTTTCCTTTGCCCTTGTAGATCGGGATAAGAACGCTAGTTTGCCACTTTTTAGGTAACTTTTCGTACTTTAGGATAGAGTTGACAAGTAATGTTAGTATATGTACTATCGGTTTGCCTGCGTGTATAACATGCTCGTTAAGGATACAGTCAATCCCAGGAGATTTACGCTTACGGGTTGAGACACAGTCTGATCTACTGACGCATTCCCGTTTTATATAGCAGTTTTGACACATATTCGTTAAATCTAGATGAACAGACACATGTTCGTTACCTATAGATATCCAGCCACATGTTCGTTACATCTAAATATCAAGACACATGTTCGTTACATCTAAATATCAAGACACATATTCGTTACATCTAGATATCCAGACACATGTTCGTTACATCTTGATATCAAGACACATGTTCGTTACATATAGATATCCAGACACATGTTCGTTAATCTTGTAACCAGAAATTTGTTCGCTAATCTTGATATGCAGACACATGTTCGTTACATATAGATATCCTGACACATGTTCGATAATCTTGATATCCAGACACATGTTCGTTAATCTAGATATCAAGACACTTGTTCGTTACATCTAGATATCCAGACACATGTTCGTTACATCTACATATCCAGACACATGTTCGTTAATCTTGATATCCAGACACATGTTCGTTAATCTTGATATCAAGATACATGTTCGTTATATTTTGATATCCATACACATGTTCGTTATATCTACATATCCAGACACATGTTCGTTAATCTTGATATCCAGACACATGTTCGTTAATCTAGATATCTAGACACATGTTCGTTAATCTTGATATCCAGACACATGTTCGTTAATATAGATATCTAGACACATGTTCTTTAATCTTGATATCCAGACACATGTGCGTTACATCTATATATCCAGACACATGTTCGTTACATCTAGATATCCAGACACATGTTCGCTATATCTATATATCCAGACACATGTTCGTTATATCTATATATCCAGACACATGTTCGTTAATCAAGATATCCAGACACATGTTCGTAAGTCTTGATATCAAGACACATGATCGTTAATCTTGATATCAAGACAAACGTTTGTTAATATACATATCCAGATACATGTTCATTAATCTAGATATCCAGACACATGTTCGTTAATCTAGATATTCAGACTCATGTTTGTTAATCTTGATATCCAGACACATGTTCGTTACATATAGATATCCTGACATATGTTCGTTACATCTAGATATCCAGACACATGTTCATTAATCTAGATATCCAGACACATGTTCGTTAATCTAGATATCCTGACACATGTTCGTTAATCTTGATATCAAGACACACGTTCGTTAATCTATATATCCAGACACATGTTCATTAATCTAGATATCCAGACACATGTTCGTTAATCTAGATATCCAGACACATGTTTGTTAATCTTGATATCAAGACACATGTTCGTTACATATAGATATCCTGACATATGTTCGTTACATCTAGATATCCAGACACATGTTCATTAATCTAGATATCCAGACACATGTTCGTTAATCTAGATATCCGGACACATGTTTGTTAATCTTGATATCCAGATACATGTTCGCTAATCTTGATATACAGACAAATTTTCGTTACATATAGATATCCTGACATATGTTCGTTACATCTAGATATCCAGACACATTTGCATTAATCTAGATATCCAGACACATGTTCGTTAATCTAGATATCCTGACACATGTTCGTTAATCTTGATATCCAGACACATGTTCGTTACATCTAGATATCCAGACACATGTTCGTACATCTAGATATCCAGACACATGTACGTTACATCTACATATCCAGACACATGTTCGTTACATCTATATATCCAGACACGTTCGTTACATCTAGATATCCAGACACATGTTCGTTACATCTAGATATCGAGACACTTGTTTGTTACATCTAGATATACACACACATATTCGTTATTGTTGATATCTAGACACATGTTCGTTACATCTATATATCCAGACAAATTTTCGTTAATCTAGATATCCAGACACATTTTCGTTACATATAGATATCCAGACATATGTTCGTTACATCTAGATATCCAGACACATGTTCGTTAATCTTGATATCCAGAAATTTGTTCGCTAATCTTGATATGCAGACACATGTTCGTTACATATAGATATCCTGACATATGTTTGTTAATCTTGATATCCAGACACATGTTCGTAAATTTTGATATCAAGACACATCTTCGTTACATCTAGATATCCAGACACATGTCCGTTACATCTAGATATACAGACACATGTTCGCTAATATTGATATCCAGACTCATGTTCGTTTTATCAAGATCTCAAGATATCAAGATATCCAGATACATGTTCGTTACATATAGATATCTAGACACATGTTCGTTACAAATATATATCCAGACACATGTCCGTTACATCTAGATATCCAGATACATACTCGTTACATTTAGATATCAAGATTCATACTCGTTACATCTAGATATCCAAAAACATGTTCGTTACATCTAGATATCCAGACACATGTTCGTTACATCTAGATATTCAGATACTTACTCGTTACATCTAGATATCCAGATACATACTCGTTACATCTAGATATCCAAAAACATGTTCGTTACATCTAGATATCCAGACACATGTTCGTTACATCTAGATATCCAGATACTTACTCGTTACATCTAGATATCCAGACACATGTTCGTTACATCTAGATATTCAGACACATGTTCTTTACATCTAGATATCCAGACGCATGTTCTTTACATTTAGATATCCAGACACATTTTCATTGACTTCCTATTAACGTACAGTCTGTAAGGCAAATGTTTATAATCATTCGGTGGTAGTTACATGTGTTATATGTGGTTATTTCTAAAGAACAATACCATGTTTTAACATTGTTCATTCTCGAAGCGTTTAATATAATTATCATGTTTACTCCATGTTTATCTCATTCTTAATTCATATTTATTTCTTGTTTGATTCATTCATCATAACTATAAATTCCAAGTTAAGTATGTTTGTTCGTATTTTCCTGTCATGCAAATGGTATGTATATGCATGTGTTTAGACAATGTACTTTGTACACGTCATTAATGAAATGTCCTGTCCGGCCGTTTTTAAACTGAAGGTTTCGTTACGAGTCACCAAAACAACCCGCTACAATGACGGTATCCTTCTCATAAATGAAAATGTCCACAGTTTACGACGATTACGAATCAATAATTGTCCTGAATGTAGACTATTGAATGTTACAACAGTAGTTATTCAAAAAATGTAAATTATAAAACATATTTTACTATAGCAAAATTATATAAAAACAAAACCATTACACTACGAATAGCATGGCGTAGTTAATCTGAATAATAACTATAAAAGAGTTTTACAATTTGACAACGTAATCTAAAATATTTTATTTTGAAGTGTTTCGCTATCAGGAACGATTAACGTACGATTGGATTATCTGATCTGTCAGCGCATCCAACCCACCTTAACATTATCATTACACGTTTGCATACTTGTTGACCTATCGTGTATCCATTGATGCGACGTTCACACCGCAACACGTCTTATTAATATCTAATAGAGTTCGTATTGCCGTGTAACGGAACTTTGTCGCCGGGCTTAAAAATGTAAATAGTTAAAGTCGAGAACTATGGGAGGAAACACAGAATTATTTAGTCTCACGTATGTCGTTTGTTAACAGCCTAGTTCGCCTTATTCCTGCGAGCGCAAGATGTCATTTGTGTAGGACCGAGTCATTTAGGAATGGGATGTAATTGTATGTAATTACTTAAAAGTTAATAAAAAAAAAAAGAATCCGATATGAAATATTAACTGATTAATCTTAAAGACCTGATAATTGTCTAGCCTCCTACATCCTCGTCTGGTATAACCAGGTCGTTTTATTCTATATGAGCCGTTCCACGAGAAAATCAACAATTTTGACTCTGCGTAAAGTATATACCCGGATCATCCTAAGCATGCCTCGCAGGCTTATCCGGGCAGACACTTTTCGCTTCCTGTGGATTTTCTGTTTCATGAATCATTACTTTATACATCTATCCCCCTGATATAGAATGTGTCGGCCCGGGATAGCCTGAGCGGACTGATCTGGGTCGATACATTACGCAGAGTCCATGCTGATGGTTTGCTCGTGGAACGGCTCATATATATCCCCAGTCAGCAGTTTTGTAGGTTTTCTTTTATTGAATATGTTCGCGAAATATTGTCTCATTTACAGAAGTGTCTCATTCAAATTAAAATATATATTTGACTAACGGTTTAAAGCGTAAACGATTTAAACTAAGACTTGGATAAACAGTTGAAAATAAAATTCGGTCATTTGATAAAAGCTATATTTATAGCATCGACTATAAGCAATAAGATATACAAATATAGATGAGATTGAAAAATAATGCCGTTCCACGAGAAAACCAACATTGTGGACTCTGCGTTATCGACCCGGATCAACCTAAGCATGCCGTGCAGGCTAATTCGGACAGACACTCTTCACCTCCTGTGGATTTTCTATTTTATGAATTATTACTCTGTACGTCCATCCCCCTGAGACGGAATGTGTCGGCCCGGATTAGCCTGCGTATACTTTGCAGGCTGATCTGGTCCGATACATTACGCAGAGTCCATAATGTTGGTTTTCTCGTTGAACGGCTCAATTATATTTCACCAGTCAGCAGTTTGGTTGTTTTTCATATTGATATTGTCCGCGAAATATTGTCTCATTTACAGAAGTGTCTCATTCAAATTAAAATACATATTTGACAAACGGTTTAAAGCGTAAACGAATTAAACTAAGACTTGGATAAACAGTTGAAAATAAAATTCGATCATTTGATAAAAGCTATATTTATAGCATCGACTTGTCAGGTGAACAATAAGCAATAAGATATACAAATATAGAAGAGATTGAAAAATGAGACGTTCCACGAGAAAACCAACAGTGTGGACTCTGCGTAAAGTATCGATCAGGATCAGTCGCGCAGGTTAATCCGGACAAACACTTTGGATTTTCTGTTTCGGGAATCATCACTCTATACCTCTACTCCCTTAAAACGGAATGTGTCGGCCCGGATTAGCCTGCGTGGACTTCGCAGGCTGATCTGGGTCGATACATTACGCTGAGGCCATAATGTTGGTTT
>JASEVX010000009.1:12153158-12431227 GCA_031761405.1 Serripes groenlandicus | reverse complement strand
TCTGGTCTTACCAAACCGAGGAATGAACCCGCGACAACACGTACCCGAGACGGACTATCTACCACTACATCATCAAGGCGGTTTTGAGTAACCAATAATGACTATAGTTATCTTTCGAGTTGTTCTAGGCTATGTGGCTAAAACTAAGATCCATTACCCTCTTCAACGAATCAACAAAGACGACTTTGAAAATATTTTGACAAAAATATTATAAGTCTCTGTAAATGGAAATACAATTAATAAAACAAAATGAAAACATTTTGACAAAAAATGATATTGCTGATCAAAAGTCGTCTGTTGCAGTGGCGTCAAAACGTGTTTATATGTGAGAAAGGGTTAAACTTATAGATAAAATACATACCACTAATAGATTAAATACATTACAACAGCAGGACTTTAACCGTGTTCATAGTCAAATATATTTAATATATCTATAGGTGCTACCTATTTACGAAAAAACGCAAGATAATTATAAACAAAAATTAAAGAGCATACTTTGGCCATAAAAAAGGATTTATAAGTAATTGACTAGACAATAATAATGTTAATGTCATGTTTCGTGCATTATCAAAAAATATTTGGAATTCGTATTGCTGTCGTCTATTATTACGAACAGAAAATAATAAAATAAAGACTCTCAGAAAATCAAGGAATACATTTATAATGAACGAGGTTAAAACATGATGGCTAAGATGACCCTTAATCGATCACCTGCATTATGGTAAAGAAGCAAAAAGATCAGCCCTTTGCTGATGCCACCTGGCGACTGCCTTTTTCAACCAGTCAATATGACTGGAACAAATGATGTAAGGGGTCACATTTCTGCTAAACCCTTTCCCTATTAGAGACGGTTTCTGAGGCCTTTGCAACAGACGATTTAGGGAAAGATTGTCGCTAAAAGAACAAATGCTCCTTATGAGAAAGTTATCCTTTTGCCACAATGTTTGATAAATAGCTCATGTATAGGAATTTGGGGTATTTCATGTTGATATGGGCGTAGAAGTCTAATGCTGTCGTTTTTTTTGACGAACGGGAAAACATATTTCTTACAGAGTTCCATTTATTTTTAACTTTTCGTACAAATGTTAAATCCCACAAAACACAGCACTTTAATGATCTTAAATATCGATTTAAAAAAATAAAAAATAAAAAGACGACAATAATTTAAAAAATCCGCGTTTTTCGTGTCATTTTATACATACCCAAAATATCGATTTAAATTTTTTTATTAAAAAGAAGACAATAATTTTGTTTCAATACGTGTTTCTCGTCTCATTTCATACATACCCAAAATGGCGGCCCCCATGGATTTGGCCAGTTTCATTTCAGAAAGCTTCATGGGTTATTGAAAAAAAAAAAAAAAAATATTCTCACACCTGTTACCTATAACGAAAAAACCCATTTATGGTTTTTTTTCGTATTATACAAGAACAGTATTGTCTCGCTGCGACTAAGTTGCAAAAGCGAGACTAATGTGTTGCTTTACTGGCGACGGCGACGGATTCGAACATTTACTTTACGCTCAACGTTAAATGACGTTTTGCTTTAAGCTCAGCGTTAACGTTTTCTGCTTGTTCTCAATACGTGCAAGAGCAGTCACACTTAAGTCATAGATGCATCTGATACCTTTCTTCACACTGTATGCTAAATATGCTGAACCTTCTTTTGTGAGAAAAAACATGCATTTTAGTTGATTTTGTTATTTATATTTAATAATTGCGTTTACCTCAAAGTTAACGTTTTTTCTTGTTCTCAATAACTCCTAGTGCTTTCAAACTTGGAACGTTGTTGCATCTTATGAAATCCTTTGTATTGAAAACTGAAAATGCTGAATCTGATCTTATTTTTGGGTTTAAAGACATGAATTTTGTTTGGCTTGACAGGATTTTGAGATATTCATATTCATATTTTGGTAGAAAGATTTTTAGATTTTGCACGAATAAATATGATAATTATAATAATAATATAATAAATAAATAATTTATGTATTGTTTTTTGTTTTCTAATTTCTTGTATTTTAGACTTGTTAGAGCGACTTAAATTTTGCACAAACATTTTGTTTTTGAATTTTGCACTTGTTTGATAGTAAAAGCGAGAGACGGCGAGACATATTATTACGCGTATCTCTAGAGAAACAGAACCGATACGTTACACAACATGCAGCAGATTAGTCTTGGAATCAGCATTTCAAAACGTGATTAAAGAACGTATACGTCACATTAATTGAAATTATGTCTAAAAATAGCGGAGATCCTGGAAAAAGAACTTGGTGCTATTTCGGGCACATGTGGATAATTATATTTGTGCATTTTCACATGTGGATAATTATATGTGTCCATTATCACATGTGAATAGTTATATGTGTGCATTTTCACATGTGTATAATCATATGTGTGCATTTTCACATGTGGATAATTATATGCGTGTATTATCACATGTGGATAATTATATGCGTGCATTATCACATGTGGATAATTAAGTGTGTGCATTATCACATGTGGATAATTATATGTGTGTATTTTCACATGTGGATAATTATATGCGTGTATTATCACATGTGTATAATTAAGTATGTACATTATCACATGTGGATCATTATATGTGTACATTATCACATGAGGATAATTATATGTGTGCATTATCACATGTGGATAATTATAAGTTGTGCATTATCACATGTGGATAATTATAAACGTGTATTATCACATGTATATAATTATATGCGTGTATTATCACATGTGGATAATTATATGTGTGCATTATCACATGTAGATAATTATATGTGTACATTTTTGCATGTGGATAATTATATGCGTGTATTATCACATGTGGATAATTGTATGCGTGTATTATCACATGTGTATCATTAAGTATGTGCATTATCACATGTGGATAATTATATGTGTATATTATCACACGAGGATAAATTATATGTGTTCATTATCACATGTGGATAATTATAAGTATGCATTATCACATGTGGATAATTATATGTTCGCATTTTCACAGGTGGATAATCATATGAGTGCATTTTCGCATGTGGATAATTATATGCGTGCATTATCACATGTGGATGCTTATATGCGTGCATTATCACATGTGGATGCTTATATGCGTGCAGTATCACATGTGATCATTGTATGCGTGCAATATCACATGTGGATAAGTATATGCGTGCATTATCACATGTGGATGGTTATATGCGTGCATTATCACATGGGATCATTACATGCGTGCAATATCACATGTGGATAATTATATGTGTGCATAATCACATGTTGATGTGGATAATCATATGTGTACATTTTCACATGTGGATAATTAAATGCGTGCATTATCACATGTGGATAATTATATGCGTGCATTATCACATGTGAATACTCATATGTGTGCATTATCACATATATATAATTAAATGCGTGCATTATCACATGTGGATAATTATATGCGTGCATTATCAGATGAGAATAATCATATGAGTGCATTATCACATGTGGATAATCAAGTGTGTGCATTATCAATTATGGATAATTTTATGTGTGCATTATCTGATGTGCATAAGTATATGTGTGCATTATCACATGGGGATAAGTATATGTGTGCATTATCACATTATATAATTATATGTGTGCATTATCACATGTAGATCATTGTATGTATGCATTATCACATGTTGATAATCATATGTTTGCATTATCAATGCGCACCGCTTGTCAGTTGTTTCGTGAACACCTCTATGACCAGTTGGCAATATATGCATACTTAGGTTAGAGTAATGTTGTGCGCAGTCTGGTCTGGGTCTACACTTGTCACATGTGCCAGGAAACCGTTAAAATAAAATTTCACTTAATTTACACAATTCATTTCCCTACTTTACAGAGATTTTTATATTAATTTTTTTTAATTAATAAATACAACCTAATAGGCAACTTTAAGTAGGGAACGGGAACGGGAAAGTCTGAGCGTAAGTCCTTTCGAATAATTCCTTCATACGACAAATGGCGGCAGAGACATTTGAAAGCAGATATACCAAAACTATGGAAAATCACGATTATTGAAAAGACTATTTACAAAAAGGAGGAATTGCTCATGATTAGCTATTTCTACTTTTATCACCAAAGTTTTCAAAAGTCGCCAGCTGCAGAGTCGTCAGAAAGCGTCAACATGTGGGAAATGGTTAGTTAAAGTAATACAGTTACATATAAGCAAGCCAAGAATGGAATCTATTCCTCAAGGCCTTTCAATAAATCCATGTTCCAAAATTCGAGTTGTCATTCCTTAATAGGACACTCCATCTATCGCTGGGAAATGTCAAAATTCAGCCGCATCAGTCAAGATTGAGCCATGCAGTGCCTCCAGTTCCATCGTCCTATGTCTAAGCAGGAACAAACTTTGGCTAAACTTCTAGCGTTTCGACAAAACCTTAAATATTGATTCAGTTACATGATGGCGGACAGTTTACGTTGTATTGAGTGCGTGCCTACACAGAGATGTGCATACTAATTAATAGCTTTACATTATAGCGTACCCCCTTTCTTGATGACTCGAATCAGTTATTACTTTTCGTCTGTTGTCGATTATTAATAAATGCCTTTATTGAAAGCCCCCTACAAGTCGGGGCTATCTTTGTTATCTTAGATCAACGACAAAACTAGGCCTGGGACAAAGGTTACAAACTTAAGTGTCGTAAATCAAATCACTTCGCAATACTTGATTACTTGATCGTGTGCTGGCTCTTTAACCCTTTCCCTCATATAGACGCTTTCTGACGCCTCTGCAGCAGACGGCGTTTTGAAAACATAGTAACAAAAAAAGAAATTGCACAAAACGTGCAATTTCTCCTTTTGCCACAATGTTTTCCACTTTTAGTCATAGATTATCCATTCAATTAGAGATATTTTCTATGTTTTGACAAAATATGTTTTCAAAGTCGTCTGCTGCAGAATTGTCGTATGAGGGAAAGTGTTAAAAGGCCTGTACTAAATTTAATGTTATTAACATTTCAATCCTTTAGCCCTTTCCAACACACAGCAAAATCAGCAGAAGACGACTTGGAAAATATCTAGGCAAAAGTATGAAAACTGTCTGACCTCTCTGCAGAAGACGACAGTTTGAAACATAGTGAGAAGAGGAGAAGCAACTTCTCCCAATTATTTTCATATCTGTTCAATCGTTTAACTTTAATTTATCAAGGTTAACCATAGTTTTACTCTAATATTTTCGTTGTATGTATGAAAGGCTTATTGAAAGTATAATTATTTAATAGAGTTGAAAATATTGTGGCAAAGGGAAAAAATTGCACGTTTTGTGAATGTTTTCATAGGGCGTCTGCTGCGTGGCAAAGGGTTAAACTATATTTATATCTTTTCGATTTAAGAAAATATGTTGAATAAAGTGTCACATTGATATAGAATTAGAATTTGACACATTATGGGAAAGGAAGAAATCCTTCATTTCTCTTCCCGTTATCTGTTAAAAGTCGACCCCCCCCCCCCACACACACACATACTTTTTTCGGGGGGGGGGGGGGGGGGGGGGGGGGGAAGCGTTCAGAAACTAGTACTAAGTAGGGTTCAATGTTCAATTACTTTGGTCGTTTTGATTTATGCAATGGAGAATTAGACTTTAGATGTTCTCTGTTTCGTGATGATAAACATTTTCCTTTCTTTAAAAGCATTGTCATCGGTCTGAATGTTTAAAAAAATCGATAACAAATCTTGTTCATGCAAAAAGCATTTAACTCTTTCGCCAAAGGCAATTAAAAGCTTTTACAAACAATGCAGATTTCAGGAGAGACAGCTCATAACGATCTGTCTCTCCTGAAATCTGCATTGTTTGCCACTTAGACCTTACATTTTATCAAATGTCCTAATTGAAGATAAATGAAGTGGTCCAATTTTCAACATGGAAGAGTCGATTTTGTGAAATTCAGAAGTGAAAGGGTTGTAGGACTTTTAGAAATGGCAAAAACAAGTATTCTCATTGTAATACTCGATAAGATCAACCTGATCCTGATTACAATGACCTCAGATAGGAATCAAAGTGCATCAAATATACTCGAACGACTAAATTGCGAACAGCGATGTCGAAGAGGGTCAGGCCGGTTATGACGATCCCTAAAGGACAGTGTACGTACTACTTACTATACGTGGACTATATGTGTTTCAAATCGGATGAGTCTATGTACAGTTAAGAACATCTTGAAATTGACAAATTTACCGTTCCCGCTCCGCTCCGTTCCGCTCCGCTCACGTTCCATTCCGCTGATAAAGCGTTCACTCATTCATAACATTGTGATTGCTTTTTTCTGTCCTCTCAGATTGAGCGAAGCATTCATGTGATTGGATTTTTTCGTTCATTATGATTGTTTCGTTCAGAGCGCAAACTTCCGTTCCGCTCATAAAGCGTTCCAACTTCGTTCCAATCACGCTCACGATCCAATCACGTTTCGCTCAGATTGTCAATTTTATGATGTTTTTAACTGTAAATGTTATGTAATCATAAGGACAAATGGCTCTGATTGAGCATAAGCTTTTTTTAGCTTCTATATGCCCATTTTGATAGTGTACACTCATCTGACCGTTGCAGATACATTTAAGAGACAGAGTTAGATATAAGGTAGTCCGGTGCGATTCCATAGCTCTTTCCGAAAAGACCCATTGGTTCTTTAACGTGCTCAGTGTATAGCACCGATACCCGCGAGGCAATATTTCCTGGAAAGGACCAGTTCTTGAACTCTGGTTAAGTGGGAGACACTTAACGCACCTCGGAGAAATCCAGAACCCCAGGATTTGAACCCCGGACCGCCTGATTGACAGTTTAAAGCCATCATGACACTGGTACGAATTTTGTCCCCGCAATGCCAAGCAATGCGTCGTGGCAAGGCGTGCCATTTCGGTGCTACGCAGCGGAGCGTGAATCCGTGTTTGCGCACTGTACACGCATAAGTTACGCACTGTCTATGCAATGCGTGGCCAAAAATGGGCCGCATTGATAAACATTGACGCGCAACGGCACTACTTGTTTACGCATAGGTTAAGTATTGTTCGCGCATTGTTCACGTCTACCTTACCGCATTGTCCCGCATTGTCCCGCAGTGTCACGCACGACACGCATAGTACCTGCTGTATTTCCGCATCGCAACGCATTGCCCCGACGACTTCGCGCATGCGTAAAGTTGTCGGGGCAATTGTTGGTCACGCTTTGTCCCGCTTGGCGGCACGCTATATATATAGCGTGTAGTTTCACACCTAACGCATTGACACGCATTGACACGCACCGTCGGCAGTGTTCGCGCCGAGTTCGCACAGTTTTCACGCATTGACACGCAACGTCGTGTTCGCGTCGAGGTAAACGCACATGGTACAAAATTGATGCGTGCCGAATTTTTGAAAATTTCATAATTCTCTCTACGACATGACACGCATCCCCGCACCCACTCCTCACGCTCGTTCACGAAGACTTTGATTATTGATACGACGCATTGCGTGGCATTGCGGGGACAAAATTCGTGCCAGTGTCAGGGTGGCATTACGCGTTTACCACTAGACCTCCATAACTCGTAAATTAAATAAGTGTGACAGGGTTGCAATATACGAAACAGTAAATGCGATCTCTTTAATTCATACTAATATAAGGAGGCAAATGACACAGGTAACACAAATTATACCTTCTCAAATACAAAACATCAACACCTTATTGGCAACAGCCTAGACAAGCTTTTTATTGATAGACAGAGCGACCCATATGCGCAAACAGCGCATGCATATATACATATATTTACATATATAAAGAATATCCAAATCGACCCACATATATAATGACATAATGTGTTGCACATATACTTATATAGTTATAAATGTGTATTCATATCTTGTCATTAAACATTCACATTTCGTCCATACAAAGGGCACTTGTCGCCCACGTAAAATTCCTCCTTGAGAGAAATTGTGACATGCGCGTACATTCAGTGTTTACCTAGGGAAGTTAGGTTTGCGATTCTCAACTAAGTTGTATATGTGAAACAATTTACATTGATAAGGTTCGAAATTATCGAATCATCAAATAACATTCTATGTAAGCTATCTAATGAGTGAAATCTCGCGTGAAACTTCCAACACGACCTAAATCAAGAATGTACAAGACCTGCTGGTTTTATATAAACAAAGTTTCTTATCGAATTTCCTAAAGTGATGTTGATATTTAATGTAAAGGTCGTTTTGTAGTTGAATGATTGATTGTTTTGTGTTTCCTTAACGCCTTTTTCAATATTGCTTTAGCTATATCACGGCCTTTTATGGGTATGTTACCATTACTTCTTGTACATTTATCTTGACACCAGCCAGCCAGCCAGTCAGTCGTACTTCTAACATAATTTCAGTTATATCACGGCAACAGTTCGCTTATTCATGATCCCTGGGTAAGCAAACCAGTACTAAGCTAGGAAGCTTATTGGCACTCCACCAAGTCCGTAGCGACGACTAGGAACCGAACACCGGTCGTGCAGTTCCAAAGCCATAACGCCAACCTCTAGGCCACGGGGGAATATTGAACAGTCATGTCTACCATTGTGGAATAGGTCTCGAGTTGCTTGGAATGGAGAGCAGTTTTAATAACTTAATTAAAACATCTCAAACCGATACCCTATGAAGATCAGAAACCTCCATAGAAAAACAAATATTCTCCGAAGAGGTATATTTTAATATAAATTGTACTTTAGAAACCATCAAATATCGATTGAAATTAAGTTGTTGTGTGAAGAGAGTTATATTTAAGAACATGGCTTATTTTAACAATAGGATTTTTTTTGACAATAACAGCAAACAATGCGTTCGTGTATAAATCAAACGAAATAAGCACACATTTGATGGATCTTATTGAGTGGCTTTGTAAGCAAAGATAAAACATTTTGTTTAATGCATTTGTCGAGTTATTGCATACCTTTCTGTCTGAAGTGTATTATTAATAATACACAACCATCGAGGTATCAGTGGAATTTTGAACTCAAAATGACCATGTGGTACAATCGAATGTTTCGATAAAAAACTCTGCAGATTCAGATTCTAGACACCCTTCAGACGACAGCGTTTATTAACGATATATATTTACCCTTTCTTTTATAAAACAAGTAAGCAATGCTGATTCAGCAGCAAAAAGTACACGGCATCAAACATTTGCAAGGTCACAATATATAACGCGCTATCTTTCAAATGACAATAATTCGATACTGTTTACAATTTCATCGAACATCTTATAACAGTATAGATTTATCTCATAATAAACACTTAAATTGAATTACTAATAACCATTGTTATTGTTCTTTATCATAACAACTTATGATATCCACCACTATTCTGAACAGTACATAGTTAGACTTGTGAATGTTCTTATTTCGGTTTGATCTCGTCCTGCGTGCACTGCCGTGTGTCTATTTCAGTATGGGTTTTGTATTGTATGTTATTTTAGAGACCAATTGCTCTGATTGACCCTTAGCTTTTTTAGTTTCTATTTGATAGCGTACAATATGTCATGTACAATAATCTGACAGTTGCAGATAAGTTCAAGAGACAGAGTTAGATACAAGGGGAGGCCGGGTGCGATATCCAAGCTCATTCCGAAAAGACCCCTAAGTTATTTAACGTACTTAGTATATAGCGACGATGCACGATTTAACCCCAAGACGTCTGAATTAAAAGTCAATCGTGTTAACCGCCTTCTACCGACTGAGCTACCGGTGCTCGGCTCGAGATATTTATTTTAATTTATTAATTTACTAAATAAAACATCGTAAATTTGTATATTAAAAAAGTGTTAAATAATAATTATTATTTCGTAAATAAGAAATAAAACGGCTTATTTTCATATTAAAAAAAGTGTCGATAATAATTATTTCGTTTAAACGAAATAAGTAATTCGTAAATATGAAATAAAGCGGGTTTGTTTGTATATAAAAAAAAAGTATCGAATTAATTATTATTTCGTTTTAACGAAATAAGTATATCGTTTAAACGAAACAAAAAAACGCATAAATAACTATACCTTTCCAATTTATGTACGCTTTCTAACAACACCGTAGCAAAAGAAAAAACTTATCATGACCTATTTTCTACTTTCGTCTATAGATTTGTTTCATACTTTCGCCGAGATGTATTCAAATGTGTCTGCTGCCAATCTGTTGTTAGTTGGTTAAAGAAAACCAAGAAATGCATGAGTACAATGTAGGTGAACTGGCCGCCGTGATATAACTGAGAAATTGTTAAAAACGGCGTTAAACCCCAATCAATCAATAGTTGGTTAAAGTAAACGGTAAATTTGCTAAATGTACTCGTTAACGTATCACTTAGTCAACTATATCTCCATCCTCGGTACCCATGAGATTCATAAAATATATGTTACCCTGGACAAATTGGCTTTAAAAATCTCGTACTCATGAATAATTTATGAGGTGAAATGCAGACATTTGATTGGCCGCATGACACAAACCACGTGCGATACGAAAATGACAGCGTAGTTACGGAGGTAATTACGAAGTTTTGCCAGCCAATTTGACCAGGTTATCATATTTTGTATGAACAGCCTGGGTACCAATTGGGTCTCAATCTTACACCAAAACAACCAATTATCCGATATTGTGTTTTGGAAAAACAAAAACATTAAATAATAAGGAGACAATAGATTGCATTGGGAGCCAATAATATATACTTTCAAGAAACCCCAGAGACATTGTTAATTACAACGCGTATGAAGATTGGTTTATCTTAGTTCAAATAAATATACACCTGCTATCTTTTCTACTTGTTAATATAGGTTAATATTTGAAGATTACCACTTATTCGTCACATTTACATTGCTATTGAAGTTCTTTATTGGACCGCATCACCTGAAAATCCATCGACCGGCGGCTCTTTAGAGTAATACTTTCAATAGACAGGCGACACAAAAAAAATGTTACATCTGACAAATTAGAAGGATTCAACAAGAAAATAACTGAAAACAACATTAACCCTTGAAGACATTCTTTGGTAACGCTGCTATTAAGTTATTACTGGTATTTTTGTTATGCTCTGCTGGATATCATACTGATACATAAGAGCCGTTCCACGAGAAAACCAACATTATGGCCTCTGCATAATGCATCGACCCAGATCAACCTGCGCATTCCGCGCATGCTAATCTGGGCTGACACATTCCGTCTATGGGAGATAGAGATATAGAGTGAAGAATCCTGAAATAGAAAATCCACAGTAGGTTAAAAGTGTTTTTCCGAGTTAGCTTGCGCGGCATGCGCAGGCTGATCTTGGTCGATACTTTAAGCATAATCCACAATGTTGGTTTTCTCGTGGAACGGCTGATATACATGTGTATCCCACTGTTGTTCTGTTAACTATTTGAATATATTTCTTATGTTACTCATATTTATTTTGTTGGAGCTGCAATTGTTTATTGAAGAATCGTGGGAGTTAATATGTTAAAAAAATATTGATCACTGATTACAGACTTTTCATGTAAGATTTGTTTACAATTAATTGAGATGGATTAATTTAGAAATATTTACAAAAGTCAATCTTCAAATTTCTGATGAGTAAGTATCTGCTCATTGTGTGCAGTCTTTCTTCTATAAACTCCTTTCTCACGTACATAAATGGCAAGCATATATAAAGGAAAGTATGATTTAAATTTAGTTGAAACAAAGGGACCAAGGGGGAAAATGCTGAAACAATGTAATGCAAATGCTGTAAACGACTTTTGAAGACATTATGCCATTATGAATATATTTTATCATGTGGATTTGTCACATTGTTTTAGATTATCAAAATGTCTTTGATAGAGATTTTTAATATGTACGAATAAATGCTTTCCGAGTTGCCTGCCGCAGATGTGTTGTATTCTGTAAATATGTTAATATAGTCGTAACCCATGCTATTTATCTGTGAAAATTCATAATTATTTAATAACATACACTGGTCAATGAGTATTGTCAATATGAACAACTTCTTTCAACTATTATATGCTCGTTTATGTAAATTCACTATATGAGCCGTCCCACGAGAAAACCAACATTGTGGCCTCTGCGTAATGTATCGACCAGATCAGCTTGCACAGTACGCGCAGGCTAACCCGGGCCGACACATTTCGTCTTAGGGGAATAGAGGTATAGAGTATTATATAACACTATCAAGTATCAAGTGCTTGTATAGAGGTATAGAGTAATGGTTCCTGAAACAGAAAATCCACAGGAGGCGAACAGAGTCTGTCAGAGTTAGCATGCGCGGACTGTACAGGCTGATCCGTGTCGATACTTTACGCAGAGTCCACAATGTTGGTTTTCTCGCGGGACGGATAATACACACAAATGCTGCTGACAAAATAGCGTTGCACCAAACTTAATCGACTAATGTATTCTACAATCAACAACACCCCTCATAAAGCTTCCCGTTTCAGAGATTGTAAGATATTCGTAAATACAGACACCATTGTAACCTAGTGCGTGCATTTAAAAAATAGATGCAATGGACGACACACACTGCAGGGTAAGTAACATGGTACATATGCAAAGTTACTCAAGGTCTGTGTAAAATATGTATACTTTTATATCGTATTTTTTTCGGCGATAGCTGTTTAACCTCAGTTTTGACCTAGATGTTAAACAAATGATCTAGGTTGTAGACCAATCAAATGTTGTATTTTATGAATAATGTCGAAGAAATAAAGGAAATAAAATTTTTTGATTGGTTCATAGTTAAGTTGGCGATCCTACGAGAGGCACTAATAAGAAGAAGTTTTAAAATGAATGTTCTGCATACTAACTTTTAATTATTTTCCTTAAGAAATAAATTTCAGTTAACAAAATCAGTGAAAACGTATGAAACATAATATTTAAGAGCAAAACATGATAAGTTTTCAGCTATTTATCGTAAATTGAAACTAATACACCTCTTTGGAGCCTCGCGTAATCTCCAGTCATGTGGCGTGTTCTCGGCCTTGATAATATATTTATAGAAACTGAAGATGGATGAAAATGGCCGATTTTCAATATGGGAGAGTCTACTTTAAGGAATTCAACGCTGTATGAGTAACATAAATTGCGATGTATTAGTATTTAGTAAGCATTACTGCATAAGTGGCCCTAATATAAAGGGAGTACTGCAAACTTAGACGTCTAATAGGTTGACAGTTGTAAGCACAACTATATCGGAGTTGACATGATATGAGCCGTTCTCCGAGAAAACCAACATTATGGAATCTGCGTTAAGTATCGACCAAGATCAGCCTGCGCAATCCGCACAGGCTAATCCGGGCCTACACATTCCATCTCAGTGTGATTAATGTATAGAGTAATGATACCTGAAACAGAACATCCACAGACGGCGAAAAGTGTCTGTCCGAGTTAGCCTGCGCGGGAAGCCTGTGCGGGAAGTCTGCGCGGCAGGCTTCCCTGACTGGTCGATACTTTACGCAGAGTCCACAATGTTCGTTTTTTCGTGGAAATGTATATGTCATAAAGCTAGAAAACTTGTTTTGGTACAGATAGGTCTTCTAGATTTGACGGAATCACCATTGACCACCAATAAAGCGTTAATAATAACATCCGCTAATGAAACCACGTATGCAGTTCATGACAATAATATATGACACTGATAAGTGTCTTCTGAAGTAGCTTCACGCTAATAATGTTACCAAAGGCTCAACGATTTACTTTATATAATATATGTAAAGGTGTCCTCTATGGATAACGTTTTGAGAAAAAGAAAAAGGTGACATTTTAACAAAACACTTGACATTTACTTCTGAAACTAAATTGTAAACGTTGTTTGAAATTGTGGAAGTTATCATTTTGAAACATTTCTCCTTTCCCATTACGTTTTTAATACTAGCTCGTTTAAAGTGCGTAAAATATAAGCTATATTCAGGAAAGGATGATTACCCGATTAAGAAGGTAACGTGGTCAAACTCAAGGATATTACGCATTATCCTTATGTTTCCACATTGAATATTATAAGTGTTTTTCGTCTATAGAAAACATTGTGATACATTGATCAATTACTTTCCATTTTATGCAATTTATAACAACGTTTTTGAAGTAAACTGCAGTAGAGTAGCCGGCCAAATCAATCGTTCTATGAAGGCAACTGATAAACAACAAGTGGTTCGGGGCATGACCCGAAGTCACATTTTAACTTGTGAAGTAGATTACTATATCAAATCCCCCCTGATCTTGTCTAGTATTCAATATAAATCCACATGAACCGGGGTCTGGCTAAAAGAGTCTCAATGCAATACGATGGTGTTGACATAATGATTTCAACATGGCATCAGTTTATGATTTACAATGTTTGAAGAGGCATGAAGCCAACATATTGCTACTTGTAATGAATGTCAATGAATATGCGGTCTGATAATGCATTGTTTTGTAAATATAACGGATAGTCTATGTCAACACTGTTAAAGTTACAGTTAGATCCCTTTCTAAAAGACCCGTTTACTAACTAATCACGGAGGTGATGCTAGGCTTAACTGTGGATAAAGAAGGATATATAAAGAGTGAGTGTGATTTCGGACAACGTGATTTTTGGTGATTTTCAAGCGGATATTTAACATCTAATGTCATGTTCAAAACTGTCCCTGATGTAGTCAGTTGATCAATTACTCTCGTTGAGACTTGATAAGACATCACACGAACTCAAGTATTTGTTTACAATTTCGCATTTTGAAAAGTCAAAATTTATATGAGAATATTTGGTCATTGAAAATGGATACCAGAATTATTTGGATAGTGTTTATTACGTGTTTTATTGGTGTAAGTTAATTACAGATCTTAAATCTTAAACGTTTTTAGAAAAAAATAACATGAAAAGTAAAACTTAAAAAAGTACAGTTAATTTAATGAAAACTTGTAGTTGTAAAACCCCTTATATTGTTGAGAGGTTTTGAATGTCAGAATATAGTTTTTACAGACATTTTGTAGCTTATCTGACCTGTATTCCATTTTTGTAAAAGCAACAATTTAACTTAAATTGATAAAATCACAATGAAACCTTTTCCTTTCAATATCAAGGAAGGAATCTAAAGGGTGTAAATAAGACGCAATTAAAGTATATTATGACCGCGGACGCGGGAATACAAATATTCGGATCACGTCACTCGAAATAAGGTAGACACAGTACATTGTCGCATTACTTATCAAGCCTAGATCATGTACGAAGGTTTCGTGGACTTATTTTAGACTGCGCAGCGACACAAATTATGTATTCGTGTGTGCAAAGCCAATTTGTTTTAACGATACAATCAAAGAACGGATCTGATTATCTTGATGGAACGAGTAAAATATCCGATCTTAAACTACGTACAGTGTTACACACAAAACAGAAACAAACTGAACATAAACAACTTGTTTTGTTATTTTGTATTGGGTTTGACATGGCGTTTAATTGTTTAATTACAAGTATTCCTGGTAAGGAGGGAAATCACTTCTATTATTCGTAAAGTATTTAATCAGAC
Source organism: Serripes groenlandicus (assembly GCA_031761405.1). NCBI lineage: Eukaryota > Metazoa > Mollusca > Bivalvia > Cardiida > Cardiidae > Serripes > Serripes groenlandicus. The sequence goes on along the minus strand of JASEVX010000009.1, from coordinate 12,415,729 downwards.
ACAGTGAACGACGGCTACTAATCCAGGTGTTGTGAGATCGAACCCTGGCTTGACAAATCATTCCTTCTGATCATTAACATCAGTCAATGTGAGTACCGCCATTCGTCTTCCACAACTGGGCTTGATAGTCTGTTTTTGTAGGTTGTTACCTGGGAAGTATACTGTGTGAATTGCTAGTGCATCGACAGCCAGGAAACACACGTTAGGTAAACTGGTCGTAATGATATAGTTGAAATACCACAGGAAACGACATTAAAAGTCAGTTAATCAAACGAACATCCTCCATCTTTCAAACATCCTTCTTGCAAGCACGCTTTTTTATTAAGTTTAGGTTTATAAGTTATTGGAAGGCGACGTATGCGTTCCGTTAATTGTTCTTAAGCTCTCGCTTAATGAAAGTAATAAAGTAATTGGATAATGCGCCATGTTGTATTGATAGTATGGCCCACGAAAAAAAGAAAAGAAAAACCGTTGAAATTAGTTATTCATTTTGACACCATAAGATAGATTTAAGTTATAACTACAATAATTAATAGCTATTTTTTGTTGTGGTCTTAAAGGGGACCGTCTCACGATGCTCGGTCTAAACTATTCATTTATGTCTGCTTCACTTTAGTTCATGTGCGAACCGAAGCTTGTTCAATGAGAAAATAGTATGAAGACAATGTGCTAGAGTGTAAATGCATTTATTTCATAGCGACAAGCTATACCGGCTAGAACATATTTAACGTCATACAATTAGCAATAGAATGATGTTTGCTGATTCATAGAAACTTTTTGATTGAATGTGGGTTACAAAAACCGCCAATAAACTGTCTAAACTCTACATATTCTTAAATCACTTGGAATAATTGCCAAAGACATTCTTTTTGAAGAACTTTGTGTTTCAAAAGAGATATACATATACATAAATAAATATATCCATATATTGTATTGCCTTTATTATGTAGTTTATGGCGATATGTTTCCGGTAAAACGAAGCCCAATAAGCTTATATTTGAACAATGTATATTATTCATGCATATATTCCAAAAAGTCACATTCTACATATCTATTGGTTATTTATACTGAAGATAATAATTGCAATAGTTTTTTAAAAAAGACGTTTTTCAAAAAGAAAAAAAAAAGTTTGAGATGATACCTCTAATGATCATTGTATAATTAAATGTTGGAATCGAATGACAGTCGATACAATGTTTTATTTTCAGACAATCTGGTGTGATGTTCGAAACATGACAGAGTGTTTTAGTGGCGGTGTCCACTGTTCAAGATGGGCAAACTGCCGATTTGATTCTGCTAAGAGTAATTTCACCTGTATGTGTGTTGCTGGTTTTAAGGTAAAGACATAAGTATACATAATTCATTTTTACATGTTTGGTTGGGAAATCTTTCAGTTTAATAGCGTAACATGTATGTAGGGAGTTTACTAAATGTATTTTCTTTATATTTTATTGGTATTAACGTTGTGGTTTCAACATGTTTTCAGTTATATCACATCGGAACATTTAAACAAATAAATTTAAATGTGCGTGAAGTTAGCCGGAGTTGCCGGATTAGCCGGAACTCCGGCTGTATTAACTAGCTGGAACAGCCGGAACTCCGGCTACTCCGGCTGTATTATCAAGCTGGAAAAGCCGGAACTCCGGCTGTATTAACTGGCCGGAAACACCGGAGTTCCCGCTACTCCGGCTGTATCCACTGGCCGGAACAGCTGTATCTTCTATTACTACGGCTGTACTAACCGGTCGAAAAAAAGAAAAAATGGCTGAATTTTGGTGCTAAACGGCAATTAGTGAATCTCGTATGCTTTGCACGAATGCAGAATCGAACCTGATGGGAGCAATAATGTTGGCTCTATACATGTTAAATTCTTTTTTAACTCAAACAGGACGGGTGCAACTTCGGGAAATCGAACCAGTAGTAACCCGATTGAAAAGCCGGAGTTCCGCCAACTCAAGCTGTATAAGTAATAATGTCGGCGATTATGCTTTGCCGGAACTGTCTATACGGACAGGCCTGAACCATATGAATTATGTGTGAACAAATTGTCTTGAAAATGTTATTCTTGACTTGATTCGTCCCGACTTTACACCTGTTCGAGATAGAGAGTTTAGACTGCTGCATCCGATGTTCCAATCTGGCTTCGAGTAGCACTAGGTGACAAATCAAGCCAAGAATAAAATGTCAAGACAATGTGTTCGCACATATTCAAGCTTGTCCGTAAAGACAGTTTAGGCAAGTAAGAATTGCCGAAACGATGACTTTCACGGCTGATAAATACAGCTTGAGTTGGCGGGGAAATGCACATTGTCAATGGATAGCGCTTATCGCGCTTATCACTAAGTCACAGTTGATACCACATATACCTTTAGATACGCATGTACAAATAGAAGATTAGAATAGAGGATGAGTGTTGATTCGGGTGTTACGCCGTGTTCAACATTATTTCAGTTTTATCACTTTATTTTGCCCGAGGGATCTCCTCAAGACCGCCGCGACTGGGGATCGAACCCGGTTCCGAATTCCCGACGCTAATCACTTGTTCACGTCGGATGCCCGAAAAAGAGAATGAATATCAGATAAGAATTATATTCGTGTTTTGTGAGAAAATGTAGACACATTTAGTTTTGTTTCGCTTGCAAACACAATTGTAGTATTATAGCCGATTTACTAGTTACTTTGAACATGTATAGTTAAGCTTCAAAATATACTATTTCTAGTCAATACCGATACATCTTTCTGCGTATGTCAACATGGTCTGACATTCGATCGCTTATTTCCAGGGAGAATTGTGTGAAGAAGACAGAAATGAATGTGACATTGGTAGTGCTCCATGTAAAAAGAGAGGCGTTTGTCATAATTCTATCGGGAGTTTTAGGTAAAATAATGTTACCAAAACGAATCAACAGAAAACCTTCCAGAAACCTGATATTTTAGTATGCTATTATATTAATGTGTGTAAGACTTTTGTAAATAACACAGTAAATAGTTAAATGACAAATAAACTCATTGAACATCTCGAAATGCATACCACCATTACTTCTGCATCAGGATGTAATGTTAATTAAAGATGTGTCTGCTCGAGATAAAAACAAGGCAATATTGAAATTGGTTTAGTAGAACACCCAAATGCAAGAACAGAGAAAAATGCTCCATTAAACATAACATCGAATTAAAACCATTATAGTGTGCCACTATGTAAATAGATGTGTGTCCAAAATTGTTGTCTTAAGTTTCCAAGCAACGACAAATTTAAAATATGAAAGCACTGAAAGTACTAGTGGGACGATTGTTTTGGTATTCGTAAATTAAGGTCAGACAGGCGGTTGCATTTGTATCTAAGCAAGAGGTCACTGAAACATCATGGTCCTTGCGTTTAATAATAATGCTTTTTCAAACTGACTAACATCAGGTTAAGGAAGGCATTTGTATTTGACAAACATCTCTTATGCACATACACATAAAACCGCCTGTCTGACCTTAATTTACGAATATCAAGACAACCCTCGCAACAGTACTTTCAATGCTTTGCTTTTTGTTACACTCGTCCCACTTGTGCTTTGATCACATCATCTGTTTGGCGAGAACATTGTTTATTAATTGTTTAGTTTGTTGACTCTGGAACGGATGTCTATCGACACCCGTTCAAAAAATCATATTTAAATATGAGTATTAACTCATTATCAGCGATCGCGTATTAAGATATGTTCAACATTTTAGCGATTTGTCGTTTTCGTTATTTACAAGATTGATAATACTGTACAGTGAGGATAATATGATAGAAGATCGTTATACCTTTCACCTGAAGTAAACGACTTTTAGTTATGTTATCATGAATCATAATACTACCCGAATTACTGTTCTGTGGTTACACATATTTTGCAACAGTAACTGAATTATGGCTTTTATAATTATATAAGGGTCCAACCAACATTTCGAACTGAAAGTTTTTGAATTCTGGAGAAAAAGAGAATTACCCGAGAATTACACCAGGATGTAACATTAAAAGAAAATTATCTCACGCCACTTACTACTTGTGTACAACGAACGGACGAAATAATTAAGTATAGCGGACATTGATGACTTTTGTTTACATGTATAATTATACTAAATGACTAGTATTCTCTTTATCATAAAGGTGTGACTGTCTACCGGGATGGCAAGGACAGCACTGTCAGTTCTCTGATGGATCCGGTTTATCCATATGTCTAACAGGTTATACAGGCGTTAACTGTACGGATGACTTTGATGAGTGTACACAGTGGTATGGTTCACTATGAAACTGTTAAACCAGAAGAGGACTACTTATTTAATATTCCCTTCATATCGATTTTTTTTAATAACTATGTTACAAATTATAGAGTGAATAACCTTGTCTTTATAATGAATCATTTTTCTACTTTGAAGGATAGATAACGTTAATAATATATTGATACGCCTCATCCTTGAACTATCTTCACATATGTTGCACTTACTTATCATTTCCAAGGGCAAATTCCTTCGCCATGATGATTAACTCGTAGGTTGCCAAAGAAAGTACACCGACTCAAGTATCAACACAGATACTTCTGACGGGCGCATACTTCAAAATAAAGACGAGTCCAGGTAACATTTCAGGCATCTTAAATGGTAAATGCGAATATCCGCAGACCAAAATGTACATGTAAACCCCAAGATCTCTATTGAATTTCAATCAAATAGAAAAGACAATAGAAAGCAATTATATTTTACATTACATTTCAGGGCAGAGAATCCATGTGAGCATAACAGCACCTGTAACAATGTACCTGGTAACTTTAGCTGTAGTTGCGTGACTGGTTGGGAAGGTAGAATCTGTAACGAGGACATTAATGAATGTAATCTTACTTCCGGGTTGTGTTACAATGGTGGAAATTGTACAAACACCCCCGGTGCGTACAAATGTGTATGTCCTTATCCGTATACGGGACCAGATTGTAAAGATATTTCTACGACAGTCTCTACAACAACTACCACGTCAACCACTACACCAACGACACCTATTGAGTCTACGAGTAACGGGTTGACAAGTGTAAGCCGTGTAGATACAACGACTATAAGCAACGCAACACAATCATCGCTTTCAACGAAGCTATCGACTAGTACGTTAACAACCACACCAACGGTACTTATTCAGTCCACGAGTATCGGTTTGACAAGTGTAAGCCCAGTAGATACACAGACTACCACCAACGCAGCAAAACCATTGCTTTCAAACAAGCCATCGACTTCCGTCGCTACTTCTGTTCCTGTGTCGATTACGTCGCCTTATTTCACAACCTCAAATGTGACACTTACATCGCAAAATTCGTCTACAAATACTCATGCAGCTTCAACAAGTGACGTGACAACGATGACAAGAACCATCTCAAATATAACAACATCTTACTATCACACAACAACAAATTCTGCTTCTTCCAATTCAACACAATCCAAAGCACGCCAAGCAGCTCCAGAAGGCAATAACTCAGGTAAATGCAGTATTTCCTTTACAGGTGGGAGTATGGTAGGCGGTACACACATTGAAAACGTCTGCTTCTAAGTATTACACAGCTGTGTTAATCAAATTGTAAACAAAACGATTTTTTTTAAATGTAAGTTAATCACATTACGAGGGTCAGTCCATCTAAACTTTGGAACACATATTATATAAACCTTTCCATGAAATCGCACGGGAAAATATACTTTTTAGTAGATTTGCTTGCAAAATCTGCTATAGTTAGTTAGTCAGGTTTTGAAGTCACATGATGTAAATGCTCCAGAACACACACACAGATAGTGCAAACAAGTCTAGACTAAATTACGAATGCATACATAAGGAAAAGTCAAATATGTAAAATAAATTCCGCTTATTTTTGGTAACCAAATAAAATTACAAGTCTCTGAATGTATAAATATCATATTTAGGTGTAATAAAGGACAAGGATATCACTACACCCCATCCCTAAGTGTGTACGACCGCCTTAACAAATTACCCTTTGTAAATTGTAACCCTTTGCATGGTTCTACATTAACGCACATTAACTAAAAGTTCATTGATATAATCACATCTGGCTAAATCGACTGGTCGTGTTCTAATTCCGTCAATATCTGCCGAAATTTGTTGTCAAACAGATCAAAAGGATAGATTTACGGCCTTAAATATTCACTGCCGATTCTCTTCTGTGTCTATTTATAGAGTCAATTAAATTGGGATCCCAACAATTTACACAATAGTTTAGAATAATATCCGGTATGTTTACATGGCAGCCGATATTGAATTGTCCGTATTTAGTTGCGAATTCTTTTTTAAACAATTTCAATTTGTAATCTCGTTTTTTCTCTTCATGTGTACGCAACATTAGTCTTATTTAAACTAAAATAATTATTTGATTCAAGTATACACACGAATGCTAGCTTTATGTTTAGCCGATTAAAAATTTACGACAATAGTTTAGACCAATTTTCGGTATGTTGACATTGTTTTTCACCGTAGCAGCCGAAAATAAAATCATGTCAAATAAACTGTTTCAAATCGGATTTTCTTCCGATAAAAAAGATGACAGCGGTAGTAATAATTAAAGAAAGGGGAATGAAGATTCCAAGAAGCTGTATGAGCAGACGAAACGGAAAGGAGTATTTTGTAGAAAATGGAAATATGAGTTTAAAAAGCTGGAATATGAAGGTGGTAAAAAAAATCCGTAATGTACTGTAATACAGCATATTTAGCACTACATCTGAAGCAGAGAAACTCTCCTTAAATGAAAGTTTACTTATTGAAACTAATTGAAAACATGATAAGTAATTTCTTCTTTTGCCACAGTGTTTTAAAAAGTCGTCTGCTGCAGTCCTGCAGAGGTGTCAGAAAGCGTCTGTATGTGGGAAAGGGTTAATATTTATCATTATTTGATGTTCTAACTTGGAATCAGAAAAGAGTACTGTATAGTTTGTGTGTGTTTCCTCTAGATAAGGTCAGGTCTTCCAAAAGTTAATGTTGAACCCTGCTTTGTTTCCTCTAGAAAAAGAAAAAGTAATATTCCTTCTGAAAAAGTAGATTTGGTTGTGATATTTGAATAGCATTTTTTTCCACTTACAGATGCATTTGCGGCAGAACACTTTTGAAAGCATTGTGTGAAAAGGAGACATAAAAAGCAATATCTCCTTTTGCAACACTGTCTTCTATGCTATTCTGAACTTCTCTGAAAAATAAACCTGAGATATCAACCCTAACCCACATACATACCCTTGGTGAGGCCTCTGCAGAATTGGCGTTGTTGGTTACGTTTTCTATTTAGGTCACTTACATGGAAACTATCAAACCTATTGTATGATACAGATTCTGCGTCGGCCTGTTTTCTGGGGGTAAAACACATCAATTTTGATGTATTTTGGATGATTTTGAGAATTTTAACATAGTTGGTTAAATGTTCCGTTTTGGTCTCTTGTATGGAAACTATCAAACCTATTACTTTAACATATGGAAAACTTGCTCATCGTATTACATTCTTCACATTGATAAAGATGTTGAGTGGGCCTGTTTTTTGGGGTGAAAAACATAAATTTTGATGTATTTTTGTCGTTTATGAGAATTGGACAGTTTCATCATTTTTTGTTACATTGATTTTAAATTTTTTCCCAAACAATAAAAACATAATGTACTTCAATATATTATGAAAATCTTCAATTTGATTATGTTTTGGGGGTCAAGGTCACTGTTACTAAAATTAGGAAAACAGTAATATATTCAATATCTTTAGTTACAGTTGACTTAATGTACCACTATCATTTGCCTATCCATTGCATACACAAGACTCAACTTATGATCTTGACTAATTGTGACAGCCATCCAACGTGAAGATCTTCCTTATGATGTATATGAACTTGGATTTATTTCCACACGGTTAATCTTGTTTCAATACTTGAAAAATAGCAGTTGTGTGCGGTCGTTATAATATTTAAATATTCATTCTGAATTTGAAGATTTTAAATAAACCGTAAAAGGATAATATCAGACGAGCATCAGGCACCCGCAGGCGATGCTCTTGTAACAAACATTATACTCTGAATAAGCTTCTCTGATACCAATAACGTGGTATACGGATATGATTGAATAACTCGCTACAAATATAATCACATTGATTGGTTGTTAAACACGGCAATCAGCCGGTATAACAAGAGGGGCAAAATTACATTTTTTTTCAAACTACATTCTTATGAAAATGCTCGTCTGATTTCAAGCTGATTTAGCAGAACTGTTCATTCAGTGACCCTCTACATATTTTAAGTCTTATTGATTGGTTAAAAGTCATAGAAACCAGGTGACAACATTCTTAAAGTATATTCTTATAAAAGTGCTTGTTCCCTCGGTGACCCTCTTCATACTTATTTAAGTCACATTGACTTGTTGGAAGACATAGTAACAAGGCGGCATCAGCAAAGGGGTTTTATTGAACGTTTAGCATCAAATGATATCTCCTCCTAATCCACTGAGAAAGTTCAACAAAACTTCACATAAAGTTCCTTTGGTGGTCCCTCTTTCAAATTTGTTCAAAGATATAACTTATAAACATAACTTCTGTTACTGCGGCAGAAGAAAGCGAGTAAAATGCATCATTTATAAAATTCTTCTTCTCAGAATTCGCAAAATCTCCTCCCAAACCATTGGACTGATATAAACCAAACTTCACGGGAATGATACTTTGGTGGTCCTCTTACAAACTGTTCACAGATTTAATTTCATAAAAAATATCCTTTATGTATAAGTTTTATTTACAGTGTCCACTCCTAGCAGTTTCATTCACGCTCTTAATTAAGTACAGTCAATAAATAGGAAGACAATGTACTGTCAAAAATGTACCTGTTGGGATGTCCGTATAGCTATTGGATAATATGATCATTAAAAAGGTATCATGTGGACCGAACGATATATTCGGAGTTCGGTTCAATTAATTTCCACAAGACCAACAAGAATTTATGATCTTGGAAATATTTCATTCTGGCCTGACTAATCATTACGTGTCTGTCATAGTGGGGCTTTGTTTTAGATAAATATTTATATATGCACTTCTGTATCCCCTCTTAACCGATCACAAATCTTCTTTCCGTACTTTCAGTACTTTTATTAGATTTAAAGTTTACCCGGTAGGAAAGCGATACATATTCTAACTGTTCGCAAAGAAGCTGATTTATTGTCATTGTTGAAAAGACAGTTTGAATATGGATACAGTAATGATACGATGTTGCACACACGTACCATTCTGGCAGGTCATATCAACAACTTAAACTTTTGATAGAAGAAAGCAATGAGATTGCTGATGAGGTTTGTCCTGATTCTGTTTGTATCGTTTTAAAACAGCTGTTACTCATAAAAATCATTGAGTACACCATTTGAAACGCCCCGCGAGAAAACCAACAGTATGGCCTCTGCGTAATGTATCGACCCAGATTAGCCTGCGCAATCCGCGCAGACTGATCCGGACAGACATATTCCTTCTCAGCGGGATAGAGGTATAGAGTAATGATTTATGAAACAGAACATCCACAGGGGGCGAAAAGTGTCTTTCCGGGTAAGCGTGCGCGAGTCCAAACTGTTGGTTCTATCGCGGGATGGCTTTTTTCTTTGAATTGCTGAGAAAGATAATCAGGTTTCTGAAACAAAGTAAGGCGACAATGCGTTACAAAGTATCGTTACCCTTCACGAAACATGGATCAGGTCTTTGAAAGTTTGCCTATGGTATCAGTTGAATATGAACCTAAAAAGGGGCGTCACAAAGACAGACAGTTAATACAGAATAGTTATACTGGAATATTTCTGAATTGATCGGTGATTTTATACGACAACACCAAGTGCCATTAAGCGAACATTCTTTGCTTATGCTATTTTTAAGGGGCGCAGATTGAATTTTCTTAACTCTTTGCTGCCGAAGGCAATTAATACTTTTTGTAAACAATGCAGATTCAAGTGAGACAGCTCGTAATGTTTACCACTTAGACATTAAGTTTTACAAAATATCCTGTTGGACGAAATATGAAGAGGCCCATTTTTAAACATGAAAGAGTCGACATTATGACATTCGGGAGTGATTGTGTTATACATCCTACCTATTCGTCGGACTTATTAAGTCCATGTAATCCTTTTTGTTCTCGCAGTTGAATGAACCATTACGCACAATTAGCTATGCTGATTTAAATCAACTTAGCTGTGAAAACAACGTATGTTGCCTACAAATCGGTGTTTAAGCCTTGTCACATATATAAGATTTCGCTGAAAGATCGGTGGTAGACTGTAATGAAATGAAAGACTGTGATTTAAAACTGTAATTGCAATTATTTATTTATGTATAGACGTACCAACTCTTTTTTAATTTTTACTGAACCTTTTAATTTAAAACAGCTTTATTCGACTAGTTATGCGAAAACGTTACACAGGATGTTACCTGTCAGACATTGAAAGATATACCACTTACATGCAACTTTATTTTTCAGATGGAGGCGGCACCAATGTAGGGGCTATCGCCGGACCTATTGTAGGACTTCTGGTGATTGCAGGAGCTGTTGGGGCGGGATTTGTCGTATATAAGAAATATTACAGGTAAACACAAACAGAATCAAAGCGCCAATGGCACTGTAGTGGCGATCGTATGGAAAATCCTGCAAAGTAACAAGCAGTATATCGGTGTAGGGCTTGCGATGACTCTGGTGCGGGTAAATTTGAGAATGTATCAACCCTGCATCTTTTGACAGTAGAATAATGTTAGTTTGCCAGAATGTTGTCTTGGTGAATTTTTAGTTACGTTCTGAAATTGGTCATGATGTGTTCAAAATTAGGCCATTCCAAAGTTATGAACAATCTAGTTGGTATTCGATAGACTACCGTTTTAGCTCATTAGAATGGCTATTTGTAAACTAAATTGTTCGGGTAATCACATGTTCATCACCATGTCGCTAGGCCATATTAAGATAAAATATTTTTTACACTTTAGAAATGACTAAATTATCAAGAAAAGAGAGAAAACAGTATCCATTAGTTTGGTGTTTGTTTCAATGATGTCCGATATTAAACAGGTCTGTTCAATTTAGTCCCTTCACATTGCATGATTGAGGGTTGTCAGAGACATATAAACACAGTGTATTTATATGTCTCTGAGGTTGTTAAACTGCTTCGAATAATGTGAGTGCAAAAACAAACACAAAACATGCTCAAAAAGCACAATTTCACTATTTGCTAAACTGTTCAATTTATAAAAATATAGGCATATATTATAATGCCCGATCTCCAAACTAAACTAGAGATTGCTTTTTTGAAAAAGCACTTGTCTCCCCATTTGTGTGGTCGTAGGGGAGGAAAAGAAATGATGGAGATGAATTTTTTAGTTTTGGACTGGAGATGAAGCAACAGTAACAATTCTCAGTTATTGAGCGGAAACCATTTTTCAGCTGAGGGTTACCATGACCTTGGTCTTTGACCTAGTGACCTCAAAATCAATAGGGGTCATTTGAGATGAAGCAACAGTGACAATCTTCAGTTGTTCAGCAGAAACCATTTTTCAGCCAAAGGTCATCGCGACCTTGACCTTTGACCTACTGACATCAAAATCAATAGGGGTCATCTACAGGTTAGGACCAAGCTGCACACCAAGTATGAAGTTTCTGGGTATCAGCGTTCTTGAGTTATTGAGTAAAACACATTTTCAGCTGAAGGTTACGGTGACCTTCGACATTTGACCTTGTGACCTCAAAATTAAACAAATTCAATAAAGGTCATTTACTGGTTAGGACCAACCTGCACACCAGGTATGAAGTTCCTCAACATAAGCATTCTTAAGTTATTGAGAGGAAACCATTTTTCAGCTGAAGGTTACCATGACCTTGACCTTTAAGCTAGTGACCTCAAAATCAATAGGGGTCATCTACTGGTGGTGACCAACCTGCACACCAAGTATTAACTTCCATGCACAAAGCATTCTAGTTATTAAGCAAAAACAATGTTTCAGCTCATTGTCACTGTGACCTTTCAGCTCAAGGTCACTGTGACCTTGACTTTGACCTCAAAATTAATAGGGTCTTCTACTGGGCATGGCCAACCTGCATACCAAGTATGGAGTTCCTCGGCTCAAGCATTCTTCAGTTATTGAGCGGAAACCATTTTTTACCTCACAAGGTCATGATGACCTTGACCTTTGACCTTCTGACATCAAAATCAATAGGAGTCATCTACCGGTCATGACCAACCTGCATACCAAGTATGAAGATCCTATGCCCAAGCGTTCTTCAGTTATTGATCGGAAACAAGTGTGACGGATGTAACCTTGACCACTGTGACCTTCACCTTTGACCTAGTGACCTTAAAATTAATAGGGGTCATTTGCTGGTGGTGACCAACCTGCACATCAAGTATGAAGTTCCTGGGCCCAAGCAAAAACTATTTATCAGCTCATTGTCACTGTGACCTTTCAAGCTCATGGTCACTGTGACCTTGACTTTAGACGTACTGACCTCAAAATCAATAGGGGTATTCTACTAGGCATGGCCAACCTGCATACCAAGTATGGAGTTCCTCAGCCAAAGCGTTCTTCAGTTATTGAGCGGAAACCATTTTTTACCTCAAAAGGTCACCATGACCTTGACCTTTGACCTGTTGTTATCAAAATCAATAGGGGTCAGCTACTGGTCATGACCAACCTGCATACCAAGTATGAAGTTCCTACGCCCAAGCGTTCTTCAGTTATTGAGCAGAAACAAGTGTGACAGACGGAAGGACGGAAGGACGGAAGGACGGACGGAAGGACGGACGGAACGGGCAAAAACAATATGTCACCCCCATGTAATGGGGGAGACATAATTAGGCTACACTTTCAGCATTGACTGCTAATTGACTCTAGAACGTGCAGACGTGTATACATAACGTGTGTACACACTGACATTGTGTGTCCTTTTAACCTTTGTAAACCAGTCTAATCATCTAGACGCTTTCATTTATTTAAACAACTACACAATAAAGCGTTTATAATATTGAGATAACCATGCAGTCTCGCGAGCTATTTATAGAACCTTTTGGAATTTCCAGATTTGAGTATCATCAGAGTTACCGGTATTTGCAAGGCAGATAGGACGCACAATGATATTTATTATCTGCCCAATCATGATGAAGATAATATTTACATATTTTAACTCTATGTAGATAATGTCTTGATAAAACTAAAATATTAGTAACAATCCGGTACCAAAGTAGCACTGACATAATTATTATTAATCACGTCTCTGCATCAATGATGGAACTATAACGGATGTGAGTAAATTAGTTTGCAGTAAGGAAAAAAAATATCAACCGATTGTTCAAAACCGACTATGTAAATATTTTTCGTTGTTGTTGTTTCTGTCAGACCAATCGCCACAAAAAATAGAGTGTCACGATTATAACATTGACTTTCTTAACTTTGGCTTGTGACCTAGTTTTAAACTGAATTAACCAAAATTCTAACTGAGCCAAGATATCAAGACAAATGTTCCGACAAGATTTTGCCAGTCTGGAGTAACAAATGCGGCGTCTTCAGTGCCGTCAAGCTTTTCTTAAAATTGACCATTGTGACCTACATTTTATACGATATAATTCATTTTTGAACTCGCCTAGATATCATCAAGTTAAATATTCTGACATAAATTCAACATGCTTAAGTTGAGAGTGTCTATAAGAAAATACTTACATTTGAACGAGTGGCCTAGGTCTTTGATACGACATGAACCGTATTTATACATGGCCTAGCTTTTATCAAGACAAACAGTTTTTCAATGGTTTAACCAGCCCAGGTCTAAAGTATCTAAACTAGTCTTTCTTAAATTTGGCCTAGTGACCTAATTTTCTATTCTTAATAGGCGGTATTTGGGCAAGAAACATTGCCTAGCCAAGTACTGGTTTATTTACCGAGGGATGATGAATAAGTAAACTATCGCCGAAATATAACTGATATGATGTTGAAAAGGTTTAAAAACCTAAATGAAACAAACGAACACATTTTGGCATAGATTTCATTAAGACAAGTATTCTGAGTGTCAACTATATTTAACTACATTTTGGCCTAGCAACCTAATTCTTAACCAGGTATAACCTGTACTAGAGCCTTGACAAGAAACCATTAACACAAACCTCATTATTGTCCACGGGCAAATAGTTGACAACTGTTAAAAGGCGATAATAATAGCTCACCTTGCATAACGTGTAATGGTGTCAATTTTCCATTTCTCGTTAATAATAATATCTCAATTTTTAGTATTTTGTGTACTTAATGGAAATTAAGTACACAAAATACTAAAAACAGAGATATTACCTTTGACTAAATGATCTCTAAATTACGATATGTTTTTTTCTTTTTTTCTGCGAAAGGTGTTTCTTTTAGAAATATACACACGATGTGCCGGATTCGGCTCCTACTTTTCCAAATAACCCAGAAAATTAACTATACGTGTTAGACTTCCTGTAGTTAACTGATTCGAAGCGTATTCGGTGATCATGGCATTGTCACTGATTAGACATAGACGAATTGTCAAATATAAGCCAAAACCATAATCGGAGTGTAGTTTCATGTGGGTTCACGTGTATAATTATTTTATATTAATTTCGGGAATTTATGAAACGTGGTATATTTTAGCGAAAGCTGAAAAGTAGTTTTGTTTTTGAACAATGTCTTTTTGAACAATGTCAATTCTGTGTAAATACTAATGTGTAAATCTAAGAATCTATATTTTACACAAATTGTATATTTCATGTTCCTAGAAAGTCGCACAAAATTGATGCAAGTAACGAGACGACAAAGCAGGAACCAACTACTGGCGATTCTAATAAAAACTCGAAATGGAAGTCCCAAACTGCCGACCCGGCAATGAACGCTGATCCAGCTACAGTCGGCAATGGCGTAGGTACGACGCCATAATGACTGTTAAGACTGCCAAAGTAAAATGTTGAATGCAAAGATTTAGAGGGTTATTGAACTGACTGATGACTGGTAGTTAAAAGTGGTAGTTTAAAGTGGTAGTGTTACAAGTATTTAGCATACCGAGTTGAAGAGAGTGTTGTTACACACCATTTATGCTAATACAGTCAAATTTGTCTTAAGCAGTACACCCAGCTGTTAGTAAACATTTGGCTTCTGAACACAGGTGACTGCTTATCACAAGTCAGATTCAGAAGATAAATGTTGTTTTGGTTATTCTTCAAGTAGCTGCTTAATACAAGTTGGCAGCTTAACAGAAATGACGCCTTATATAAATTTGACTGTATTTATCATGCCCCATAACTACATGTACGTATCTCTTCATATTGCCTTGTAACGGAGCACAGAACATCACGCACTTACTCAAACAACCTTTGCCCCCATGTTTGTATATGCGATACAACGAAATTTCTTTTGACGCTTCTCGAATGTGTAAAACTAGATTCATATACTTAAGTTTAAGGCCATTTGTAAACATTCATTCAGTTATATCACGTGACCGAACAATTAATAATGGTTCATTTAAAATAATAAAAAAAAGAACTACGCAAGGAAATTATCCTAGGAAATATGTGTAACTATATACCTTTGCCCCCATGTTTGTATATGCGATACAACGAAATGTCGTTTGACGCTTCTCGAATGTGTAAAACTAGATTAACATACTTGAGTTTAAGGCCATTTTTAAACATTCATTCAGTTATATCACGTGACCGAACACTTAATAATGGTTCTTTTAGAATAATAAAAAAAACGGAAATTATCCTAGGAAATGTGTGTAACTATATACTTTGAGATTTATAATGAAACAGGTTTTACTAATCTGTTTCTTAATGAGCTGCGTCAAGAGAAATGGATATAATTGCGGTTTCCGCATGATTATAATTTAAGAAGACAAAAACCTATGGGGCTACCGTTCTATACAATCATCGTGATGTAAATATTTGGCACCTAAAGATAGATGTTATTTAGAAATCAAGTGGGTCTGTGTATATAACCACACCCGATCGGGTCTTAACTCCTCGCATATGCAACATTTAAATGGCGTAGTTTAATTTATTTAGTATGTTTATATTTGTTGTAGAGAAAAAAGGTTGATTTTCTTCTTTATATTTATTATAGATTTGTTATATCTATAACATGCATGATCTTTGTTCTATTTATTTCAAGAAATTCGTTACCCATTTAATCAAAGTACTAACATAACTGCTTGATTGTGATTTTTGACGATCTAGATCGACCTTATGTACATATAGCTTTTATCATTTTGGAAAAGAGAATGACATACAAATTACATTTTACAAGCTAGAAATTGATTTGAAAAGCTCCGCTCCACCAACGATATACTTGTGGATGAAAAGGCATGTCTCACTACGATTGAGAACAACTTCTAAAACAAGAGGGCCATGATGGCCCTAGATCGCTCACCTTAATTATACAATGTACTGCGATGCAAAACACATCAAGACAATTATTCTGAATGCAACCTCCACAGTGTTAACAAGATTTTCCTTCATTTGGCCTAGTGACCTAGTTTTTAACCCGGCATGACCCATATCCGAACTTGGCCTAGATATCATTTAGACAAATATTCTGACCAAATTTCAAGCTGCTTAAGCAAAACATGCGACTTTTACATAGTTAACAAGATTTTCCCTCAATTTGCCCTAGTGACCTAGTTTCTGACCCAATATGACCCATATTTAAACATGCTTAAGTTGAAAATGTGGCCTCTACAGTGTTAACAAGATTACCCTTCAATTTAGCCTAGTGACCTAATATGACCCATATTCGAAGTTGACCTAGATATTTTTAAGCCAAACATTCTGACAAAATTTCAAACTGCTGAAGCAAAAATTGTGGCCTCTGGAGTGTTAACAAGATTTTCCTTCAATTTGACCTAGTGACCTACTTATTGACGCGAGATGACCCATGTTCAAACTTGACCTACATATCATCAAGACAAAAACATCAAGAATATCATTTTAATGCCACACGCCTAAGAGGCCGAGGTGGGGGGGGGGGAATCTTTTGAATTTGCTTACCCCCGCCTAGCAGGATTACTCATTTTGCGAGTTGTCTCAGCCGAGGGTTCCAGTTCTTTACCTTTATATTCGTTAAGACATTCACTGCCTACCAAGGATCAGTGATAGAGGTTTGCACAAACATTCAAAGCAAGTTTGATAAATATTGGATATTAACTGTTAAAGAAGGCTTCCTTGGCCAAATGTTTGATAACTCATTATCAATTATGTCCTTTGGCGATTTAGCTTGTTATTGAACTTGACATTATATACTCAAAAACATTTTTAACAAGTTTGGTCAAAATCCGACGAAAGCTGAGCGACCTAGACAGCAGACAACGTTCGGACGACGCCCAACGAATGTATTCTCATGATACGGCCCGTCTATTTTCCGGCGTATAATACTACTGTAACACCTAGAAAAGTTAGACGTATCTCATGCGACGGAATTGAAAATATTTTAAGAGAAAGAGATCTGATTCGTTATTATCAGGTCCTTTGTTTTCAACGTTGTTCTTTTTAAAGTTTAAAAGTCGAATGTGTCAAAAGCTTTCTGAATCAAGCAAAATGTTGTTTTTACCTGTACGGCATGTCGTTTTACTATTTATTCCTGAAAAATATAGCTTCGAATATTTATATTAAGTTCAGGCAAGAACTATGGGTTTAAAACCGATGTCTCTCTTTAGTCTTTACGAAAGAAAGTAAAGCGGCTTCCCATCGACCTGAGACCAAAATGATACCCTACAAAATTCAGCTAAAATATGTGGCAGTTTGGTAAGGTTGACGGTTCCTGTGATTGATGGTTTCGGCCAACAATGTTTCTGCTAAATACACCCATATACTCAAGAAACGTCACATGCCTACTCAACCCTCTATTCTTATTTTTTACCTTTATGATCGGTGTTATATCCACTGCCTACCAATGCAAAATGAGGGAAGTAGGCAAAAAGTAGTACATACCAATTCATATTCGTTTGCTAAAATTATAAACTTACGTTGCTTTCAATAGTGTTTAAGTTACATCACCATATTAATTCGGTAATTGAGTTAGTCCATCATTGACCTCAGTATTACCATCGATAGAAGAACACAGACGACTACGATTTATGTTGGTCGGACCTGAATAGTGATGTGAAAGTTTACTAAAATTAATTTAAGCCCTCCGGAATCATTTACACCACTGTAAAATGCCATACACTTGGTACCTATGCTTTGTTCCAGTAAATTCCGAAGTTTTAGCACATGACCAAATTCCTAAAGGTGAAGGTTCATACACTGAATGGATGTTAGAGGTTCGTGTTTTCTCAACGGACCATGATCTCCTATACAGTCATGTATTGCAAATAGTAAGTAGTTCTCTAAGGGGAACAGCACGCATACTTCTTATACCTTTAGGGGAGGGGTTTCGTTAAGGTCGTTTCCTCGGAAATAAGAATCGACTTTAGGTGATCAGGCACCTAATATGACACTATGCAGGATGGATATGCTTGTAGATTGAAGGATTTGCTACATGCAGTTATGGATGGACCAATATGAGGGGAGCAGCTAGGAATGATATGCTACGTCATATATGCTGGACAGGATTTGTTCAACATAGTAACGAGATTAAACAAGGAAGGATTACGACTCAATAACTGAAAATGGTGAGTTATTGCGTAATGATTAAGGAAAAGGAGCTTCGTAGATATTCACAGTCCTCTGTATTGTCTACGAAGGCCGACCACACTCATGTCTCTCTTTCGTCAGGATGGTAAGTTTGACTTGATCATGAAAACAGATGGCTTTTCCTGCCCAAGTTCAACATCAACAATAGAGCAGCCATGATGATGGACGTTGATGAAGAGGAAGGAACGCAGAAATTGACCTTCATGTAATAACCAGAATCCCGGTGACCATTACATCTCCGTTCAGCCAAAAACCTCCGCCTCCGTTGATGGCGTTACAGATGGTGAATTTAAAGGCATAAAACAGACTTTGTTTGACAGACTAGTAGGTCAGGCTCATGAGAGCCAGGATGAACTCTCTTTTGATATGTACCATAAAGCTCTTTTGGACATCGGGTTCATGGCGACTATTATGTCAGAATCGACCTTTCGATATTTACCTTCAAATCATTCGCTCTTTAACCTTGATTCTCTAAGACTGTCTTAATCGATAGTAGACGGGACTTTGATAACGTATATTGGTTGGTTCGAAGCCAGAAATTCCGTTCCGTCTATTTCCATTGAAAAGTGTGTGCTTGATCTGCCGATCTTGGTTATACAAGATCATCATTTCAATTGTACTTGTTCCAAAGGGAACTTCTTCGCCTAGGTCTTCATTATATTCAGATCTTGGAGCCAAGTCTAAAATAAATAAAGCTAGCTCAATACCAAGGAGGTATAAGCGTCCCTTTATACGTTTACATATACCTTGGCTACAGACTCATTGTATTGAATAGAACTCAGAGGGTTCCACATTAATTAGTACGTACCTTACATACCGCAAACTGTTTAAGACACATCTGATGTAATGCACCCACGCAACATGGTCGAACGCATGGTATGTGTAAATACATTATCCACAATCTTTCCGCAATAGCTTAAGTCTAATCTTATAGACTGGTTACCACATTTACAATTCAAAATGCGATCTATATTTTTGTTTCATTCGTGTAATGATTATCACAAATGCGATATCATGAGACGTTATAAAAAACGTACATCATGCGGTATTACCTGACCCTTTTAATCTGTTTTAGATAGACGTTTGCGTCCCTTTTTGTCTGTTCTCATTTTCTGATTATGCGATATCTGATGCCCTCCGACTGGCATCCTAAAATTATCAAAAATACGGAATTGATTTTACCATTAAAAAATACCGATATAGTGAATCCTGGCAAATTAAAGAGAATGCACATCGCATCATCCTGTTCATAGCTGAAACTTCCAAACGAGTCCTAGAAAAAATATTAGCATGCCAAAATTAAAGGAGAACGATAACAACCCGCGCAAATAAAAAGCCTATAACAGGAAAGAGTCGCAACATTTCACATCAAACTATATAAATATATATTCTAATCACTGAATCACTGTTTAGATGACTCATTGCACTAACAAGGTTTAAAGCACTCACATCTGAAATAATTCACTATGAGCATTATTTGCTGTAGACATTTATTCAATACTCTTCTAACTGCAACGTATCTTAGTCCGAAAACATTAAACCAATTAGAGCAGGCGTCTAGAAATCGGTAGGTAGTCTGAGATTTAAAAACATAAAACTCATACACTCAAATGCCAAATAACTTAAATTTTTCTTACCTTTTTCATTAAGCAAAATGTTAAAACGTCTTAACACATGCCAAGTTATGGATAGTAAATTCTCAGAAATTGCCATTGTCTATATATACGCGTAAATGTAACACTCTCTTTAAACTATAGTTTCAATATTGATAATACAAAACGCCTAGGCCGAAAGGAGAAGTTTAGCAATTTTCCTTTTGTCACTGATAACGATATATGGCTGTTACATGTGTCTGCACTTTGGAAAGGGTTAACTATTATCTCAATAAATTATGTAAGCACCTATTTACCTGTTTAAATGTCTGCTCATACGCGAGTAATTGAACATTTGCCCCTGAAGGATGTTTTTAATATCAGCCAAGTGTTTCATAGAAACTGTAGCAAATCCGTGTGTGTTTCAAAAGTGTTTCGTCAAAAGCGACTTCGATCTGACTTTGAACTCATACGAGATGTTTATGTTAACGGTACTGAACGCAGCTCTGCCCATTCGAATAAATGACCAAGCCGGTATTAAAAGATCGACCATTGAGCCGGGAGCCCTCGTCGTTACCGACAGAGCTATCGTGACCTGACTGCTTGATTTGATAACAATAAGGTGGTTTAACAAAAAATGTAAACGTTGTAGGTGTTTTAAGAACATGCAATTTCTCCTTTTCACAAAGTCTTTTAAAATTATCTTGCTGAAAATGTGCCAACTGTCGACTGTATCCAGAAAAGGGCGTACTAATATTGGCTCGAACCAGTTCCACCTTTCGGGTCTATATTGAATATAAATTGCGTATTTTGTAAATTGCTATATTACTTTCCGCTTTTTGCATGTCTTGAAATTGAAATTGTTAAGTAAATTGATATTTCTTAAATCACCTCTGATCTTGCCTTTTGTTCAGTACAAAGGCACATGCACTGTCGTCTCAATAACAGAGTCTTAATGTAATTCTGTTACGTTGACATAGATCAGCAGTCATGTTTTTCACAGTGCATCAGTTTATAACCTGTAATCTTTGAAGTGGAATGACATTGTCAACCGTTAACTGTTATGCAATGCGATTAACATAGAATCGGACGATGCGTTGATTTGTAAACATAGCGGCTGTTCTGTGCAAACACTGTTTGAATCACAGTAAGTCTTTCAAAAAGAGCCGCTTACATAATCACAAGAGTACCATGATGGCCCATGATCGCTCACTTGATTTAATATAACGTGGTTAATGATCAACCAATGAACACTTCTTAGTTATTTCAAAATCAGGCCTTTACGTTTGACTAGACATTTTCACTATATATTCATACACGGAAATCAGGTCGCATCAACTGGCAGCCATGTTTTCCGACAGATCGGCATAATTTGGACACTCTTTGTAGAGGGACACACAAGGATAATATGTGATAATTATTTTTAAATCGGTCCAAGCATTTTGGACAAGAACGTTTTAAATGTTCACTATACATAGATGAGGAAAACAAGCTCCATCCCTTGTGGCCATGTTTTTCAACGGATAAGAATAATTTGAACAATCCCGAAAGATGGTCACCCAAGAAACATCTGTGCAAAATCATTCTCAAAGCGGGCCAGTAATTTTTGACAAAAATAGTTTAGAGTTTTCACCACGTATACATAAAGGGAAATCAAGCCCCGCCACCCGGAGGCCATGTTGTTTCAATGGATCAAAACACTTTGAACAATCTTGGTAGAGGATCGCCCAAGAGACGTTTATGCCAACTTATTTTTTTCAAATCGGGCCAGTACTTTTTGATAAGAACGTTTGAAAGTTTTCACCAGTTATATATATAAGGAAAACAAGCTCCTCCCCCTGGTGGCCATGTTTGTTAACGGAGCGGAATTGGAAAATCTTGATAGTGGATCACCCAAGAAACATCTTTGATAAATTATATTCAAATCTGGACAGTCATTTTGGAAAAGAAGATGTTTTAATTTTTCACTAGACATATAAGGAAAACAAGCTCTGCCCCCCCCCCCCCCTGGATTCCATGTCATTCAACGGATCAAAATAATGCGAATATTTTTGAAAAAGGGTCATCCAAGGAACATCTGTGTCAAATTATTTTAAAATCAGGCAAAATACTCTTGGACAAGAATATTTTCTAAGTTTTTATAGTGTCAATAGTGTCATTCTTTTCGACAAGAAGATTTTTAAAGTCTTTCCTTTCCGTTGCCATGACGACTAGAGTTTTTGCATGAAATATAATGCTTTAAACAACTTTGAAAAAGGTGACCACTCGAGAAACATCCCTTTAAAGTGTTATCAAAATTAGCCAAGCGGTTTAAGAGATGTCGTTTGAAGCAAAATGCAGACGAACGAAAGACGACGGACGACGGACAAAGACCGGTCAGAATAGTTCAATCTGAGCGGTGGGCTCAGGTGAGCTAAAAACGTAAAAGATGCAAGGCTTCACTGTTGATAAAAAAAAGAGTATGAAGTGCGTCTGGTCATCTTGGGTCTTTCTTTCTCTTTGATTTGGCATCTATAAAATAATATTGACACATTACAGCTACAGCTTTTGTCAGAATATACATGTATGTCTATATATGATATATGCGGACACACAATTCCTATGGTGAAACTATGTGAATGCTCGAGTATTTATTGTACGATGATGCATTAAGACCCCAAATCGCTAGACGCGGCTTATAAATAAAGAGTGACAGTGTAATTCCAATTAGATTATTTTTTTGTGATTTTCAAGAGGACATTAAACAAGTTTATGACATATTTAAACTTTCCATGATGTAGTAAGTCTATAAATTACCCTCAATGAGACTTGATAAGACATCACAAGAACCTATCACTTGTTTGCAAGTTCGCATGTTGGAAAGTCAAAGTTTATATGAGAGTATTTTGTAATTTACAATGGATACCAGAATTATTTGGATGATGATTTTTATTACGTGTAATATTGGTGTAAGTTAAAAACATATCTAAAACATAGTTAGTATTTGAATATTTGAAATATTACATAGTGAAAAATTACAATCGATGTTAGTTTAAGCTCATTATTAACCTTCTATTGTCTATCAGGTATAAAAGTGTTATAAAAAGAATCTGAAACCATGAAAGGTTTTGCATTTCAGAAAATGTGTCAATAGACTCTTGTTAAGACTTACCATGTTAACCAACATGTTGATCAAGAACGAATGCTCAATGCAATTATATGGAGTGCGCCGCAGTGACCCGAAGTATGTATCCATGTGTCCTCAGCCATGTTATCGTTATGTGTCAAGCCGCAATAGCTCAGTCAGTAACGACGAGGGCTATCAGTCAAGGGGTTGTGAATTCGAAATATATATTGAGCAATCATTCTTTCTAATCTTTAACAAAACTCATTGAGTCTAGTGTCATTTGCCTTACACCCTTTGGATTAATAATCTGTCTGTGTTTTGAAGCCAGTTCGCTGTTATGAATGATGTGTGGTTTACTGATCCGAGAAAGCCAGAAAACACATGGTACTTAATTGGCCGCCGTGATGTAACTGAAATACTGTTGAAATGGCCTATCAATCAATGAACCCGTCGTCTGTCTTTCAAACACGTATTGAATTCAGTAAATAGTTTATTTGTTATTGGAGGGATACATAATAGTTCATTCGAATGCTGTTTTGAGTATCTTTTTTTTAAATCATTGAACAAAATGGACTAATGCACCATAACTACTATTGCTCAAGAAAAAGAAATGTACCACATTAACCATTGTAATAAGTTCTTTCTCACACCAAAAATGTATGGTTATTAAAAAGTAGAATTTGCTGCTTCAGAAGTAAAATTACACGGCATAAAACAGAATGTGTTGTGTGTTAACCATTTCTTATAAAATTATACGAGTAATCTTTAACATACTTTTTTGAATTTTGAAGGA
The DNA here is from genome assembly GCA_031761405.1 of Serripes groenlandicus. Taxonomy (NCBI): domain Eukaryota; kingdom Metazoa; phylum Mollusca; class Bivalvia; order Cardiida; family Cardiidae; genus Serripes; species Serripes groenlandicus. The sequence continues at coordinate 12,391,565 of JASEVX010000009.1, read as the reverse complement.
GGAGGACAACATTTAATTCATCAGATATAGTATTGCGTTTTCTATCATAACTACAATAGACAATGTTACCTCTGAAATAGGATGGATATTTATCATAGATGATAGAACACGTTATGCATGTGTCTCAATATACTAAATGATTGCCTTAAAATACTTTTCAATGTTATGATTAATCTTTCTAAATAGACAACAGTTAATGACAAATAATTTTAGAATCTACTCAAAAGCACGGGACCTTGAACCGTATCTTATCTAAACCTGCAAAAGACCTGCAATGTCACACTCTCTGTCAAATTGTCAATCATCTAAACGTGGGGCATATGGAGATAAAAACATGCAGCCAGTTCAGGGCTAGAACAATGGACATTTCGTTTTCAGAACGAGTACTCAACCGACTAAGCTAACCGAACCCCTTACATCTTTATATTATGTAGATACATCTTTATGTTATGTCGATACATATTCATATTATGTGGACACTTTATTACATGATATGCTTCCTTTATTACGTTATGTCCGTACCTTATTAATTTAGGCTATCTTGACGTTATTGTATCTTATGCAAACTTTGTCATGTTTGGTATCTTAATTTTATCTTGCGTAAACTTTGTTATGCAGTGGATACTTTAAGCAGGATAATAATCTGCTTTAACTCCGAAAAATAAAAATTGCTCATTTGATGTTGATTCATAGGTTATTGTTAAAGGTTTTTATGAGTGTTATCTATGAATGAAAATACCAAAAAATAGTGTGGAAATTTTCCCTATTTGAATTAAAAACTAAATTATTTGTTGATATGAGATCTACCGCAAAATGGAAAAATGTTTTTGATCACCTTTAAAAACACAATTTTACTTAAAAATAGGTTTTAAAATGTGTGGACTATGTGCGACTTATTCTTCGATCCATCATGACCCAGTTTTAAACATGAACTAAATGTGATTGAAATAATGTTCTTATGAACTTTCATGAATATTTGATCACAATTGGAATTTCTGAAGTGTCAGCGGCTGTTTAAACTTGACCTCGTGATTTAGTTCTTGACTCTACATACATGTACTCGAGTTTAGAGCTTGACCGAGATTTGATGATAATGAACTTTCATTAAGATTAGATATAAAATATGGTCTCTAGAGTTTTCAGGAGATATTTGAGACGAACAATTTATTCAAGGGAGATAACTGGTAATTTAAATGATGTACAGTACATTTACACTGTAAGTTCAAGGGGACATAACTCTTTGTTTTTTTAAGTAATCTTAGTTTCACTTGCCGTCTAGCTTTTCAATATGTAGGTAACATTTCCGTACAGTTTTAATCAAATCCATCCACCAATGCATTAGACAGTGCATCTGACAGGCAGACGGATGGACGGACGGAAAACGCCAAACCAATATCCTATCCGTATTTGCCCATGCATGATTAACACAATATTATATAATGCCCATATACTATTATATTGTTTAGTTGATTACTTTCATTTTATTCTGTCATGACGTTATTACATCTTTAGCAAACTGTGTTACGTACTGGTAACTTTATTATATGATGTGCAAACTTTGTTATGTAGTGGATACTTTTAGCAGGGTGATATTCTGCCTCGACACCGGAAATTAAGGCGCGAATTTGAGCCGTAAACAATGTGAGCGCAAAGTAAGCAGACAACAAAAGATTAACTGACAGGATGTAATAAAATATGGACATGATCTAATATTGCGTGCATATAATATAATAGTGTGAGCACATAATATAATAAAGTATGGAAATAAAATAATAAAGCTTGAACATAATATAAAGAAGTATCTACATAATATAATAACATCTGTCAGAATATAAATGCAAAACCACAACATACAACGACGTACCGTCATAATATAACTACGTTTGCATAACATTTTAAGAACTTCCTACATAATATAATACAAAACAAACATAATAATAGAGTTTTATCATTACCAAAGACAGTGCCGGTGTTCCATATTTTACCGTGTCTTGGTCTAAACTCTACAAATGCTAATAGCATCTTTAAACATGATTGAAAAGGGGATTGTTTTTGAAAGACATTGTGTTTCAAAAGAGAAATATATCCATATATTGCATTGATTTTATTATGTTCTTTGTGCAAGTATTTGACTGGTTAAAACTAGTCCAGTAAGATTATATTTGAGCCGTTCCACGAGAAAACCAACAATATAAAATCTGCGTAATATATCGTTCCAGATCATCCTGCGCAGTCCACGTAGGCTAAACCGGGCCGAAACATTTCGTCTAAAGGAGATATAGGTATAGAGTAATGATTCCTGAAACAGAAAATCCGCAGGAGGCGAAAAGTGTCTGTCCGGGTTAGCGAACGTGGCATTCTTAGGCCGATCAAGGTCTACACAATGTTGGTTTTCTCGTGGGACGGCTCATTTGAACTTGTTCTGTTTGACAATGTACATGTATATAATTCATACAAAAACTACAAACATGTCAGATTTCAGATAATAATTCCAATGTTTTTTTTTGTTTTTTTTTAAATGTTGATAACACATGTTCCTTTAATTGATACTATATAATACAATACTGGACACGAATGACAGTCGATGCTTTATTGTGTTTTCAGATGATGTGGTGTATTGCTGATGATAGAAACATGACAGAGTGTCATAATGGAGGTGTCAAATGTTCAAGAGGGTCATACTGCAAATTTGATACTGCAAAAAGTAATTTCACGTGTGCGTGTGTTGCAGGTTATATGGTAAAGACATAATTATATATCTCATATTTATAAGTTCGGTGGGGGAAATTTATCACTTTAATAGCAGTTACTGTTAGCATGTAAGTAGATAAATGGATTTTTATATTAGGAATTTATGCCGTGTTTTCAACTTATTTCCGTTATATAACGGTGACAGTTCACTTATTCATGATCACTAGATAAAAGTATAAATTCAAGGCTAGGACATGTACCTTACCAAAAGGCAGAAGGTTTCGACTCATTGAGTAATTGTAGCAGACTTTTAACAAATGCTTCAATCACCTTCAAAATATCGCATATTTAACAGTTTAATACCTGTAGTTATTTTAAGAATATGTGCATAAACTTTGCTCATTTTTTTTCAGGGAGACTTGTGTGACGAAGACATGAATGAATGTGACCTTGGAACGGCTCCGTGTAAAAGGAGAGGTGTTTGTCACAATTCTGTCGGTAGTTTCAGGTATGTACGAAACTATTCTTAAACTAAGTATAGGTTTTTTTAACATGGACATCTGTCGCTACGGAAAGCATAATTATCAAGGTTCACGTGTGAAAATGGAAGCTTTTGTCTTGAAATATTGCTCCATCTGTATTCGGCAACAACAATTATGAAATCAATTATCTTTAGGAACCATGTTTTGTTCACGATCACGATCGAAAATTTGTATGTTTAGGAGCATAACCGTGTATATGTGGTGATGTCACAAGTTGCCTCGGAAGGACGCTGTGTGTTGCACAGGTGTGAGAACGCCATATAATGCAAGTTAAGTAAACTGTCTACAATGATAGAACTGACACACCGTTGTAAACGCCATCAACTCAATTTAATCAATCAATTGTTAGCCTAATAAATTGTTGGGAGAATAAAATAACATCACGATTTAAGAAGAAGAGTTACGGCCAAATTCTTTTAAAGCAAGTGCTACGGATATAGAATAACCCATTAATGACGAATTTACCTATTTCTTAAACAATGATATCAATTATTTAATTAACAACATACCAGCCCGTCGGAAAAAGTTCAGTATACTGTTCTTACGTTAAGCATAATAATGACATGACACTGATTCCCATAACTTAATCAAACTAAATGACTAATATTCTCTTTTCTCTGTAGGTGTGATTGTGTACCGGGGTGGCAAGGTTCACACTGTCAGACCTCTGATGGAACCGGTTTATCTACCTGCCCAACAGGTTATACAGGTGTTAAGTGTATGGATGACTTCGATGAGTGTACACAATGGTATGGTTACTTTTAAGTCTGCTTTATCTGAGAATCTTATTTTCTTGTCAATGTGCTTAATATTTTATAATTTAATACTGAAGTTGTTATCCAATAACATACGATGAATATGTAGTAGATATTTGTCATAGAATGAATTATTCTGTTCATGACAGGATGAAAACCTATATTATCAAACGTAATGTGTTCAATTGTGTCACAGAAACTTGTTGTGGGGTTAGTATTACGACTGACTGACTGGTGTCAGGATAAATGGACTAGTAGTATTGGTAACTTACCTATGAAACGCCGTAATTTAACTGAAAAGGTATTAAAAGCGGCGTAATACACCTATCAATCAAACGATCAATCACTCAAACTAGACATATGTTCTTAAATATCATGGTTCCGTTTTTGGTTAATTAGTTAGTATGTCCAAAATATATTTAATCTGTCATGCTTCATCCAGACAAATTGAACAATATTTCATGTACACTAGTATTACTTGATAAACTTGGAAAATACCTTCAATAAATCGAACTCATCCTAACTTACTGTGTGACAAAGACCTTTGACTCTCTGGCATGAATAGATATGAACTATGACCTTAAATTATGAGATGATCAATACTGTTTTTTCTCTGATTTACAATATTCTTTGAGTTATTTAAATGCTATCGGATGACAGAAATCATCCTGAAAAATCGTAACAAGCCACAAAAAGCATCTGAATGAAGTGTTAGAAGTGTGTGATGTGCGAGTGTAAGGTGTTATATGTCTTCGTCCGTGTTATTATGCACTTTACAAGACACCTACTTATCAATTGCATAGTTAAGCTTAGGGTCACGTTTTATATTTTACAAACGCGTATTGGGGTTTTATATGCAATATCCTGAAAATTCAGATAATAATTCAATTTCATTTAAACTTTCAGGACAGAAAATCCCTGCGAGCATGGCAGTACATGTGCTAACACACCTGGTAACTTTACCTGTAATTGTGCAACCGGTTGGGGAGGTAGAATCTGTAACGAAGACATCAACGAATGTAATCTTACTTCCGGGTTTTGTCACAATGGTGGAAATTGTACTAATATCCCCGGATCTCATAAATGTGAATGCCCTTATCCATACACTGGACAAACTTGTGATGATGTTTCTACGACAGTCAACTCACCAACGTATTCTGCAAATTCAACACGTGTCGGTGCAGCGCAAAGTGCTTCAAATTCAACAACTGTTGGTGCAGCGCAAAATGCTGCAAAAGATGATATCTCAGGTAAGTGAACTCTAGCCTTTACATGTTTACTTAATTCCGGATTGTGTCACAACAGTGGCAATTGTACTAGTACACACACCCCACACACATTGTATTAATGTCATTGTTCTTACACATATTCTCGATCAGCTAGTTATGCAGCTGTATGTTCTCCGTAATACGAAAACTCAAGTAAGTTCGCAATCTAGCATTTATGTGTTCATATATGTGTAGGAACATGATGAAACTTGTAAGCAGGAAGAATGTCGCCATATAAAACACTGAAAAGAGTGCTTAATAGTTTCGAAACGATTTAAATATGTGTAGACAAGATTTTAAAAAAAAATGCGAGAGAGGTTTTGGGCTTTATGTCGGTGAGATAGTCACGTATACGTAGTATCTTTGTTTAAACAATTGATTTCAAACTTTAATAGAAAACTTCTTTATCACGAAGCTACATGTTTGAATTTACAGCACATGAATTACATTTAATTGTCACGGCATATAGTGTGAAATTGTTCAAACTTACTTTCAAATTGACAATATGTTTGTTTACTTTCAGATAACAGTGATGAAAGCACTAATATCTGGGTTATTATCGGACCTGTTGTTGGAATTATTGTGTTTGCAGGAACTGTTGGTGCCGGATTGTTTGTATATAACAAATATAACAGGTATGTAACAAAACAGCTATAACCATAGATCGATTATTTGATGTTGTTTCTTTCATTATTTTCCACCATCATCAATTGGATTGACTCTGGGAACAGTAACATATGTCACTTCAAATTTAAATCTCAATCTTAAATATGTGTAAAAGACAATGTTGCAGCTGTTTATGTGAGAATATTTGTATATCACAAATGTTACAGGTATGAAACAAAGACAGCTACTGTATATAACAAAATGATCTGTTGATGTTGTTTTCATGGGGGACGGGGGTTTACCATCATTTAGTGGAATTTATGACTCTACAAAAGTTGATCTCAATACATTAAATGTGTCAAAGAAAATGTTGCTATGATCATGTAAACGAATATCAATTTCGTCAACAATACTACCACGCGCCTGGAATATTTATAATTGTGAGGTTACTACAGTTGGAAACCATGTTATCTTTATTACGATTATTTTATATATTTTGAGATATTTTGTTGTGTACTATAAACACATCTGCAACCACTTACTTATCAAAGTAAGGGTTACTGTGTTGAAGAATTATTATATATAACCAGGGACGTAGAACTTATCTACGTCCCTGATATAACTGATGAAATAAAGTTTAGTTGTTTTCCAAATATTTAATATTCACGCATTCAGTTCAACATGGGAATTGTTATCCGTCATTCCACCACCACCCAAACCGCGGTCACGTTCAGTATATTGCAATCGCTATAACTCGAACTAATTCCTGGATATTTCTTTCTTAATAGTAAACATCTAAGTATACATGAATTGCAAATTTGAAAATACATCAAGTTATTTTTCAAAGATCGAGGTATAACTTGAAGTAAGTTATGGGTCACTGTCAACTTCGCATTTATCTTTGAAAATTATTGAGCTAAATTCTGCTATTATTAGTGGTTGTGTGTAATTGTCAATAACATTAAATTTGCCTGTACGAGTCTAAAAATAATGACGTGGGATGTGTCTTTTATGTTCATAGAAAGGCGCACAAAGTAGATGCAGGAAACGAAACAGAGGTTGAGACGATAACAGAGGATTCCACTAATGGCGATTCTAACAAAAACTCGAAATGGAAGCCCACAACTGAGCCAGATACGACGCCATAATAATTTTTAAGAGCGTTAAACTAAAATGTGTTATGCAAAGATTTAGAAGAATTCTTTTCTGACAGATAACTTGTATTTAAAGTGGTAGTGTTAGAGGTATTTAGAGGACGGAGTTGAGTGTTGATGTACATTATGTACGTTAGTGTTTCACATACCTTAGACGTATTTGTATTTACGTTATACCTTAACCATGGAACGGTGATTAGAACAGAATTGCTCAGAGAGACGTCTGTCCTCGTTTCATGCTACTAATCGGTTTTGAATTATTTTTATTCTCTACAATTTAATGCCGTTGTTTAATATTAATTCAGCTATATCACAGCGGCATAATACTTTTGTATACACCATTGGTAAACAAACCAGTACTGGGCAGAGACATTATCCTAGACAATGTGTGTAGACTGATAATTTGAGATCTCTAATCGAATGGTTGTATACTAATCTGTCTGTTAAATAGCTACGTCAAGCACAATCGGTAAGGTTGTGCTTCCCGCAGCGACACATTGAACGAGACCAATGGAGCTACTGTCGGGTACTTCAATAAGTAAAGATTCGGGTGACACCGTGTCTATGCAAATACCCTTCCGGGTCTTAACTGTTTGAATATAGTGGGACATTCAACTGGCGTTTTTAAATTGATTCTGTCTGTTCCTTTATATATTTGGTGAAAGTATGTAAAGTTTATTCTCTATAGTTATGATTGATTGTTTAAAATACATTTAGAATAGTTATAATAAACTTACATTTGTTCTATATACTTCAAGAAGTTCTTTTTAACCATTAATCACCAGATTAATTCAAATACTGAGAATACCACAAGAAGATGATTATTTTACAGCTGCCAACAAGCACAGAATACCATAAGAGCACAAACAGTTTTTGATTGATTTTGGGATATAATTTATTATACAATTTTCCGGTTTGACTTCGTTCGCTTTCAAGGTTTAGAATGACAAATTCTATCATGAACACAGTGTAAAATCCATTATCAATGTTTTCAACATTCCTCTTATTGCGTAAATTGTGCGTATATTAACTCGCTTGTCTTCAACGTGCGTACACAATATTGTGAACACCAATGCATCATTAATTTTTCAAGTATATCTTCGTTTTCCGAATTGATTTAAAAAGTTTCTTAAATTTGAAAAAAGGTCGCCTTATTCAGAATATGTCATCAACAGTCTAAGTCAGGGGGAGGGTAACACACCTAGGATTGTATTTCAAGAGATGACGTTTTGACATTTTTCCCTGAAAGATATATCTACATATATTTCAAACTTAATATCAAAACACTCCCCTACAGTAGGAGCGATATCTCTATAACCGTTTAAAAAAGCTGTCTGTCTGAATTAAAATGATATATCGTTGTCGAATACAAAATAATACGGCTTGCTATCAGGTCCAATGATTATGAATTACAGCTGAAAATATGTGGCTAAATGTCAAAATTTAGGTATGTGGCCACGACTAGCAACTTGTATGGTGGCTTCATCTGAATACATACCTGTTCTGCAGAACTTTCCTAAAAGGTCATCAGCCTACTTAATCGATGGTTCTAGAACATCACCATCATACTCGGGTGACCTTCACCGCCCACCAAGGGTCAATGATACAGGTTTGCAAAATGCCAGATCATAACTGCTTGGTAAAAGTATAGTTTAACGTGGTTTACAGTAGTTTTCCAGTTACATTGCTGCAGATATTGTATCAGTGGCCTGTCTTAGGTCATATTGTCACCGAGGGCAAGACCCGTACGACGGCCATTCGTTTTATTTAAAAATATCGCGGTTAGCCAATTTACGCTGGTCGAACTTATATCGTAGTATGTGATATATTACTGAAATGTTAATAAGTCCAATATCGACCAGGAAACTTGTGTTCACACTGACTTATTAACATATACGTACCTAAAATACCACGAAATGTTTTAGATACGTCTGACGTAATGCATCCACGCAACATGGATGAGCGCTTGGAATGCGGCAGAATCTTTTCCACACTGTTTCCGCATTAACTTTAGTTAAATACTATAGCCTCGTTACCAAATTTTAAATTCAATTGCGATCTATATATTTGTGAAACTGACCCTTTCTTTGCGTATTAATATGTTTGGCGTGGTTAAGGTATACGCTTAGGGAGCGGGAGGTCGAAGGTTCGAATCTCAGCGGCGACAGTGGGTTTTGTTCGTTAGCAACCACATGCAAAGATATGACTCGGGAAGTAAACAATGTGTTCAAGATAAAGGTGTCTCATCAGTCAGAAATGGCTGGCCCTTTCAATAGACACTGTAACAAAAAATGCAAAAAACAAATATATTTTCGTCAAAACCAAAATCGTTCTGACGTTGAAAAGATCCGGGTTTCCCGCTTAACAGTATTGCACGCGGGATTTATAGGCATGTCCCTTGGGTTGAGATCCCTCGTCGTTAGTGACTGAGATATCGTGATTCGATTGCTTGTTTTATAACAATACGTATCTTTTAATACATATGACATATTAAAAGAATGGAAGTTCACGTATGTTACTATATTGTAATACGTGTAGGAAACATAGGAATGCATTTATGATTTTCCCGCTACATTTTAGAAATTATTTTGATGACAATGCATTAAATGGCCTCTGTATCGAGAGAAGGGTCGTACTTGTAGTCACAAGACCTAGCTCAATGATATAACCCATTACTTTTAGGAGCCACATTGAATATAAAATGCGATTTACTTTAATAAAAAACATCGTGATTAATTGCCCAATAACTTTAATAAAAAACATCGTGATTAATTGCCCAATAACTTTTCCTTTTGTGCATTTTACATCAATGTTTCTGTTCAAACTGAACTAAAACAAGGTAGTTGTTGTCAAAAGTAAGTAATATATGAATTCAAATGATAAACAACATGTCGTTCGGGACATGGCCTGTAGCTCCCCACCCACCAATCTAACGCGCAAGATAAATTGATATATTAAAATCCCTCTGATAATTGTCTTTTGTTCAGTATAATTAAGGCACATCAACTGGATTTTCACAATTTTTTTACATCAGTTTATGACAGTCAATCTTTGAAGTGGCATGTGGTATTGTCATTAACTGTAATGAAAATCGATGAGTGTTGAATAATATCATGTTCTGTTTTGTAAACATAGCGGGTGTTCTGTGTAAGACACTGTTTTTGATAGCAGTACATCTTCTTTCTAAAATATCAGCTTAACCCTTTCCCACATACGACATCTCTGCAGCAGACATAACCGAAAGAAATTGGAAACTCCCTTTAAATAAAAGTACAATAATTGAATAGAGTTGAAAACATGTTGACAGAAGGAGAAATTGCTCGTTTTGAGCAATTTCTTCTTTTGTCACCATGTTTTTTAAAAAAACCCGTCTGCTGCAGAGGCATCAGAAAGCGTCTATTTGAGAGAAATGGTTAACCAATAATAACTGAGGAGATGCAAGGATTAACGATTAATGATAAATAGGGGATTGAGCCGTGTTTGTCGATTTCGGGTGTTATTGTCGTTCCGTTTCGGCATCAACTGAAGTCATATTGCCTCATAACTATCGCAACTACGCATACAGTGTTATGTCAGAATATACATTTTAGGTCTATATAACATATAGGCGGACACGGAATTCCTATCGTGGCACTTACGAAGATGCATTAAGACCCTAAATCGCTAGTCGCGGTTCATAAATAAAGAGTGACGTGATTTAGGGATTGTCAAGAAAACATTTACAAATGCATGACATATGCAAACTTTCTTTGATGATGTCAGTTTATCAATTACTTTCATCGAGACTTGATAAGGCATCACCCGAATTAATTCCTCACTTGTTTTTAATTGCTCATGTTGGGAAGACAAAGTTTATATGAGAATTGTCGACAATTAAAATGGATTCAAAATTTAATTGGACAGCTTGTATTATGTGTTTTATTGGTGTAAGTTAATTATATAACTAAAACCATTAACGAATTTAGTATGTCAAATATAGAATATTCACCATAAACCTTTAGTTGGTTTAAGTTTAATGTCAAAATATACCTCATAGATGTGAAAATGCTTAACACAGAACAGGGGTTTGGAATGTCAGAATAGTGCGTTTTAGTAGACACATTGAAGCTTATCTGACGAGTATAATGTACTTGTATAAAACGACTATACACTTAAGATAAGTATCTAGTGCTCGTTTAAATATCAAGAATAAAACTTAAACAATTACCAAAATGCAAAAAACGTATATTAACAGTTGGTTTTAGTTCAACCAAATATAAATCGAGCAGTTTTACTATGGGGTGAGAAAGCGATTGAAAAGATTCCGGAATGACCAGAGGTTTGGAATCTCAAACAGACAATGTGTAGCTTATGTGACGCTTTCGTGTATAAATTAAGATGATTTTATTATTTTACAGAAAAGATTATTCTTTAGTCTTTCAATTTCAATATTAGTGAGATAAAACAAGCGGGTGTACCATGACAATCAATGCTAGGATCTTAACTTTTACGAAATGGGGTTTATTTCTCGTCCGGAAACGTTTGTGTTTCAGTGCAAAAAACACATTTAACGAACAATTTCATATTAAATTGTAACTTACTTCTTAATATTATCGGAAATGAATAAGCTATAGAACAATGTTTTTTTCAAGATGTTTGAAAAAACGTGAATATTATTTTTACAATTTTATACATTGTTTTATTTCAAGATATGTCCCAATCTTAATGACAGATATTAAGAAGACTCAATAAGTTCGCAATATTTTGATTAAATCCTTATTAGTCACCGGGCAGAAGCCCGCGACTTATATTAACTTGAGACATTGTTAATTACATCGCGTATAACGATTGGTTTATCTCAGTTCAAATAACTACACGTCTGCTATCTTTCCAACTTATTACTATAGGTTAATATTTCAATATTGTCACTTATTCGTCACATTTGCTATTGAAATTCTTTATTGGACCGCATCACCTGAAAATCCATCGACCGGCGACTCTTTAGGGTAATCCTTTCAACAGACAGGTTGAAGACAGTGAAGCAGAGGTAGAGCGTCGGCCTCTCTTACCAAATGTCCCGGGTTCGAATCCCGTGATGAGCGGGTCTTTGACTTTGGGATTTTTTCCACACAAACGGTGCGAGTACTGGTTAAGTCTCCAGGAAGCAGACATCGAGCGTGATTAATATAAGCGGAAAGTTTATTTTGCAATCGATGTAATATAGATAAGTTTAAACTAACAGACAGGCGACACAAAAATCTGACAAATTAGGAGGATTCATCCAGAAAATAACAGTAATAACCCTTGAAAACAACTTTTGGTATCACTGCTATTAAGTTATAACTGGTACTTTTGTTATGCTCTGCTATATGTCATACTGATACATATGAGCCGTTCCACATACACAAAATTGTATTGACCCAGATCAGTCCGCGCAGGCTAATCTGGGTTGACATATTCCGTCTCCGGGAGATATAGAGTAAAAGGATTCTTGAAAGAGAAAATCCACAGGAGGCGAAAAGTGTCAGTGCCTGCGCGGCATGCTTAAGCTGATCTTGGTCGATACTTTACGCAGAGTCCACACTGTTGGTTTTCTCGTTGAAACGGCTAATATAAATGTGTATCCCCCTGTTTTACAGAACTATTTAAAATTTTAAATACATTTCTTATGTAATTCATGTTTATTTTGTTGGAGCTGCAATTGTTTATGGAAGAATCGTGGGAGTTACTATGTTGAATAAACTGGTCATTGATTATAGACTTTTCATGTAAGATTTGTTAACAATTAATTGATTAATTGAGATGGATTCATTTTGAAACATTTACACGAGAAATTTCGAATTTCTGATGAAAAAGCATTTGCTCATTGTGTGCAGTCTTTTTTTATAAACTCCTTTCTCACATCAGAAATGGAAAACATATATAAAGGAAAGTATGATTCGAATTGAGTTAAAGCATAGGGGCCAATGGGAAAATGCCGAAACAATGTTATGAAAATGCTGTAGACGATTTTTGAAGACATTATGCATACATTTTACCATGTAAAAATGTCACTTTTATTAAATTATCAAACTTACATTGTTAGAGATTTTTAATATGTATGAATAAATGCTTACCAGTCAGCTGCCGCAGATGTGTTGTTTTGTGTAAAATGTTCATACAGTCGTTACCCATTTTATTTATCTGTGAAAATCCATAACAAGTTCATAAAATACACTGGTCGACGAGTATCGTCAATATAAACAACTATTTTCAACTATTATATACTCGTATATGTAAATTCACTATATACAAAAATACTGCTGACAAAATAGCGTTGCACCAAAATTAATCGAATAATGTATTCTACATTCAACACCCGTCATAAAGCTTCCCGTTTCAGAGATTGTAAGATTTTCGTGAATACAGACATCATTGTAACCTAGTGTGTGCATTTAAAAAATAGATGCAAAGGACGACACACACTTCAGGGTAGGCATGGTACATACGCAAAGTCGAAAAATTAATGGTAAACAAAGAAAAAACGTGGCAAATGTAGTGGCGGATTTAGCGGGGGCCCGTGCTCGACTCCCCCCACCCCACGAAAGAAGTCACGTGAAATATACAGTGGCGGATTAACCGGGGGCCGTAGGGCCCGTGCGTCGAAAAATTAATGGTAAACAAAGAAAAAGCGTGGCAAATGTAGTGGCGGATTTAACCCCTGCCCGACACCCCCCATCCCACGACACCCCGACCCGGTCGGGCATCATACATATCAACGTTTTTAATATTCGGGCCAAATTCATTAATCAGATTCCAGTCGCGCTCTTCACAGAAGGTAGCAAATTAACACACAGTTTATCACAAAAGTATCAGAGTACTGTACTACAAGATGCCCTATAAAAGAAGGGAGAACTGAAGGAGAAGGAGAGGGCAGTACCCACACGAGAGGGAGAGTGGCAGTAAAAGGAATGAGACCTCTCCTCTTCAGCCACCAATGCACCAATAACTTAGTTGTAGAGGTAGCGTGCAAACGCAAACCTCTCCCTCAATCGTGCTGTGCAGGTGCCCGCAAGTGCTGTGGAGGTATCAACGGCATTTTCCTTAGAATGCTTGTCTTAATAATATATAAGTAGAATTCGAATATGGGTCATATTGGGTCAGTCGCCAAATTGAAGGGAGATTTTGTTAACATAATAGAGGCTGCATTTTTAACTTGAGCATGTTGAAACTGTATCATAATGTTTGTCTTGATGATATGGATATGTAGGCCAAGTTTGATTACTGGTCATGTCTGTTAAAAAATTAGTTCACTAGGCCAAATTGAAGAAAAATCTTGTCAACACTGTAGAGGCCACGTTTTTTAAAATTTGGTCAGAATGTTTACCGTAATGATATCTATTCCATGTTCGAATAAGGGTCATATCGGGGAAAATCTTGATAACACACTGGATGTTGCATTTTGAAAATTGTCAGAATAATTGTTTTGATGAGTTTTTCATATTTCAAACACTTTCTCCCAGTCTAGTACATGGTTTAGAGAACTATTTCAACTTAATGGAATGGGATTTAACGTTGACATATTTCTCAATATAATAATGCAGAAACTTCAAAATATTCTGCCTAAACCTGCTGTCAAATTTCCCTTTGATTCTTCATGTCTTAAATGTGTATACTTTTGAGCTGTTGCACTCAGGTGAGCGATATAGTGCCAACAAGGTCCTTCTGTTTTTAAATTGGCAGTTTAATAAAATTTACTATTTTTGACATGATCGTTCAACTTTTTGACAATGAATACATAAACATAAGCTGCAATTGTTATTTCCTTACTCATTTCCTCTACTTCACCAACCTTCCAGCAGCTCCAGGCCGTCAGCACTGCAGTGCTTTGATTTTTAACTAGAGTTAGATTGTAATAATGAGGGTTTTGAAAAGAAAACAGATTGAGATGAGTCAGCTCATCACGAGTTGTCTGACCTGAAATCAGCACGGTTATAGTTATAGAAATTTTCAAAGAAATGGAGTCGCACGATTTTCAATATGGGAGAGTCTACTTTAAGGATTTCAGCGCTGTATGAGTAACATAAATTGCGATGTGTTAGTATTAAGTAAGCATACCTGCATAAGTGGCCCTTATATAAAGGGAGTACTGCAAACTCAGACGTCTAAAAGGTTGACAGTTGTAAGAACAACTATATCGGACTTAACATGATATGAGCCATTCCACGAGAAAACCAACATTATGGACTCAACGTAAAGTATCGAACCAAATCAGCATACGCAGGCCGCGCAGGCTAATCCGCGCCAACATATTACATCTCAGGGGGATTAAGGTATAGAGTAATGATTCCTGAAACAGAAAATCCACAGGGGGCGAAAAGTGTCTGTCCGGGTAAGCCTGCGCGGCATGCTTACCATAATCCGGGTCGACACTTTACGCAGAGTCCACAATGTTGGTTTTCTCGTGAAAATGTATGTGTCATGAAGCTAGAAAACTTGTTCTGGTACAGATAGCTCTTTTAGATTTGACGGAATCACCATTGACCACTAATAAAGCGTTAATTAAAACCACCGCCTATGAAACCACGTATGCAGTACATGACAATAATATATGACAATGATAAGTATCTTCTGAAGTAGCTTCACGCTAATAATGTTATCAAAGTCTAAAAGATTTACTTTATATTATATATGTAGAGGTGTCTGCTATGGATATCATTTTGAGAAAAAGAAAAAGGTGACATTTTACAATTTATTTCTGAAACTATATTGTAAACGTTGTTTGAAATTGTGTAAGTTATCATTTTGAAACATTTCTACTTGCCCAATGACGTTTTTAATATTTGCTCGTTGAAAGTGCGTAAAATGTTAGCTTTATTCAGGAAAGGATGATTACTCGATTAAGAAGATAACCTGGTCAAACTCAAGGATATTACGCATTATCCTTAAGGGTCCACATTGAATATAATATGAGCCGTCCCGCGAGAAAACCAACATAATGGCCTCTGCGTAATGTATCGACCCAGATCAGCCTGCGCAGTTCGCGCAGACTGATCCGGGCCGACACATTCCGCCCCAGGGGGAAAGAGTATAGAGTGATGATTCATGAAACAGAAAATCCACAGGAGGCGGAAAGTATCTGTCCGGGTTAGCCTGTGCAGCATGCTTAGACTGATCCAGGTTGATATATTACGCAGAGGCCACAGTGTTGCTTTTCTCGCGGGACGGTCCATATGTGTTTGTGGTCTATAGAAAACAGAGTGATCAATTATTTTACGTTCTATGAAGGCAACTGATAAACATCAAGTGGTTCGGGGCACGACCCGGAGAAACATTTGAACATGTTAAGTAGATTACTATATCAAATCCCCCCCCCCTGATCTTGTCTAGTATTCAATATAAAGCCACATGGAACGGCGTCTGGCTAAATGAGTCTCAATGCAATACAATGGTGTTGACATAATGCTTTCAACATGACTTATACAGTTTATGACTTATACTATTTTAAGATGCATGAAGTCAATATATTGCTACTTGTAATGAATGCCAATTAACATGCGATCTAATAATGTACTGTTTTGTAAACATAGCGGATAGTCTATGTCAACACTGTTAAAGTTACAGTTAGATCCCTTTCTAAAAGACCCGTTTACTAACTTATCACTGAGGTGATGCTAGGCTTAACTGTGAATAAAGAAGGATATATAAAGAGTGACAGTTTGACCATTTAATGTAATGTTCAAAACTGTCCCTGATGTAGTCATTTTATCAATTACTCTCGTTGAGACTTGATAAGACATCACACGAACTCAGTTATTTGTTTACAATTTCTCATTTTGAAAAGTCAAAATTTATATGAGAATATTCGGTCATTGAAAATGGATACCAGAATTATTTGGATAGTGTTTATTACGTGTTTTATTGGTGTAAGTTAATTACAGATCTTAAATATTAAACGGTTTTAGAAACAAAATAACATGAAAAGTAATACCTTAAAAAAGTATAGTTAATTTAGTTAAAACTTGTAGTTGTAAAAAAAAACCCTATATTGTTAAGAGGTTTTGAATGTCAGAATATAGTTTTTACAGACATTTTGTAGCTTAACTGACCAGTATTCCATTCTTGGAAAAGCAACAACTTAACTTAAATTGATAAACTCACAATGAAACCTCTTCCTTTCAATATCGAGGAAGGAATCTAAAGGGTGTTACTAAGACGAATTAACGTATATTATGACCGCGGACGCGGGAATACAAATATTCGGATCACGTCACACGAAATAAAGTAGACACAGTACATTGTCGCATTACTAATCAAGCCTAGATCATGTACGAAGGTTTCGTGGACTTATTTTAGACTGCGCAGCGACCCAAATTAAGTATTCATGTGTGCAAGGCCAATTTATTGTAACGATACAATCAAAGAACGGATCTGATTATCTTGATGGAACGAGTAAAAAATCCGATCTTAAACTACGTACATTGTTACACACAAAACAGAAACAACTGAACATAAACAACTTATTTTTTGTTTTTTTTTGTATTGGGTTTGACATGGCGTTTAATTGTTTAATTACAAGTATTCCTGGTAAGGAGGGAAATCACTTATCTTATTCGTAAAGTATTTAATCAGACACGGTGAACGACGGCTATCAATCCAGGGTTTGTGAGATCGAACCCTGGATTGACAAATAATTTCTTCTGATCATTAACATTAATCAATGTGAGTACCACCATTCGTCTTCCACAACTGGGCTTGATAGTCTGTTTTTGTAGGTTGTTACCTGGGAAGTATACTGTGTGGAGTGCTTGTGCATCGACAGCCAGGAAACACACGTTAGGTGAACTGGTCGTCATGATATACTTGAAATACCGTAGGAAACGACATCAAGTTAATCAAACGAACATCCTCTATCTTTCAAACAGCCTTCTTGCAAGCACGCTTTTTATTAAGTTTAGGCTTATAAGTTATTGGAAGGCGACATATGCGTTCCGTTAATTGTTCTTAAGCTCCCCCTTAATGAACGACATTTTGTATTGATAGTATTGCCCACGAAAAAAAAGAAAAGAAAAACCGTTGAAATTAGTTATTCATTTTGACACCAAAAGATAGATTTAAGGATGTACTGAACTGAGAAGTTGAAATTTAAAAAAAAAAAAAAATGTTACATTGTTATTAAATCTTCTGATTTTGTTGACAATTAAAACCTTTTTAGTCATTATACCTTTTTATTATGCTTAAACATTTAAAACAAAGTGGTTTAAATTTGGTTTAGACAAAGGGCCTAATGTTTTCGTGAGCCTTCCAATTTTTCGTGAGCCGCTGTCCAGTAGCCATGTTTGATTAAGAAATATAACTGGGTAAAAAGTACATATTAAAGTCGATATATATCAATTTTAATCTAGAACTTGTATAGTATCATATTGATTTGAAAAAAGTAGAAAATATTGGAAGACTTTTATGACATTTGAAGATATGTTTGAAAAATAAATAAATATTTATTCATATTTTAACATTTTTTAGCCATTCAGACAAGAAAAACTGAAAATTTTGCTAAATGACATAAAACTTTTCTTTTTAAATTTTGATAAATGAAAGTTATTGCAACTTTCAATTCAACTTTATTAGCAATCAGCATAAAATAATGCCTTTGGCCATTTACAAACAACTTTAAGTGAAATATGGCAAAGACACACAGCAATATACATTACTGACCAATACAAAAGTAGTCAATACATATTAATATACATGCAATATAACAATCAAACAATCGTTAAGGATTATTAAAATATTCATTTTGTTCAATACATAATTTTCTAATTTTAAAAGCTTCTTTAATAAATGTTGCTAATTTAATTTGTACCTTTTTCCTATCATTCTTCATAAGAGATATCAATTTGTTTAAAGAAGGCCAACATGTAAAGTATCTAGGAAGTAATTGATTTCTAATGTCAATATATTTCGGACAGACAAGTAAAAAATGGTATTCAGATTCAATCTGTTTTTGATTACAAAATATACATAACCTATCATTTCTCTCAATATTATTGTATCTACCAATTTCTATTGCTAAATGATGTGCTGACAACCGAAATCTTGTTAGTTGAATTATAGATGTATCATTAGTAATGTTATGTAGGTATGATTCAAATTCTAAAGTGTTTTTATATTTAGAGTAATATTCCAATTTGCGTGATGCAATTAAACCTGCGCTCCATTCTTGGATAGTTTAGTCCCGTAATCGTCTTTGTATTATAGGAAAATAGTTTATATCTGGATTAAAATTGTCCCATATATGTGAAAGACCTAAATTATCAAGTTTTTGTTTATGGTAAACGCCAAGCTATTGTCGTTCATACATAATACATTACATTGTTGTACATACATATCATACAAAATAGAACTACCGTTGTTTCGCTTTAATTTAATCCAGTTCTTTAAGGATCGTTCAATACCAATACCAATAACAGATAACAGTATATTGCAATAACCTGAAGAAGTTTCAGAAAAAGTTAAATATTATAAATATGTTTTTCCCTTATTTCAAAGTTTTAAATTTGTCTATTCTTACACCTGACACATATGGGTTCTCATTAGGGAAAAAAGGTGTCTATTTTTTAGGTTTAATTACAACGTATCACCTGATCTTCCAAAGATACGGATAAAATAACAGAATGAGATTTAAACCACAAGAAGACAAACAATTAGCATATCATCTTTCAAATATTGGCAATTTGCGTGAAAACTTTTTTTTTTTTCATGTGCTAAAAAAGCAAAAAAATGCATATCATGAGGCTTTCATAAATTAATCTAGTAACAAATAAAGCCCACTACCCTACCTGTTGTTTGTGTTTTCTTTATTTAACATACATCAAAATTTCAAAAAAAACAATGTTACAAGAAAAGTTAAATATTATGAAAAATCCACTTTTCACTTCAGTACATCCTTTTAAGTTATAACTACAATAATTAATAGCTAATTTTTGTTGTGGTTTTAAAGGGGACCGTCTCACGATGCTCGGTCTAAACTATTCATTTATGTCTGCTTCACTTTAGTTCATATGCGGACCGAAGCTTGTTCAATGAGAAAATACTATGAAGACAATGTGCTAGAGTGTGTGTAAATGCATTTATTTCATAGCGACAAACTATACAGACTAGAACATATTTGACACGTCATTGAATGTGGGTTACAAAAACCCGCAAAATAAACTGTCTAAACTCTACATATTTTTAAATCACTTGGAATAATGGTCAAAGACATTCTTTTTGAAGAACTTGGTGTTTCAAAAGATATATATATATAGATAAATGAATATATCCGTATATTGTATTGCCTTTATTATGTAATTTATGGCGATATGTTTCCGGTAAAACGAAGCCCAATAAGCTTATATTTGAACAATGTTTATTATGTATGCATATATACCAAAAAGTCACATTATACATATCTATTGGGTTTTTTTATACTTAAAAAAACCACAACAGTTTGAGGTGGTACCTTTAATGGTCATCGTATAATTAACTGTTGGAATCGAATGACAGTCGATACAATGTTTTATTTCCAGACAATCTGGTGTGATGTTGACAATCGAAACATGACAGAGTGTTTTAGTGGCGGTGTCCACTGTTCAAGATGGTCAAACTGCCGATTTGATTCCGCTAAGAGTAATTTCACCTGTATTTGTGTTGCTGGTTATAAGGTAAAGACATAATTATACGTAATTCATATTTACATGTGTGGTTGGGAAACTTTTCAGTTTAATAGCGCAACATGTATGTGAGGAGTTTACTAAATGTATTTTCTTCATATTTTATTGGTATTTACGTCGTGGTTTCAATTTGTTTTCAGTTATATCACATCGGAGTTGCCAGAATAGCCGGAACTCCGGCTGTATTAACTAGCCGGAACACTGGCTGCTCCGGCTGTATTATAAAGCTGGAACAGCCGGAACTCCGGCTGTTTAAACTGGCCGGAAACACCGGAGTTCCAGCTACTCCGACAGTATCAACTGACCGGAACAGCTGTATTTTCTATTACTACGGCTGTACTAACCGGTCGAAAAAAATCGTTCCGGCTATTCTGGTCATTCTCAAGCTTAAACAACATGCATTATGTGCAAATTTAAAATTGACTGAATTGTGATGCTAAACGGCAACTAGTGAATCTCGTAGGCCTTGCATTGCACGAATGAAGAATCGAACCTGATGGGAGCAATAATGTCGGCTCTACACATGTTAAATTCTTTTTTATCTCAAACAGGACGGGTGCAAATTCGGGAAATCGAACCAGTAGTAACCCGATTGAAAAGCCGGAGTTCCGCCAACCCAAGCTGTATAAGTCATAATGTCGGCAATTCTGGTTTGCCTGAAGTGTCTATACGGACAAGCCTGAACCATGTGAATTATGTGTGAACAAATTGTCTTGAAAACGTTATTCTTGACTTGATTTGTCCCGACTTTACATCTGTTCGAGATAGAGAGTTTAGACTGCTGCATCCGATGTCCCAATCTGGCTTCGAGTAGCACGAGGTGAAAAATCAAGCCAAGAATAAATGTCAAGCTTGTCCGTAAAGACAGTTTAGGCAGGTCAGAATTGCCTAAACGATGACTTTCACTACTGATAAATGTTCAGACTGGTTGATACTTGTTCGATTTCCCGAATTTGCACCCGTCCTGTTTGAGTTAAAAACTAGTTAAACGTGTGTAGCGCCGACAGAATTGCTCCCACCAGGCTCGATTCTGCATTCCTGCAAGGCCTTCGGGATTCACTAGTTGCCGTTTTAGCATCAAAATCCAGCCAATATTGAAATGTACAGACAATGCATTTCCACATAATGCATGTCGTTTAAGGTTAAGGATGACCAGAATAGCCGGAATTATGTGTTTTCGGCTGGTTAGTACAGTCGTTGTAATAGGAATCACAGCTGTTCGGGCTGGTTGATACAACCGGAGTAGCCGGAACTCCAGCTGTTCCGGCTGATTAATACAGCCGGTGTAGCCGGAGTTCCGGCTAGTTATTTCAGGCTAACTAGCCGGCTACTCCGGATAACTTCACGTACATTAAATGTAAGGCTAGAAAATGCACATTGGCCATGGATACCGCTTATCACTTAGTCAAAATTGATACCACATATACCTTTAGATACGCATGTACAAATAGAAGGTTAGAATAGAGAATGATTGTTGATTCGGGTGTTACGCCGTTTTCAACATTATTTCAGTTTTATCACTGCATTTTGCCCGAGGGATCTCTTCAAGACCGCCGCGACTGGGGATCGAACTCGGTTCCGAATTCCCGACGCTAATCACTTGTTCACGTCGGATGCCCGAAATAGAGAATGAATATCGGATAATAATTATATTCGTGTTTTGTGAGAAAATGTAGACACATTTAGTTTTGTTTCGCTTGCAAACACAATTGTAGTATTATAGCCGATTTACTAGTTACTTTGAACATAGTTAAGCTTCAAAATAGACTATTTTTAGTCAATACCGATACATCTTTCTGCGTATGTCAACATGGTCTGACATTCTATCGCTTATTTCCAGGGAGAATTGTGTGAAGAAGACAGAAATGAATGTGACATTGGTAGTGCTCCATGTAAAAAAAGAGGCGTTTGTCATAATTCTATCGGGAGTTTTAGGTAAAATAATGTTACCAAAACGAATCAACATAAAACCTTCCAGAAACCTGATATTTTAGTATGCTATTATATTAATGTGTGTAAGACTTTTGTAAATAACAGTAAATAGTTAAATGACAAATAAACTCATGGAACATCTCGAAATGCATACCACCATTACTTCTGCATCAGGATGTAATGTTAATTAAATATGTGTCTGCTCGAGATAAAAACAAGGCAATATTGAAAATGGTTTAGTAGATCACCCAAATGCTAGAACAGAAAAAATGCTCCATTAAACATAACATCGAATTAAAACAATAATAATGTGCCACTATGTAGATGTCTGTCCAAAAATGTTATCTTAAGTTTCCAAGCAACGACAAATTTAAAATATGAAACCACTGAAAGTACTAGTCGGACGAATGCTTTGGTATTCGTAAATTAAGGTCAGACAGGCGGTTGCATTTGTATCTAAGCAAGAGGTCACTGAAACATCATGGTCTTTGTGTTTAATAATAATCCTTTATAAACTGACTAACCTCAGGTAAAGGAAGGCATTTGTATTTGACAAACATCTCATGTGCACATACACATAAAACCGCCTGTCTGACCTTAATTTACGAATATGAAGACAACCGTTGTAACAGTACTTTCAAGGCTTTGCTTTTTGTTACACTCGTCCCACTTGTGCTTTGATCACATCATCTGTTTGGCGAGAACATTGTTTATTCATTGTTTAGTTTGTTGACTCTGGAACAGATGTCTAACGACCTACGTTCAGAAAATCATATTTAAATAGTAGTATTAACTCATTATCAGCGATCGCGTATTAGTATATGTTCAACATTTTAGCGATTTGCCGTTTTCGTTATTTACTAATACTGTACAATGAGGATAATATGATAGAAGATCGTTATACCTTTCACCTGAAGTAAACGACCTTTAGTTATGTTATGATGAATCATACTTATACCCGAATTACTGTTCTGTGGTTACTCCTTTTTTGCAACAGTAACTGAATTATGGCTTTTATAATTATATAAGGGTCCAACCAACATTTCGAAATGAAAGTTTTTGAATTCTGTAGAAAAAGAGTAATACCCGAGAAAATAAAGCATAAATAACTATCTGTATACAGGATGTAACATTAAAAGAAAATGATCTCACCCCATTTACTACTTGTGTACGACGAACTGACGAAATAATTAAGTATAGCGGACATTGATGACTTTTGTTTACATGTATAAGTATACTAAATGACTAGTATTCTCTTTATCCTAAAGGTGTGACTGTCTACCGGGATGGCAAGGACAGCACTGTCAGAACGCTGATGGATCCGGTTTATCTACATGTCTAACAGGTTATACAGGCGTTAACTGTACGGATGACTTTGATGAGTGTACACAGTGGTATGGTTCACTATGAAACTGTTAAACCGGAAGAGGACTCCTTATTTACTATTCCCTTCATATCGATTTTTTTTAAAAACTATGTTACAAATTATAGAGTGAATAACTGCGTCTTGATAATGAATCCTTTTTCTACTTTGAAGGATAGATAACGCTAATAATATATTGATACACATCATCCTTGCACTATCTTCACATATGTTGTACTTACTTATCATTTCCAAGGGCAAATTCCTTCGCCATGATGTAGGTTGCCAAAGAAAGTACACCGACTCAAGTATCAACACAGATACTTCTGACGGGCGCATACTTCAAAATAAAGACGAGTCCAGGTTACATTTCAGGCATCTTACATGGTAAATACGAATATCCGCAGACCAAAATGTACATGTAAGCCCCAATTCCTCTATTGAATTTCAATCAAATAGAAAAGACAATAGAAAGCAATTATAATTTACATTTACATTTCAGGGCAGAGAATCCATGTGAGCATAACAGCACCTGTAACAATGTACCTGGTAACTTTAGCTGTAGTTGCGTGACTGGTTGGGAAGGTAGAATCTGTAACGAGGACATTAATGAATGTAATCTTACTTCCGGGTTGTGTTACAATGGTGGAAATTGTACAAACACCCCCGGTGCGTACACATGTGTTTGTCCGTATCCGTATACGGGACCAGCTTGTAAAGATATTTCTACGACAGTCTCTACAACAACTACCACGTCAACCACTACACCAACGACACCTTTTGAGTCTACGAGTAACGGTTTGACAAGTGTAAGCCTTGTAGATACAACGACTATAGGCAACGCAGCAAAATCATCGCTTTTAACGAAGACTTCTGTCGCTACTACTGTGCCTGGGTCGAATACGTCGCCTTATTTCACAACCTCAAAAGTGACACTGACATCGCAAAACTCGTCTACAAATAATCATGCAGCTTCAACAAGTGACTTGACAACGATGACTAGAACCATCTCAAATATAACAACATCTTACTATCACACCACAACAAATGCTGCTTCTTCCAATTCAACACACTCCAAAGCACGCCAAGCAGCTCCAGAAGGCGATACTTCAGGTTAGTGCAGTATTTCCTTTACAGGTGTTTGTACATGATGGAGTATGGTGCGCGGCTAACACGAAACGAATTATGTCGTCCGATTAAATATGTTCACACATAGACAACGTCTGCTTTTAAGTATTACACAATTCCATTGAGAATTTTTTGTTATGACTATGCTGACGAACAGCCGTGATAATCAAATTGTTAACAAAACTTTTTTTTTTAAATGTAAGTTAATCACATATTCCAGGGTCGGTCATACTAAACTTGAGAACACTTATTATATAAACTTTTCCGTTCGCACGGGAAAATATACTTTTTTAGTTTTAAAGCTTAAAACGACACATATTCTAACTGCTCGCAAAGAAGCTGACGTATTGCCATTGTTAAAAAGACAGCTTGCATATGGTTACAGTTATGATACGATGTTGCATGCACGTACCATTCTGGCAGGTCATATCAACAATTTAAACTTCTGAAAGACGAAAGCAATGAGATTGCTGATGAGGTTTGTCCTGATGCTGTTTGTATCGTTTTAAAAGAGAGCTTTTACCAATAAAAATCATAAAGTACACCATTTGAACCGCCTCGCGAGAAAACCAACATTATGGCCTCTGTGTAATGTATCGACCGAGATCAGCCTGCGCAGTCATGGGGGATACATGTATAGCTTAATGATTCCTGAAACAGAAAATCTAATGGGGACGAACAGTGTATATCCGTGTAAGCTTGCGCGGCATGCTTAGGCTGATCCAGGTCAGTACTTTACGCGGAGTCCACACTGTTGGTTTATGAACGGGACAGCTTATTTTCTTTTAATTGCTGAGAAAGACAATCAGGTTTCTCAAACAAAGTATCGTTACTCTTCACGAAACATGGATCAGGTCTTTGAAAGTTTGCCTATGGTATCAGTTGAATATGAACCTAACACGTGGCGTCACAAAGACAGACAGTTAATACAGAATACATTGAATAATATTGTTATGCTTGAATATTTCTGAATTGATTCATGAGATACCGTTTATTTTATACGACAATACCAAGTGCGATTAAGCGAACACTGTTTGCTAATGCTGTTTTTAAGGGGTGCAGATTGAATCTTCTTAACTCCTTTGCTGCAAAAGGCAATAAATGCTTTTTGCAAACAATGCAGATTCAAGTGAGACAGCTCGCAATGTTTGCCACTTAGACATTATGTTTTACAAAATATCCTGTTGGACGAAAAATGAAGAGGCCCAATGTTCAACATGAATGAGTCGACATCATGAAATTCGGCAGTGAATGAATTATAGGACTTATGTCCATTTAATCTGTTTTGTTTACGCAGTTGAACGAATCATAACGCATACTTCGCTATGATGATTTAAATCTACTTAGCCGTGACAACAACTTA
Organism: Serripes groenlandicus; assembly: GCA_031761405.1. Taxonomy (NCBI): domain Eukaryota; kingdom Metazoa; phylum Mollusca; class Bivalvia; order Cardiida; family Cardiidae; genus Serripes; species Serripes groenlandicus. The sequence continues at coordinate 12,365,093 of JASEVX010000009.1, read as the reverse complement.
TGTTGCCTACACATCGGTGTTTAAGCCTTGTCATAGCCTTATAAGATTTCGCTGAAAGGCGGTGGTAGACTGTGATGAAAGACTGTGATTTGAAACTGTAATTGCAATTATTTATTTCTGTATAGACGTACCAACTGTTATTTATTATTGTTGTTTATTTAAAACAGTTTTTTTATTCCATTAGTTATGCGAAAACGTTTACACATAGGATGTAACCTGTCAGACATTGCAAGATATACTACTTACATGTAACTTTATTTTTCAGGTGGAGGCGGCACCAACGCAGGGGCTATCGCCGGTCCTATTGTAGGACTTCTGGTGATTGCAGGAGCGGGATTTATCGTATATAAGAAATATTACAGGTAAACACACACACAAATACAGAGTCAGGATTATAACCTTGTCTTTCTTAAACATTGGCTTGTGACATAGTTTTAAACTGAGTTACCAATATTCTAACTGAGCCAAGATATCAAGACAAACTATCCGACAAGATTTTGCCAGTCTGCAATAACAAATGCGGCCTCTTCAGTGTCCTTAAGCTTTTCTTAAATTGAACATTGTGACCTAGATTTTATCCAACATAATTCATTTTTGAAATAGCTTAGATATCACCAAGTTAAATATTATGACATAATCTCAACATGCTCAAGTTAAGAGTGTCTATAATAAAATACTAAAATTTGAACGAGTGGCCTAGGTTTTTGATTCGACATGAACCGTATTTATACATGGCCTAGCTTTTATCAAGACAGACATTGTTTCATTGGTTCAACCTGCCCAAGTCTAAAGTATCTAAAATAGATTGTGTTAAATTTGGCGTAGTGACCTATTTTTTTTTTCTAAATAGGCGGTCGACGTGGAGTGTACTTGGGCAAGACACTTTTCCTAGCCAAGTACTGGTTTGCTTCCCCAGGGATGATGAATAAGTAAACTATCTCCGAAATATAACTGATATGATGATGAAAACGGTTTAAAAACTCAAATGAAACAAACGAACACATTTTGTCCGAATAACTAATATTTAAACTTGGCATTGATATCATTAAGACAATAATTATGATGAACTAAATGCAGCCGTTAGAGTGTCAACCATATTTTATTACAATTTGGCTTAACCATCTTATTTTTAATCCGGCATAACCTGTGTACTCGAACCTTGCCTATAAACCATTAACACAAACGACCAAACGAAACGTGTGATACAGATTAGATGGAAACTGTGACCTCGTTAGTGTCCAAGGGCAAATTGTTGACGACGGATTACATTCACAAAATACTATAAACTGAGATATCACCTTTGACTAAATGCTTTCTTAATTAACTTTTCATATTTGTATTCTTGGATGTATTTGTATGTGTACGTGTATGTGAAAGTGGATGTATATGTGAGTATATATGCGAATTTATATGTATGTGTGTATTTATGTGTAAGTGTATATTTATGTATATAAATATATAAAGCCATGCATATTCTGTATATAAGTTTTGTGAATAAGTATATTCTTTTATTCATTTTTTTTTTATATTTCTTCTGACTTAATAACAGTAAATAATACTTGGACTTTGAAAACAATTGAATTATAAATTAGTAAAATGATGTAAATAAACTATGATCAAAAGTCGCCTGTCGCAAAATATCAGTTCTGTAACTACGGAAAATAAAAAGGTTACTCTTCCCGGTCAATTACGAGCTCATTACAAAATATAAGATTAGTCAATCTCGATTAAGAGTATCCTTATGTATGATTTTTTTTCTTTTTTTCTATGTGTGTGTTAATTGTAAATTGTGTATATATTCTTTTATTATGTGTGTGTTATTTGTAATTTGTTTATATATTGTCAAAATGACAAGAAACTGTACAGTTTACGTCAAATAGAATTATTGTCCTATTGTCTTAATTGCGATAGGTGATTTTTATTTAGAAATAAACACACGATGTGCCGGATTCGGCTACTACTTCTTGAAATTATCCAGAAAATTGACTATACCTGTAAGACTTCCCGTAGTTCGCAAAACGAAACGTCAAATATCAGCCCACACCATACTCGGAGTGTAGTTGTATGTGGGTCCACGTGTATAATTATTAGTCGCCGGGCAGAAGCCCGCGACTTCTATTTTTAATAGGTTTTCGGAAATCACATGGGAGGGGGGGTTATTATTAGATTTTTTTTTTTAAATGTCTTGAACATATTACAGTTGCGTTTGTTTAAAAACACTAAGTTATGACACATCTAAAATGAAATAAATATTCCGATGTTTTAAGTATGTGCAGTTTCTTTATTTTGACTGGCATTTACGTTTTTGTGTTTTATTTACGAAGACAAAACAGTCCCTATTAGCTAGACTGCGATACTTTATTTTCATAAACTATGTAATCAAAAGGCGATAACTACAAACCTTTACGTCGCACAGTCTATAATTTGTTTACATACGCGCACCTACTTGCAGCAGACTATCGATATGAAAAATCACGTCGAATTCTCCTTTTAATAGATAAGTATCAACATAAACTGGTAACAGAAACAAACATAAGAAATAATTTGTGAAAATATGTCTCAAATATAAGCCTGTTTAACGGTCGTGAACGTCGAAACGCCTTTTTTCTGAGTTCGTGACCTAGTTTCATATTGCCAAAATGTAAACAAAGCGAAGTAACCGGAAGAAAAATGTAAACTTAGAAAAGTGACTTGTTTATGCCGACCTGTTTATGCAGACAAAAAATGTCGCACGCCAAATTGATATCTTAAACGTCACGTATCGAGTGCATGGGTCGAATGTAGGAGAAAGAAAGAGACTATAGAAATGCTTTTTTCTCTCGAATGCAGTGGAATAAAACATGCACTAAAGCTTTGCCTGATTTTTTATTCACTTTCTTCGATGTCTGACACTACGACTCGATTAAGCCTGACACGAGGGTCAACATTTCGAAATAATGCTCAAACACCTTATTACAGATAGATAGCTAATATTACACACTTAAATGATTAAATATATGTGATATTAAATGTTTATTTGACTCGAAATAAATTAAGAGAAGAACAAACTCTGATAAACAATAGATTTAGAAATAAAGAAAATCTGCTCTTTCGCACCCAATTAATTTCATACTTGCCACTTATTAAATAGTAATGGGACTCGCAACTGGCATTTCTCTTGCGCCAAACATATATTCTATGCATCAACGATTTAGATAAAGAATTTAGCTGATATGTTGTTACAAGTGTGGTCTACTTTTTAAACATATGAGGATAAATTTTAACATCTGTGAAATATTTATTATAATTATTATCAGGGACGTAGTCTTATCTACGTCCCTGTTATTATTAAAAAGGAGGAAGTTCATGTCTTCAACAATTTAACCGTTTTCTCAATGTTTTAAGCGTTTAAAGGTTTTCATTGTTGCTTCAGACACGGAAAGGGTTTAATAGCTTGTTATTGCATGTAGATTTAAATCCCAAAATGTATTAATTTGTTGTGGTTTTATTGACAAATACAAAACATCCAAAATCCTGACCAAAAGAAATCCTGAAATTTGTAGATCTATGTGGAATTTCAAAAATCCTGGAATTAGTCCTTATGCAACATTATGTGTATGTTTAGACTAATGAAAGTCAAGAATACATGTGTGTTAAAAAATAAATCAATGCAGTCTTTTCCGGCGACATTGATGCCTTGCATCAACTTTCTCTTGTGTTATATTAATTTCGGAAATTTATGAAACGTGGTATATTTTAGCAAAAGCTGAAAAGTAGTTTTGATTTTGAACAATGTCAATTCTGTGTAAATACTTTTGTGTAAATCTAAGAATCTATATTTTACACAAATGGTATATTTCATGTTCCTAGAAAGTCGCACAAAATTGATGCAAGTAACGAGTCACAGGTTGAGACGACAAAGCAGGAACCAACTACTGGCGATTCTAATAAAAACTCGAAATGGAAGTCCCAAACTGCCGACCCGGCAATGAACGCTGATCCAGCTACAGTCGGCAATGGCGTTGGTACGACGCCATAATGACTGTTAAGACTGTCAAAGTAAAATCTTGAATGCAAAGATTTAGAGGGTTATTGAACTGACTGATGACTGGTAGTTAAAAGTGGTAGTGTTACAAGTATTAAGCAGACTAAGTGGAAGAGAGTATTGTTAAAAATCATTTATGTTAGTACAGTCAAATTTTTCCTAAGCAGTACACCCAGCTGTTAGTAAACATTTGGCTTCCGAACAAAGGTGCCTGCTTATCACAAGTCAGATTCAGAAGATAAATGTTGTTTTGGTTAATCTTTAAGTAGCTGCTTAATACAAGTTGGCAGCTTAACAGATATGACGGCGTATATACATTTGACTGTATTTCACATGTTCTAGAACTACTTATCTCTTCATATTGCCTTTGAAAGAACATCACGCACTTACTCAACGAACTCATGCCCCCATCTTTGTATATGCGATACAACGAAATTTAGTTTGACGCTTCTCGAATGTCTAAAACTAGATTATTGTACTTGAGTTTAATGGCATTTTTAACATTTATTCAGTTATATAATGTGACTGAACACCTACTATGGGTTCAGTTATAAACAATAAAGAACTAGGGAAGGAAATTATCCTAGAAAATGAGTGTAACTATACACTCTGAGATTTATAATGAAACAAGCTTTTTATTAATCTGTTTCTTAATGAGCTGCGTCAATAGAAATGGATATACTTGCGGCTTCCTCATGGTTCTGATTTAAGAAGACAAACCTATGAGGCTACCATTCTATACAATCATCGTGATTTAAATATTTGACACCTTAAGATAGACGGTATTTAGAAAAAGAGTGAGTCTACGTATACAACCAGACCCGATCGGGTCTTAATTCCTCGCAATTGCGTAGTTTAATTTATTTAGTATGTTTATTATTTGTTCTTTTCTATATATTTGTTGTAGAGAAGAAGGGTTGATTTTCTTCTTTATATTTATGATAGATTTGTTATATCTATAACATGCATGGTCTTTGTTCTATTTACTTCAAGAAATTTGTTTTCATTTATAATTACCCATTTAATCAAAGTACTTACTGAACCGATTTTTGAAGACCTATATCGCCGTAAATGTACATAGCTTCTATCTTTTTGGAAAAAGGAATGACATACAAATTACATTTAACAAACTGGAAAATTTGTTTTCAAAGCTCCGTTCCACCAACCATATACTTGTGGATGAAAAGGCATGTCTTAATACGATTGAGAGCAACTTCTAAAAAAAAAAAGAATAAATATATAAAATTGCAAGTCCATATCACCGATGGTTGAAACGTTTTTAGATTTAACTGTTCCAAGAAACAATATAGAACAACTGTTTAAGTAGCTGTCCAATAAAGCTCGAATAAGGAATTAAAAAACTACGTAATAGCCCATACTTCATCCGAGTAGCAACCTTCGGGATTTGACGACCATCAAAAATCCATATCTGTCTAAGCTTCGGCACAGTCTGAGGCTAACATTTTTTTATTAACTGTTTTACGAGATTTTTTGTAAAAAAATTAGGTCGGTAGGGCGAAATAATTTTTTTTTTTTTTACTACCACTACATAATAGTGATAGAAAATGCAGTTTAATCATCTTACAAGATGAACCTCAGTATTCAAAATGCCTGTATTCTTCATTGAATATAGCCTAACAGTTTTTGCATTGCAGACGGGGGAGGGGTACCTCTCCCACCAACCGAAACAGTGTGTTTAACACATTTTGGGGAAACCTTGAACCAAATGCTTAGAATGTTGGAAATACAGAATAACACGCTTTATTTAAATCTCTGACAGACCATGATTATCTGCGTTTTCTCTAAAATATATTGTCAATTTTATTTCTGTTCAACTCAAATAATGAGGTCGGCAATAAATAAAAAAAATAAAATGAACTCAAAACTGTTTTATTTTATTTCATTTTTGGAAAAAATTGAGCAGGCATTCTCATTAACAGAAAATAAAAAAATGTTGGCCTGAATACGATCGTCTCCGTTCACCATTGTGTCGTACAGTCATCATTAAAGCATCCGGGGAACAGCTTTGAACAGTGTCAGATTATACAGGAATGCAGTCTATTGGAAACTGTCATTCATTTGAAATCTTCCAAAGGACTTTTTGATATGTGGCTCAATTATTATTTCCTTTACAAGCAATCCGTTTTCTTAATAATTTGGATTGCGTGATGCGACAAAGTACATCTTTCGTCCACAATGTTTGGTAATCATTTTCCAAGATATGTTAATGAATATATTTACAAATAAATCGTTAACTGCAAAGCCCGTGCTGCTTTTTCATAAGATCAAGTTCTTCAACATAACTTACTCTGTGTACGGCAATTATGCATCTATTTACTCAAATACCTTTAACTTACGTAACATAATATTGCAATATATATGACATATTTTGAGTCTCATGCTTGAAAGGATTCTCATACCAAGAGTGCCAAACAGTCACAAAATACGCCTCTCGGGAAGGCATGACTCTGGAACAACTAAAGAGATTTGGTCTGGTTTAATTGACCACAACCGACATTTTATGTCAATAGAAATTCACAGCAAGTTTGATGAAGATTGAAAAAAACCTGTTGAAGTTTGAGAGCAGAGATGGCCGATATTGCCACTTTTTGATAATTCAAGATCCAAAATCATAAAGTGCCTTGGGCGATTTGGCTGATCATCGAGTTTGGCCCGGACATTATTTCATTGGTTTGGAGAAGATTTGCTGACAATTGTTTGACTTAGAGAGCGAACAAAGCTTACTAGGCTAATTTTTGATATCTCAATGACCGTAAACCAAAAGCGCATTTCGCGATTTGGATGCCTATAGAATTTGGCCCATACCGGGTTCCAACAAATATGGCTTTTGTTTTCATTTTTATTTAATGATTTTTAAATCTCCTCATTCAGAAAGTGTCAAAAGTCTAATGAATCGGGCCAAATGTTCAAGAACTAAGATTGTTTTTAAACAGAGAGGGCTCTGCAGAAGTCATTTGTCAGTTCTGAATAATATATCACTTTCAATCATTTTATCAAGTAAGAGCAATAATTTTACAAGCGATGACTGTCTTAACTAATACATGGTTAAACCGATTGGCATCGAACTGAGAACCAAAAAGACAATAATTAGAATTGCTGCTGTTAATATGTGGCATATACCTAAGATGTACGTTGCCTGTGATTGATGGAAACAAACATGGACTGCAAATAAATTTCTGTTATATATATTTAATCTTGATAAAGACCAAGTGGTCCAAAATTCGATTATTAAAGAGTTTTAATCATATAAAGTGTAAATACACACCTGTTCTCATAAACATCAAGAATATCACCGAAATGTCACATGCCTACTCAGCCGAGGAGGGGAGGGGGGGGGGGGGGGGCTTTTGAATTTGTTTATCCTCGCCTTGCAGATAGCAGTATTACTTATTTGGTGAGCAGTCTCAGCCGAGGGTTTCGGTACTTAACCTTTATATTCGGTGTAATATTCACTGCCTTCCAAGGATCAGTGAAAGAGGTTTGCACAACAATTCAAAGCAAGTTTGATAAATATTTGATTATAACTGTTAAAGTCAAAGAGTAGACAAGGCTTTCTTTGCCATATTTTGGATAAGTAATAATCCTAAATTTCCTTTGGCGATTTGGCTTGTTATTGAACTTGACATTATATACGAAAAAACATTTTTAACAAGTTTGTTCAAAATCCGACGAAAGCTGAGCGACTTAGAGAGCAGACAACGTTCGGACGAGGCCAAACGAATGTGTTGTCATGATACGGCCCATCTATCGCCGACGTATAATACTACTGTAACACCTAGAAATGTTAGACGTGATATAGATCATGATCTGCCATCCAGCCATGTATTACAGATATTTCGTAGTTATCTAACAGAACAGCACGCATACTGTTTATACCTTTAGGGGAAGGCTTTCGTTGCGGTCGCTTCTTCGGAAATTAGAATCAACTTTAGGCGATCTGGCACCTAGAAATGTCAATATGCAGGAGTTTCTTTCGATGAACAGAATGCAAGTGTCATTGAATATGGTTGTAGATTAGAGTCTTTGCTACATGCAGCTATGGATGGACCCATATGAGGATGATTTGCTCATTGCGTCATATATTCTGGAAATGATTGTCTTTCTCTAAGTTACAAGATAAGACAATAAAAGGATCCGACACAATAACTGAATATGGTTATTGTGTGAAGTTAGGAGTAACACAAATGAGCTTCTTAGTTATTCACAGCCCTCTGTATCCTCTAAAAAGCCTCTTTTCCGTCAGTGGATAGCTCGGAATTTGATCGGAATTTGATCGGAAGCTTAAGAATTTGGAAACACATATAGAATCTAAGCTTGCCTCTACATCAACTACGCTACAGACTCGGTTTGCTGATATGGATAATTTGACTTGATCATGACAAACACAGTTGGATTGTCCTGCCCAAGTTCAACATCAACCAGAGCGAAACCAGGATGATGGACGTCAATGGAAAGGGAGGAAATGCAGAAATTGGCTTTCAGGTAATTACCAGATTCCAAGAAACCATTAAAACTCAACTCATTCAGAAACGTCCGCCTCCGTTTATGCTCGTACCGAGGCTGGTGTACATGTATCTAAAGGCCTAAAACATACATTGTTTGACAGACTAGTAGGTCAGGCTCATGAGAGTAATATTCTCATTAATGATATGTACCCTACAGCCCTTTTGGATAGCAAGTCCACGGTGACTACTATATCAGAATCGGCATTTCGATGTTTACCTTCCAACCTTTAGCTCCTTAACCTTGATTATCTAGGACTGACTTAATCGATAGTAAACGGAACTTCGATAAAGTATATTGGGTAGTTCGAAGTGTCTGCTTGATCTGCCGATCTTGGTCAAACCAGATCATCATTTCATAGTACTTGTTCAAAAGGCAACTACTTCGCATGGGTCTTCATTATTTTCTTCGGGTCAACTCTTAAATAAACAAGCAATTTCGCTCAATTGATATTCCCCGCCAATGACGGCTTGTTTGAGATTGATGGCTTGTTTGTGAATGAAGGCCTTTATGTTGAATGTGCAATTGACCTGCAAAGTTATTTCAACTTATTCACATAAGAACAAGGAGTATGAACAGAAATTGTGACAGATAAACATATTCTTCCTGAAAGAATAAAATAACGACACTGGTCTTATAAACAACTTTATTAAACAAAGAGTGTGAAATAAAGACATTGTTTCATAATTAAATCCCAAAGGAAAATGTGAAAACAAGTTTTTGCTACTTTAACCAAGTTCCTTTTCCATAGACTGTCAAATGTATCCCTACTCCATAGTTGAGATAATTGGTCCACGCAAAATTGGTGGGCATCATCACAGTAATCAGTATGTTGGTTCATAATCATTTCAATTTTAAAAAAAATCGACCTCTTTTTTTCCTTAAATTAAGGGCAATAACTCTAAGGAAAATTGACCAATCCAAAAAACAATGGACGAGCATCATCCCAGTATGTTGGTTCATATTTATTTCAAGTTTCATGAAATTCTACCAGCTAGTTACTGAGAAATGACTTCGGACGTGGATTTTTCAATATATATCAAGGGCAATAACTCTAAGGAAAATTTACCAATCTAACAAAACAATGGACGGGCATCATCTCAGTATGTTGTTTCATATTTATTTCAAGTTTCATGAAATTCTACAAGCTAGTTACTGAGAAATGGCTGCGGACGTGGCAATAACTCTAAGGAAAATTTACCAATCCAAAAAAACAATAGACGGGCATCATCCCAGTATGCTGGTTCATATTTATTTCAAGTTTCATGAAATTCTACCAGCTAGTTACTGAGAAATGGCTGCGGACGGACGCACGCACACACGGACGGACGGACGGACGGACGGATGGTCGGACGGACGCACGGACTGACGGATGGACAACGCCATTTCAATATCCCCTCCCTGATAAATCAGGCGGGGGATAATAAAATAAAGCTAGCTTAGTAACACGGAGATATAAGCGTTCCCTAATACGTGTAAATATACATTGGCTACATTAATAAATCCATTATCGAACAGGAAACTCACAGGGTTCCACATTAATTACTACGTACCTTATATACCGCAAACTGTTTTAGATACGTCTGATGTAATGCACCCACGCAACATGGACGATCGCGTGGTATGCGTAAAAACATTATCCACAATCTTTCCGCATTAGCTTAAGTCTAATCTTATAGTCTAGTTACCACATTTACAATTCAAAATGCAATCTATATTGTTTTTTTCATTCCTATAATGATTATCACAAATGCGATATCATGAGACGTTATAAAAAACGTACATCATGCGGTATTACCTGACCCTTATAATCTGTTTTAATATGTACGTTTTCGCCCTTTTTTTCTGTACTTCTTGTTCTGATTATATGATATCTGATGCACTCTGGATATCCTAACATTAGCATGGTACGGAAATTGATTTCACAAGTCAATAGTTCCGATATAGTGAATCCAGTCAAATTCCTTTTCACCGGTCTTGTAATTCACAGTTAAATCTTCAAAATGAGATAAAAATAAATGTGTGTCTCAGAAAAACTATCAACATGCCAAAATTAATGGAGAATGATATCAATCCGCGTAAATAAAAAGTCCACGACAAGAAAATTAATAGTCCCAACATTTCCCATCAAATTATATAAAAAATATAAATATTTGTTATCACTAAAACACTGTTAACCCTTTCCCTCATATAGATGCTTTCTGACGCCTCTGCAGCAGACGGCTTTTTGAAAACATAGTGACAAAAGAAGAAATTGCACAAAATGGAAATTTCTCCTTTTGCCACAATGTTTTTCACTTTTTGTCATAGGTTATCCATTCAATTATGGAGATGTTCTATGTTGGACAAAATACGTTCAAAGTCGTCTGCTGCATAATTGTCTTATGAGGGAAAGGGTTAAGATCACTAATTGCAATAACAAGGATTAAATCACTCACATCTGACATAATTCACCTCGGGCATTATTAGCTGTGGCTATCTAGTTAACACGTTTCTAACTGTAATGTATCTTAGGCCTAATACATCAAACCCGTTAGTGCAGGCGTCTTGAAATCCGTAGGTAGTCTGAGGTGCCAAATAATTTGCATTTGTTTCACTTACCTTTACTGTACAGTAATATTTAGAAACGTCTTAACATATACAAATACATGGATAGTAAAGGCTTTTCCCGACAATGTTAGCAATCGCCATTGTACATATTTAGTCACAAATGTGGAACTTTTATTTAAATAAGATGGTTCAACGCCTAGGCCGAAAGGAAAAAATTAGCAATTTTACTTTTATCACTGTTTTCCGATATATGACTGTTATGTGTATCTGCACGTTGGAAAGGGTTAAACATTATCTCAATAAATTATGTAAGCACCTGTTTACCTGTTTAAGTGTCTGCTCTTAAATGTAACATCAACGCGAGTATTTGAACATGTGGGTATTTTTAATATCAGTTTAATGTTTCATAGAAACTGTAACAAAAACGCGCAAATCCGTGTGTGTTTCAAATTGTGTCGTCAAACGCGACTTCGATCTGACTTTGAAAGCATACAGGGTGTTTATGTTAACGGTACTGAACGCAGCTCTGCCCGTTTCAATGAATATCTGAGCCTATATTAAAAGAACGACCATTTAGCTGGGAGCCCCCGTCGTTACCGACAGAGCTATCGTGACCCGACTGCTTGATTTGATAACAATAAGGTGGTTTAAAAAGAAAATGTAAACGTTGTAGGTGTTTAAGAACATGTAATTTCTCCTTTTCACAAAGTCTTTTAAAATTATCTTGCTATAAATGTGTCAAATGTCGACTGTATCCAGAAAAGAGCGTACTAATATTCGCTCGAACCAGTTCCACTTTTCGGGTCTATATTGAACATAAAATGCGTATTTTGTAAATTGCTAAAAAAAAATCCGCTATTTGCATGTCTTGAAATTAAAATTGTGAAGTAAATTGATATTTCTGAAATCACCTCTGATCTTGCCGGTTGTCCAGTACAAAGGCACATGCACTGTCGTCTCAATAAAAGAGTCTTAATGTAATTCAGTTATGTTGACATAGATCAGCAATCATGTTTTTCACAGTGCACCAGTTTATTACCTGCAATCTTTGAAGTGGAATGACATTGTCAACCGTTAACTGTTATGCAATGCGATTAAGATAGAATCGGACAATGTGTTGTTGTGTAAACATAGCGGCTGTTCTGTGCAAACACTATTTGAATCACAGTAAGTCTTTTAAAAAGAGCCGCTTACATAATCATAAGAGGGTCATGATGGCCCTGGATTGCTCACCTGATTTAATATAACTTGGTTAATGGTCAACCAATGAACACTTCTTAGTTATTTCAAAATCCGGCCTTTACTGTTGACAAAAAGTTTTCACTGTATATTCATACACGGAAATCAGGCCACACCCACTGGCAGCCATGTTTTCTAACGGATCGTTATAATTTGAACACTCTTGGTAGCGGGACACCCAAGTAACATCTGTGCTAAATTATTTTAAAATCGGTCCAAGACTTTTGGACAAGAACGTTTTAAATTTTCACTATACATATATGGGGAAAACAGTCTCCACCCCTGGTGGCCATGTATTTCAACGGATAAGAATTATTGGAACGTTTACGAAACAGGGTCCCCACAGGGAACATCTGTGCCAGATCATACTCAAAGCGGGCCAGTACTTTTTGACAAGAAGTTTTTTAAGTTTTCGCCATTTATACATAATAGGAAAACAAGCTCCTCCCCCGGGTGGCCATGTTTGTTAACGGATCGTAATTTGAAAATCTTGGTAGAGGGTCACCCAAGAAACATTTGTGCCAAATCATTCAAAGCGGGCCAGTACGTTTTTGACAAGAAGTTTTTAAAGTTTTCGCAAATTAATACATAATAGGAAAACAAGCTCCCCCCCCGGGTGACCATGTTTGTTAACGAATCGGAATTAGAAATCTTGGTAGAGAGTCACCCAAGAAATATTTTCAAATCTGGGATGACACCCTTTTTCAAGAATATTCACATTATTTCGATCCGTTGAAAAACATGGATGCCAGTGGGCAGAGCTTGTTTTTCTTATATGTCTAGTGAAAACTTAAAAAATCTTCTTGCCCTAAAAAAAAATCAGGCAAATACTTATGGACAAGAATATTTTCTAAGTGTTTACAGTGCCAATAGTGCCATTTTTTTCTAAATATATCTAGTAGTTTTCGACAAGAAGTTTATTCAAGTCTTTCCTTTCCGCTTCAATGGCGACTATAGTTTTGCATGAAATATAACGTTGAAAAAAGTGACCACCCGAGAAAGATCCCTGTAAAGTTTTATCAAAATTGGCCAAGTCGTTTGATGCATAATGTTGACGGACGACAGAAACAGAACGGTCACAATAACTCAATCTGGGCGTCTGGCTCAGGTCAGCTTAAAACTTATAAGATGCAAGGATTCACTGTTGATAAAAAAAAATGGGTAAGGAGCGCGTCTGTCCTTCTTGGGTCTAACTTACTCTTTGATTTGGCATCATAAATAATATTGACTCTTTACAGCTACGGACTTTTACAGAATACACATGTATGTCTATATATGATATATGCGGACACACAATTCCTATAGTGAAACTCTGTGGATGCTCGAGTATTTATTGTACGCTGATGCATAAAGACCACAAATCGCTAGACGCGGCTCATACATAAAGAGTGACAGTGTAATTCCAACTGGTTTTTTTTGTGATTTTCAAGAGGACATTAAACAAGTTGATGTCATATTTAAATTTACCATGATGTAGTAAGTTTATAAATCTTGATAAGACATCACACGAATATATCACTTGTTTGCAAGTTCGCATGTTGGAAAGTCAAAGTTTATATGAGAGTATTTTATAATTGACAATGGATACCAGAATTATTTGGGTGATGATTTTTATTACGTGTAATATTGGTGTAAGTTAATTATATCTGAAAACAAAGTTAGTTTGTTTTATATATGAAATATTACATCGTGAAATAATACAATCGATTTTAGTTTTAGCTCATTATAAACCTGCTTTTGTCTATCACGTATACACGTGTTTAAAAAAGAACTTGAAACGATGCAAGGTTTTCAGAAAATGTGTCTTATCTTACGCGTATGCTATAGCTGTATTAAGTAACATAAACTTACAGTTAAATTGATTCTTTAGTCGTTCAAAATAATGAATGGAAATCAAACGGGTTATAAAGAAGACTATTTTTGTAATGTTGTATTATTAAGACTAACCATGTTAACCAACATGTTGGTCAGGAACGAATGCTCAATGCAATTAAATGGAGTGCGCAGTGACCCGAAGTATGTATCCATGTGTCCTCAGCCGTGTTATCGTTATGTGTGAACCGCAATAGCTCAGTCAGTAACGACGAGGGCTATCAGTCAAGGGGTTGTGAATTCGAACTCCGTATTGAGCAATTATTCTTTCTAATCTTTGACATAACTTATTGAGTTTAGTATCATTTGTCTTCCACCAATTGGATTAATAATCTGTGTTGGGTGGAAGCCAGTTCGCTGTTAGGAATGATGTGTGGTTTACTGGTGCGAGAAAGCCAGAAACACATGTTTCTTAATTAGCTGCCGTGATGTAATTCAAATACTGTTGGAAACAGTGTTTTAAGGCCTATTAATCAATAAACCCGTCGTCTGTCTTTCAAACACGTATTTAATTAAGTAATAGTTTATTTGTTATTGGAGGGATACATAGGAGTTCATTCGAATGCTCTTTTGAGTATCTTTTTTCAAATCATTGAACAAAATGAACTATTGCGCAATAAATACTATTGCTCAAGAAAAAGAAATGCACCATATATTAACCATTGGAATAAGTTGTTCTTTCTCACACCAAAAATGTATGGTTATTAAAAAGTATCAGCATAAAACAGAATGTGCTGTGTGCTTACCATTTCTTATAAAATATACGAGTAATCTTTAACATATTTGTTGAATTTTGAAGGAGGAGGACAACATTTAATTCACTAGATCTTGTATTGTGTTTTCTATTATAACTACAATAGACACTATTACCTCTGGAATAGGATGTATATTTATCATAGATAATAGAACACTTTGTGCGTGTGATTTAATCTCAATAGACCTAATGATTGCCTTAAAATAGTTTTCAAAGTTATGATTAATCTATCTAAATAGACAATAGTTCATGACAAATTATTTATTTTAGAATCTACTCAAAAGCACACGACGTTGAAGCGTATCTTATTTAAACCAGCAAAAGACCTGTGATGTCACAATATATAACGCGCTCATTGTCAAATTGTCAATCATTTAAATGTCGGGCATATGCAGAAAAACACATGCAGCCAGTCCAAGGCTAGAACATGGACATTTCGTTTTTCAGAACGAGTACTCTACCGACTGAGTTAACAAGACCCATTCCCTGCACTTGATCAAATTGCGTATAAGTTCGACTTGCGACATTATTAAACAATAAATGTTCCAATTCCGTGCAAATTGGTTCCACTTTCGTGGAAATGATGGTTTTATATTGAGGGATCAATAGGTCCCGTGCTCCTCAATGTTACCTATTTTAAGCCACCTTTAAATACAAGGCCCTGAGGCGCCGTGTAATAATACATGGCATTTTTTTGTTATAAGGTTTAACGGGACCGTTTACTATGGAACGCCGGGCACTGTCTTTGGAAGTGATGAAACTCTATCATTATGTCTAGTTTTAATCACATGATGTACCAAGTTCTTTACATGTTGAGCAAACATATTTATATTATGTCGGTATATGGTTATGTGTTGTGGATTTGTACTTATATTGTGACAGCTTATATTATATTATGTGATAGTTTACTGAAATGTTAATAAGTTCACTATCGACCAGAAAATACGTCTGATGTAATGCACCCACGCAACATGGACGAGAGCTTGGAATGCGGCAGAATATTATGCACACGGTTTCCACATTAACTTTAGTCTAATCCTTTAGCCTCGTTACCATATTTAAAATTCAAAATGCGATCTATATATCTGTGTGCCTGACCGTTTCAATGCGTTCTAATATGTTTGTCTTTACTTCCTTATCTCACCACTCCATCGTCACAGGTGTCACCGTCATTGCTTGCGTCCATTACGTGCAGTTTATCGCTATCACAACTAATTTCACATCTTCGCAACTATCGCTCTACTTGCTTTTGTTAAGCGATAAACCTCAGCACTTGCAATTGAAAAATAATAAGGCAAGCACGAATATACCGTCTATAAATGTAGTTGGTCAAGGATTACATATCCTGATAGTCAAGTAGTTAAGTCATCCGCTTCGGGAGCAGGAGGTCGAAGGTACCGAAAGCCTGCTGACCAGTGCCTGGCAAAAGATAGGATTCGGGAAGTAAAATATGTGTTCAAGATAAAGGTTTCTCATGAATTAGAAATGGTTGGTCCTTTCAATAATCTATAGACACTATAATAAACAAACAAAAAACACATTCTATTATCTCAAACTATTTAAAATACACGTGTCTATTTGAGCCTCCGATCTGCCCACAAATTGAAATGTGTATTAGTACATTTGCCGATAGTGTAACTAAACAGCAATCCTGCTATTAATACGAAAAAACCCCATGAATGGGTTTTTTCGCTTATAGTTAACGGGCGTGAGATTTTTTTTTTTTTTTTTTTTTTTTTTTTTTTTTTTTTTTTTTTCAATAACCCATAAAGCTTTCTGAAATGAAACTGAAAAAATCCATGGGGGCCGCCATTTTGGATATGTATAAAA
Source organism: Serripes groenlandicus (assembly GCA_031761405.1). NCBI lineage: Eukaryota > Metazoa > Mollusca > Bivalvia > Cardiida > Cardiidae > Serripes > Serripes groenlandicus. The sequence goes on along the minus strand of JASEVX010000009.1, from coordinate 12,348,300 downwards.
AGCAGACGTAGAACACAGATTGAAAATTATTGTCGGCTTTTTATTCATTTTTTTTAAAATCAGTATTTTGGGTATGTATAAAATGAGCAGAAAAACACGGATTGAAAATTATTGTCGTCTTTTTAATCATTTTTTTTAAAATCGATAAGATCATTAAAGTGCTGAAATTAACATTTGTACGAAAAGTTAAAAATAAATGGAAATCTATAAGAAATATGTTTTCACGTTCGTTTAAAAAACGACAGCATTAGTCTTTTACCCCCGAAACTAAATTTTGACTGTATCGTAGCCAAAGAAGGACGTGACGTCATTTCCGCTACACTTCATCTTGGCGTAACGTCAATGGAGCAACGTCGTTTGCCGCAAAAAAGTGGTATCAACATGAAAGGCCCCAAATTCCTATACATGAGCTATTGACTCAATCATTCAAAGTATAATTATTTATCAAACATTGTGGCAAAAGGATAACTTTCTCATAAGGAGCAATTGTTCTTGTTGCGACAATCTTTTCCTAAATCATAGGCCTCAGAAACCGTCTCTAATAGGGAAAGGGTTTAGCAGAAATGTGACCCCTTACATAATTTGTTCCAGTCATATTGACTGCTTTAAAAAGGCAGTCCCCAGGTGGCATCAGAAAAGGGCTGATCTATTTGCTTCTTTACCATAATACAGGTGATCGATTAAGGATCATCTTGGCCCTCATGTTTTAACCTCGTTCATTATAAATGTATTCCTTGATTTTCTGAAAGTCTTTACTTTATTATTTTCTGTTCGTAATAATAGACGACAGCAATAAGAATTGCAAATATGTTTTGATAATGCAAGACACATGCCATTAACATTCTTATTGTCTAGTCAATTACTTATAAATCCTTATTTATGGCCAAAGTATGCTCTTAAATTTTTGTTTATAATTATCTTGCGTTTTTTCGTAAATAGGTAGCACCTATAGATATATTACGAAAAAAAATACATAAATGGGTTTTTTTGCTTATAGGTAACGGGCGTGAGATTATTATTTTTTTTTTTTTCAATAACCCATGAAGCTTTCTGAAATGAAACTGGAAAAATCCATGGGGGCCGCCATTTTGGATATGTATAAAAAGCAGACGTAAAACACAGATTGAAAATTATTGTCGGCTTTTTAATCAATTTTTTTTAAATCGATATTTAAGATCATTAAAGTGCTGGAATTAACATTTGTACGAAAAGTTAAAAATAAATGGAAATCTATAAGAAATATGTTTTCCCGTTCGTCAACAAAACGACAGCATTAGCCTTCTACGCCCGAAACTAAATTTTGACTGTATCGTAGCTAAAGAAGGACGTGACGTCATTTCCGTTACACTTCATCTTGGCGTAACGTCAATGGAGCGACGTCGTTTTCCGCAAAAAAGTGGTATCAACATGAAAGACCCCAAATTCCTATACATGAGCTATTGACTCAATCATTCAAAGTATAATTATTTATCAAACATTGTGGCAAAAGGATAACTTTCTCATAAGGAGCAGTTGGTCTTGTTGCAACAATCTTTTCTTAAATCGTTGCATAGGCCTCAGAAACCGTCTCTAATAGGGAAAGGGTTTAGCAGAAATGTGACCCCTTACATAATTTGTTCCAGTCATATTGACTGCTTGAAAAAGGCAGTCGCCAGGTGGCATCAGAAAAGGGCTGATCTATTTGCTTCTTTACCATAATGCAGGTGATCGATTAAGGATCACGTTGGCCCTCATGTTTTAACCTCGTTCATTATAAATGTATTCCTTGATTTTCTGAAAGTCTTTACTTTATTATTTTCTGTTCGTAATAATACGAATTGCAAATATGTTTTGATAATGCAAGACACATGACATTAACATTTTTATTGTCTAGTCAATTACTTATAAATCCTTTTTTATGGCCAAAGTATGCTCTTTAATTTTTGTTTATAATTATCTTGCGTTTTTTTCGTAAATAGGTAGCTCCTATAGATATATTAGACACTAAACAATAAACGCTAAAACCATATATTTTCGTCAAAACCTAACTCGTTCTGACGTTGAAAAGATCAGGGTTTCCCGCTTAACGATATTGAACGCTGGCAGTCCTGCTCAACCAACAGAATAAATGACGGAGTCGGGATTCGAAGGCATGTTCCTTGGTTTGAGATCCCTCGTCGTTACTGACTAAGATAACGTTACCCAACTACTTGTTTTATTGCACCAGGATTTGTTTAATACATATAACATCTTAAAGGAATGGAAGTTCATTTATGTTACTATATTATTATACTTGTAGGAAACATAGTAATGCATTGTTAACAATTTTTCCTTTTCCCGCAACGTTTTTGAAATTCTTTCGATGACAATGAATTTAATGCCCCCTATTTCCAGAAAAGGTGTACTTATAGTCTCAAGACCAAGCTCCATGATATGGCCCATTACTTTTAAAGATTCCCATTCAATATAAAATGTGATTTTCGTTAATAAAAAAAATCATCGTTATAAATTGCTCAATTACTTCCCAGAAGGTGCATTTTACAACAGTGGTTTATTATCCAATTGAACTTCACCAAGGTAGTAGTCGACAACTCTGCAGCAGACGACTTGGAAAACATACACGAACAAAATTGGTAACTCCCTTTAAATAAAAGTACAACACTTGAATAGAGTTTAAAACATATTGACAAAAGGAGAAATTGCTTGTTTTGAGCAATTTCCTCCCTAGTCGCAATGTTTTCAAAAAGCCGTCTGCTGCAGAGCGTCAGAAAGTGTCTATATGAGGGAAATGGTTAACCAATAATAACTGAGCTGATGCAAGGATTAATGATTCAAGATAAATAGGGGTATGAGCCGTGTCTGTAGATTCGGGGTCTTATTGTCATTCAGTTTCGGCATCAACTAAAGTCATAGTGTCTCATAACTACTGGAACTACGCCTAAAGTGGTATGTCAGAAAATACCGTTTATGTCTATATAACATATAGACGGACACGGAATTCCTATCGTGTCACTCTGTGGATGCTCGAGTCTTCATTTTACGAAGATGCATTAAGACCCCAAATCGCTAGTCGCGTTTCATAAATAAAGAGTGACGTGATTTAGGGATTGTCAAGAAAACATTTACAAATGCATGACATACGCAAACTTTCTTTGATGTAGTCAGTTTATCAGTTGCTTTCATCGTGACTTGATAAGACATCACACGAATTCAGCACTTGTTTTAGATGTTCGAAAAACACAGTTTATATGAGAAATTGTCGGTCATTGAAAATGGATTAAAAAATTAATTGGATAGTTTGTATTATGTGTCTCTACCCTCGTTAAACGCTACTCATCCGTCTTAAAATTAATTATTGGACTTTAATGTCGCTGTTTAACATTTATTCAGCTATATCACGGTGACATTATACTTAGTATTTACTATAGGTAAATACATTAATATGTGACAAGGTCATAATCCTAGAAAACTGTGTGAATTCATAATTTGATATCTCTTATAGAATGTTTTTATACTTATCTGTCTTTAAAACAGCTACATCAAACAAAATGATATCGCTAATGTCTTGTTTCCCGAATCGGCGTATTGAGAGAGACCAATGGCGCTACTATTCAATTCATTCGTCTGGTACCTCAATTTAGGCGATAAGTAAAGACTCGATTGAGACTGGGCCTATGCTCAGACCTGTCCTAGTCTTAACTGTTTGCAACTGTTTCTTGCTGTTGGCGTTGTGCGAAGACATATATACATCTTTCGTCCATGGGAAAAATGACTTTCGACTTCCTAAAGAATACACAAACACTTGACGCCTTTAATGCAGACATTTCAGAAAAGATAAAATTGCTCCAAACAAATAGCAGACAAATTTTAATTATGAATCATGGGAGAAAGCCACGTCACTGTGTTCGACGTTATATTCCTCTTATTGCGTCAAGTATTCCTCCATAAACTCGCGTATTTACAACTTGCGTTCTAAATATTGCGAACACCAAAACATTTGGACGTTATACGTAATTGAAATATAGTTTGCGAAACAGAGACAGTATTCTTTTTCGGTAATATCTTCGCTTTGTACATTTTGTTTAAGTTTTTATTTTTAAATGTAGCCTCATTCACAATGTGTCTAAAAGCGGCATGAATCAGGGAAAGTGTTAAAGATCAAGATTTGTTTTGAATTTCAACAGTTGCGATCAATATTTCAATCTTAATATAAAGATACTCTCTTAAAGTAAAGTTAATATATGTTAAGGATTAAATAATTACCGGGGTCTGTCTTAATTCTAAAACTTAATGATAAATCGTTTACGGATGGAAAAAGTGTGTGTTATTGAGCTCAAACCCGGTGATTATGAATATCAGCTAATAATATATGGGTGATTGTTAAGTTTTATATTTACACGTACCTCAGTATACCGCCAACTGATAAGACTAACGTTATTCATCCAAACAACTTTGAAGCGTACCTGAAATGTTGAAAATTTAGTGTTTTATTATCCATACTGCTTCCCCATAACTAAAGCCCCCCACCCTCTCTCTCTCTCCTCTTTCCTCTCTCTCTCTCTCTCTCTCTCTCTCTCCTCTCTCTCTCTCTCTCTCTCTCTCTCCTCCTCTCTCTCTCTCTCTCTCTCCTCTCTCTCTCTCTCTCTCTCTCTCTCTCTTCTCTCTCTCTCTCTCTCTCTCTCTCTCTCTCTCTCTCCTTCTCTCTCTCTCCTCTCTCTCTCTCTCTCCTCTCTCTCTCTCTCTCTCTCTCTCACACACACACACACACACACACACCATACTCTCTCTTTCACCTAGCTCTCTCGCACTTTATATGTCTGTCTGTATGTCTGTCTGTCTGACAGTCTCTCACTATCACTCTCCAGAAGGAAGGACATTTCCCTTGCCAATTTCCCTTGCCACTACGCGACTGAGGACCGAATCCGGAACGACCTGTTCCCAGACGCTAATCCCTCTGCAACGTTAACTCAATATACCGAATGTAATGATCGTTGCGGGTCATATAACTTTGCTTTGATATTTAATCCTTTTTTTGTAAGTTTTGACTTGCACTTCAAATAACCTAACATGTGTGTCCTAATGTTACTATTGTAAAATATGTTTCAACAATTTCACCTGGATCTTGACATGAGTAAAAAACGATTTAATAACACAAGTACCTAATTATTGTCAGTATATATTGTCTATCACACGTACATATACATTCTAATGTTCAATAATTTCAATTGTACCAAAACTTTAAGAAACCTCTGAAAACGTATGTGCATCTCTTGCCAGTAAATGGGTATATTAACACTTTCCATGAACGACAATTGTACAACCGACGGCATTGAACATATTTAGGCAGCAGGTAAAAACAATTGAAACTGGACCAAGAAAATTTGACAATTTCCCATTTTGTGTTTGTTTTCAATTGACGACTGTTTTAAATACGTCTGCATAAAGTAGGAGGTTTAAATCCGAGTTAACAGTCTGCTCATAACATCAAACAGTTGCCCCTTGTGCTTAAAGATCAAGCTTTCATTTGAAAGACACAAACAAAAAAGCAAACACGCAGTAGGTTTTAGCAATATTTCGGAACAATCATCTTCCTGTGGACGTTAATTAATGCATTGTCGAGTCGGGTTTGAACGCATAACGTTACTGACTGATTTATCATGACGGTTTACATTTGTAACTAAATTTTAAACGTTGAAATACATACAAGCAGACATTCCTCATTTGTAGCAATTCCTATTTCCAACAATGTTATAAATATTCGTTTACTGAAAAGGCGTCGAATATAGTCTTTTTTCTGGACACACTTATAGTTACTCTTCTAAAAGAAAGATAATGGGGTCTGGCTCCTGATATAACCCATTACCTTTTAGGGTCCATATTAAGATAGTAAATGCTTATTTTAAGTAAACATTGTGAAATATTCCTCAATTATTTTCCATTTGGTGCAATTAAAAACAACATGATTTTGAAGTGAACGATAGCAACAGTAATCAAAGCACTGAAAGTGCTCACAGCAAGGGGCTAACTGCAGATAACATTTGGACATGGATTTACCGATCCCAACAGTCTAACTTGAACACTTTACACTAGCAATTTGCTAGTTAGCACTTTATATCCATATATTAAATGATAAAGGAGTAAAGCAAAATACTGTAAACACAGTATGATGGTCTATCGATTTACTAAAAGATGGCATACATGTACACATGCGCATCTGCTATCTGGATAGTTTCTGCTTAGCACACCTACTGGTTTACAATGGATTTTAGCCGTGTTTTTCTTTTTAAATGGAATTAACACATATACATTTCATATCAAAATCCCAATAACCTAACAATGATAATTATATTGAGAGTCCACTTTTACTTTCAAAGCAGAAATAAAATCCTGTGTTATCTACATTTTCTTCAGCGTGCAATGACTGAAATATTGTTTAAAGCGACGTAAAACATCATACATACGATTTAATCATTTCTTAGTGTTTCACAACGCATAGGTGAATAATTTTAAATGCATTGCTTTTGAATTCATTTTAAATCCCAACATTTTGAAAGAGTTTATTGCAGCGGTGTTAAATGACAATTGCACCACTGATATCGGCAATTTATAAGACAAAAACAATATTATATTTTTCTTATAAAAAAAAAATTATCTGCCCAGAGCGGGAATCGAACTCAACACTCCCGCTTCACGGCCGAACATGCTAACCGCTACGTTACGGGTCCACTTCGATGAAATTCATTTAAAACATAATTATAAACCAATACACGAGTTAGCGAAATATTTAGTATTGAAACGTTTTATCTTGATAAAAAACAAATGTCATTTAAATCATTGTTTTATAACTGGGACTTGACTATCTTATTCCGTCTGCTGGGGTTGTTCAGGTTATTTTTGGTTGAGAATTTGATGTATTTACCTAGGAATCTAAAATGAAATACTGTAGTATTCCTGAGTATCGTTACCGCTGAAAATACATTTTATTCGAAAGAATTTTTGGAAATTACGACGCCTAGGCTCACTTGCACATTTATCGTATATGCTATATTTTGTCAACTATTTATTTTATTATCATTGAAATAATTTGAATGTTTGAGTATATATGTTATCATTGGAACTCATTTATCAGAATTTGTTTTTAAATCGGAATCGAAAAGTTGCCTTTACTCCATTTGATTTACAATATTTAGGAATTACCAATGAACTTTACGCGCGATCAAGTATGTTGAAAGCGTAGAAATACATTTTAATTATTAATCATGTAATTCATATATTTTAACATAAAATTTCTTTCGAACTATTTCTTTTAGGTGAGTGATGTCGAATCAAATCAATTTTCGACTTCATATGTCAACAAGTTACCGCATTTTGATTTTTAGACAGGAACTATTGGCGGTACAAGATGACCAACATGGGAATTATCTGGCAACAGTCATTTCATTTTTAACAAAATATTCCACAAGTCATCCACTTTCATTGGCATTATGTACGATCTGCAACCACCAATACATCTATATGAAGTCGAGGTGGTGTTCAGAAACGGAGAGCTGATGTAGAAAGACAGATGTGAAGTAATTCAATGCCGATATCGTAAAACGCCTGTCTAGATTCCAGTCTCAAAATGATGCGTCGTTTCAAAAATTAGCTACTATAGCAATTGGCTCTAACGAGCCCCTTGCTAAAAACATCATTCGTGGCATGTCCTTAAGTTCTCCCATTTTAATGTGAGAAGTAAATGTGTATGCCAAACTCCCCTCTGATCGTGTCTGTTGTTCAGTATAACGATACTCGAGTCTTTATGGAATTCAATTTTGTTGACATAGATCAGCAATTATGTTGATATTAATAAACAGCGAGGCTTTCACCGTGGTATCAGTTTATGATTCGTACTCTTTGAAGTAACATATAATTGTAATAACGTTAACTGTAATGCCAATCGATGAAAGCGGAATCAGATCATGTAATGCATTGTAGACATAGTGGATGCTCAATGTTAACACTGTTTGAATTAATGTTGAATCGGATCATGTAATGTATTGTAGACATAGTGAATGCCCACTGTTCAAATAACAATGAGATCTCTTCCTAAATGACACGTATACAAACTGGTAGTTGATATGATCCTGTTGATAAATAAGGGTATTAGACGCGTCTGTTAATTTGGGGTCTTATTATATCTCCGAGTTGGCATCATTTAAAGTAGTTTTGACGCACTACTACTAGGACTACACTTAAAGTGTTTTGTCAGAATATACATTTCTAGGTCTATATAATGTATCGGAGTGGACATGGAATTCCTATAGTGACTCTATGTAAACGCACAGGCACTTCCGAGTCTTTACTGTTTGCTGATTAATTAAGACCACAAATCGCTAGACGCGACTCATAAATAAAAAGTGACAGTATCATTCCAATTGGATTGTTATTTTGATTTTCAAAAGCACAGTAACAAGTTCGTTTCATGTTCAAACTTTCAATGATGTTGTCAGTTTATAAATTACATTGTACTCTCGTTGAGATTTGATAAGACATCACACGAACTTGTTATTTGTACTTGTTTGTAAGTTCACATGGTGGAAAGTCAAAGTTTATATGAGTATATACGGCCACTGACAATGTATTTCAGAATTATTTGGATAGTGTTTGTTTTGTGTATTATTGGTGTAAGTTAATTACATAATTAAAATCACAAATATAAAATATATACCGGGAAAAAGTTTGTTTCAATTGAAGCTCAAAATAAAGTCCAACCTTTTCTATCAGATAGGAAGCGCTTAATAATAAAACAATTGAATGTTAGAATGATCTTATAGACTCTTTGTAGCTTTTCTGGCGTGTACCATTTGCTGGTATTAATTATAGTATTCTTTACAGTTAAAATGATTCTTTAGTTGTATCTATATCAAGAGGGGAAATAAAGAGTTGTTAACAAGCGTAATTAAGGTGTATTGTATATTGATCTTTCTTTCTCCATATGAACAAAATATGCAGTATAGACGTATGTCAATATTGCGCAAGCAGTTATATTGCAATAAGAGGCATAACAAACTGAGCATGGTAGACTTATTTTTGTGTATAGAGCAAGTATTATTACATCATTAATTCGGTAAACCTCTTGAAACATAAACTTATTTCCGTGCATGGCAGGTTGGTACTTATCGTTTTGTGTCGCGCCGAAATAGCTCAGTCAGTAACGATAAGGGATATCAATCAAGGGGTTGCGTGTTCGATCTTCTTGGCCAACCATTCTTTTTCGCCATTGACAAAAGTTATTGTGACTAGCGTCTTTTTTCTTGCATTAATGTGTTTAATAATATGTCAGAATGGTATGTGATTCTAGAAAGCTTGAAAATCCACGTTAGGTGAACAAGGCGCCATGATATAACTGAAATACTGTCGGCAACGGCGTTAAAAGCCAATCAATCCATCGTCTTTCTTCGAATCACGCGTTTAATAACAAACCGGTTCTAGGCTAGCACATGTGCCTTACCCGAAGTCAGCAGGGTTACGACTCATGACTGGTTAAAGCAGAATAACAAATGATGCTTCAATTTGCTTAATAATTTCGTACTTTTATCAGTTTTATATTTTAGTTATCTTAACATGATCTGGATTAATTGCGCTGATTTTATCAGGGAGGCTTATGTGACGAAGACAGAAATGAATGCGGCATTGGTAGTGCTCCTTGTTAAAAGAAGGGCCTTTGTCATAATTCTATCGGTAGTTTTAAGTAAACATGAAACTGGTATTAAAAGTAATATAATTATATTTGCACTACATAGATACGAATTATATGGAGACATTTTAAAGACGAACTCACAAGAGCTTGTTCAGTCATACAGTTGATATATAAAAATCAGAGCTCAGAAAGCGTATGGAAAGCATACTCTCTATGTCTATATATGGAAATGGGCGTCTTGAACGACTCTCTGTAAATATTGCACTGTTTCTTCCAAGCAACGACAATTTTGAAATCAGTTATTTTAAGAAGCATTTTACTTTCACGATAACGATAGCAAATGCGTTACTATGTTCAGTTTGGAATATATATAGACGTGAACGTCAAAAGAAAGTATATGTGGTGATAACCAGTTACCTTGGAAGAATATTGTGTGAAGTACAGGTATGGAAAGCCAGAAAACACATGTTAGGTGAACTGTCCGCAAATATGTAATAAATACACCCTTGCTAACGGCATTAACTCAAATCAGTCAATCAAATGGTCGCCGAAATTATTTTTCTCACCACAAATTACGATATTTCTACAACTATGAGATAACATTTTGAAATAACTCAAGACGAGAGTGCAGGGAACAGTGCAGTACTTATCTGCTCTTAACTGTTCTTAAATGTAACATGATACCGCCATTACAGTGACTCGAATAACTAAATTAAGTAAAGGACATTTAATATTGTCTTTATTCTAAATGTGTGACTGTCTACCGGGATGGCAAGGTTCACACTGTCAGAACTCTGATGGAATAACTTAACATATTACGTGTTAGAAAGATACATTTTCCATTTATCTTTTAATTTAAAAACACTTTTAGATTGTTTCAAGTTAAGTCAAGTATCGACTTGCGACTCTTTAGTATAGGCATCGATATAACATTTGATATCTTAGTTTGGGTTTTTCACTAGTAGACCGAATAACGACAAACGTTTCTGAGACAGTCGTACAACTCCAATAAAGCAAAGACATTTAAAATTAAAGATCGAAACTATGACAAGTCTAATCAGGCGTGAAAGAGGAACCTGTTTCTTCCCATAATGATCCATTAACTTTATTTGAATGTAATGTTAATGCTTTCCGGTATATTCGGCCGTTTACGACGCCACATATTTGGTGTATTACTTGGTACTATCTATTTGTTATCATGTTTGTTTACGGCGCTCTTAACATTATTTCAGTCCTGTGTAAATTGCCGGTACTGCTGGTAAGCTTATCCCTAAACGAGCTTATCAGTTGTAATTGTACCCTTTCAAACCTGAGCGCAAAGGGGTGGAGCCACTATTTGCATTTTTTTAAGGTATTTGTTATGACCCGACCGCGAATCGAAAACTTGTTCCCGCGTTTGAAGCGGCGCTCTAGCAACTACACAACTGAGGCGGTACACTGTATTGATTCGTTATTAATTATAAAATAGACGACATTTTGTGTCCTAATTGCTTAGTAGTTAATATATCCATCGAAAATGAATGTGCGTCTACTGTACTTACGAGTGATTTCTAAAACGTCTATTCGGCTGATGTATTTAATAAAGGATATTCATAAAACAGTTTTTTATCCGCGCGACATTTCGATAACCACAAAGATATATGATCAATTATTTTCAAATAGAGTATGCATAAGTATATTACTGTTCGTGCTTTATTTTGTAGATTACACGCGAAATCAGTCAGTGCGCTGTAGCAGAAAGCTGGAGAACATTTATATAGAATTGCCTGTGTGTTGTTGCTGCTCTCGATGATTAGCATAACAGAAAATAAGCGTTTTGGATTATTCACGCTTTTAATTGAGATCGCTTTCAGTCCCTACAATTATACCAGAAATACAAAAAAATACCAAACACATAGTCGTTAAAACCAAAATTAATACTATGCATGGATATTTCTCCTCTTTCGTCACTGAGTTCACTTATCATATTTCAAGCGACCGAATTGAACTGACGCATCGATTGCTAGGTCAGTCAATTTCTAAATTCATATGTTTAGAAAATGATGCCTCAACGGACTGCACATATGACTGCCGGTATCTTTAGCAACATGATTCACAACGCAAACTTGTATGAATAAATTTAATTTCAACCTTTCGGTGCTCATACAAATGAATACTAAAGGGGAAATTTGCGATATTTTTTATATTACATCTTCAATCCCATTTATAATTTTCAAGCAACAAAAATCCTCCTTGTCTGGGAAAATAGATCAGGTGCCCGTTTGTACTTGGTCGTAAAATGAATGAAGTGTATGGCCGCTGCATCTATAGACAGTACGGATAAACCCCGATTAAATGAACTACTTGAAGCATTTTTGCTAGATGACAACCATGTAATCAGACTCTTCACTGTTCAAACCAAAGTCAACAAGATAAAGCGACTCGAAACAACTAGCTAGATAACATATTTAACGCATTACTCCATACATTTGTTTTACTGTCTCAAAAGTTATAAAGCTCAGAAATATTGAATATACTCTGAACAAACGATATTTTGTTCATGATATATGTTTTAACGTTTAAAATGAAAATGTAAGAAATGCATATATTTCCAATATGTCTTTTCTATCAATTCAAGTGGTTTGACTTTATATCAATTTAACAAACGACTTAAACTTTTTGAACATGCCAACTGACCCTTTTTTACAAATGTATTAATATGGCACGATGTTTTTTTCTGATCCTGTCTATTGTTCATTGAATAGACACATACTAATACCGCGGTGATGCTAGGCTTATCTGTTGAGGAAAAAGAGTCAATAAGTATAGTAAGTGACAGTGTTAATTTCGACCAACGTGATTTTTTGTCAAATTTTCAAGAGGGCATTGCTTATGTCATATATAAACTTTCCTTGATGTCGATATTTTAATTACCTTATGGAGTTGATAAATAGACGCAATTGATACGACTTCACACGCTCCTCTGCATGTCTATGTATTCGAACGTTTAAAAGTTGGAGAATATTTATCAAATATAATTGACTCTACATTCGATGGATTGGAAACTTATTTCGTTCGTGATTTCGGTTTGTTTCGTACAAGTAAGTTATCAAAAAATACATCATACTAAAGGAAAAATGGTTTAAATTATCTTAATACCACTAAAGAAGTATTTACCATTTTTTTCAATTATTCGCAATAAATCGTGTATATATTTATTTGGGTTTTACGCCGCTTTCAACAATATTTAAGTTATATCACGGCGACAGTTCATTTATTTATGATCCCTGGGTAAACAAACCAGTACTATGCTAGAAAATGTGCCTTGTCCAAGGGTACTCCACCATGACCGTAGTGCCGCGACTGGGGATCGAACCCGGGACACCCGGTTTCGAAATCCCCCACGCTAACCACTCGACCACAGCGAATTCCATATATTATTCATGAAATGTCTCTACTTGTTTAACAAATAAAAGAAGTATGCATTCACTTAAAATCAAAATTTCAATTTTTTTTCATAATCCTTTTTAATACTGTAAGTTTCTTTTCTGAATTACACGTAATTATCAGATTAAAGAAAAATGCGCTGGTTTATAAGGCACCTTAATAATTTTATGAAAACGTTGTGTTGCTATGGTCAAGGATTTTGTTCAAACTTAACACATTTTCCCAACTTAATGACCGAAACCAAAAATGGAGATCGATTGATTGGAGTCTAACGCCATTTTTAACAATTTATCAGTTATATCACGGCGGCCAGTTCACCTACTCATGCATTTCCTGGTTTTCTCACACCAGTACTCCACACAAAAATCTTCCCAAGCAACTGGCTGCTTTTCCACATAGACTTAGGCCATTGGTGGAAGACGAATGACGCATGTCGCATTGACTTTTGTCAATCGTCGGAAAGAAAGTTGGCCGAGCCATACATACAATCTCACCAGTTTTCAATCTGTGCACAGGTCCTATGCAAATCAGAACTCATTTGAAAAATGATTAATCACAAAGACAATAAGACCCCAAAAAATCATAAAAAAGTAGAAACTACAGTTTTATGACTTTAAACATGGAATTGTGGTTCTCAAACAAAATTATCATAGGATGCTATGAACCTTATTTGAGATGGCTGCATTTTTTTCAAATTTGTGGTAAATAATGCGATTTTCCTTAAAACTTTGCACACTGTTTCTATGGCAACAAGGCAATACGTAGAATTCTTAACGCTATTTTTCTGAATTGTTTACTGACCATTCGTGCTTTAATTTAAATGCTATAACGAAAACGCGATAATACGTCAATACGATGATGATAATGCGATATACTATCGTGCTTTCACCATCGTACTGTCGCGTTTTCACCTTCGTAATATCGTAGTATCGTACTGTCGCGTTATCATCATGGTACTGTCGCGTTATCATCATCGTACTGTCGTGTTATCATCATCGCACTGTCGTGTTATCATCATCGTACTGTCGCGTTATCATCATCGTAATGTTGTGTGTCATCATCGTACTGTCGTGTTATCATCGTACTGTCGTGTTGTCATCATCGTACTGTCACGTTATCATCATCGGACTGTAGCGTTATCATCATCGTACTGTCGCGTTTTCATCATTGTACTGTCATGTTATCATCATTGTACTGTCGTGTTATCATCATCGTACTGTCGCATTATCATCATCGTACTGTCGCGTTATCATCATCGTACTGACGCGTTTTCATCATTGTACTGTCGCGTAATCATCATCGTACTTTCGCGTTATCATCATCGTACTATCGCCTTCTGATGCGCGTGCGCATAGAATAATGTCCCTTCCATGTGACAAAATGTCTTCTTTCTTCTTTGCTGTATGATTCATAAATCCTGAAAGAAGACATTTGTCACATGGAGGGGAAATTCTTCTATGCGCATGCGCACCGGAAGGCGATAGTACGATAATGAAAACGCGACAGTACGATGGTGATAACGCGACGGTGCGATGGTGATAACGCGACGGTACGATAGTGATAACGTGACAGTACGATGATGATAACACGGCAGTACGATGATGATAACGCGACAGTACGATGATGAAAACGCGACAGTACGTTGGTGATAACGCGATAGTACGATGATAAAAACGCGACAGTAAGCTGGTGATAACGTGACGGTACGATGACGATAACACGACAGTACGATGGTGATACTGCGACAGCACGATGATGAAAACGCGTCATTACGATGATGATAACTTGACAGTACGATGATGATAATGCGACAGTACGATGAAGATAACACGACAGTACGAGGGTCATAACGCGACAGTACGATGATGATAACGCGATAGTACGATACTACGATATTACGATGGTGAAAACGCGGCAGTACGATGGTGAAAACACGATAGTATATCGCACTATCATCATCGTACATCGTATTATCGCGTTTTCGTTATCGTACTGTCGTGTTATCCTTATCATACTGTCGCGTTTTCACCGTCGTAATATCGTAGTATCGTACTTTCGCGTTATCATCATCGTACTGTCGAGTATCGCGTTTCAGATCAACACATTCACAGGCGATGGCCTGTGATGGCCCTATCGGTATTCCGTATTACAGAGAAAGGCTATGCAAGTTTTTACATTAAACATGTATGACGTCACCGTTCTTATTTCTGTATGCGGACTTCCAACAGAAAGCTGTGGCAGGTTCTCGGTACAATTTTCTTCTATCATTATAAAATAATATAATATCATGAAACTAGATGCAATTTTTTTTAAAAGTAAGTTAAAGGCTGTTTTATGAGAAAATAGGTACCATGCTAAGTAGTTCCGATATCGCTTAATAATATAATTAATATAATTAAAATAAAATAAGTGGCGTTAATCACATTGAGACTGTATAGTTAAGTCATACCCATACATGCAATAATGGGCCAGCTGTTGTAAGCGCATAACTATATTTGATTTATTCTTTTAGACAGTATTCTGTTTCATTCGGTTTGGCGGCACGAAAAAAGACATCACAGAATGTATAGGTGCTGGCCTTAACTGTTCCACCCGTTCCGAGTGCAAATCCGAAGCAAAAGGCTTGTTTTGCTTTTGCTATGCAGGGTATACGGTAAGTATGGCTAAATATATGACGGAATGATGATTTATTATATATCTAGGTATTATTCAAAATGATTTGACTATGGCATACAAAGTACACTAATGGTCTCAAAATGGTATAAATAAAGGGTTATTCTAATGAAAATCGTATGCATATGTACGTTAAAATGCATATTCTGTGTTTTAAGATACATTGTACCAATGACATAAAGGTTTTTTTTAATCCGCCAACCAAATTACAGCTTTAATATAACACGTATTTCAACATCATTTTTTTTTTCTTATTACAATCAATTGAATAAAAACATTGTATCATTAGTTCTTTTACGGCTGTATAAAAGCCTTACACACAAACTGAACATGTTTGGTAATCTGATTATACACCTAGTATTTGTTGAACGAAACACCCATTAGTAAGTATATGACTGGTAGATTGTGTGTACTTGTCGTGCTTTTGTACGGGATGTGTACTCTTTTTTATGTTTACAAGTACGTATGTACGTGTGTTGTGTGGATATTTCAAGTTTAATGGAAAATAATGTTTGTATCACAAATGTCCTTTTAGGGTGAAACTTGCCAAAGCGACAAAGATGAGTGTGATGTGGGCGAACCGTGTAGAAAGAGAGGCGTCTGTCATAATGCGATCGGAAGTTTTAGGTATGTAGTGTCTAGATGTTGTGGCATGATTGCCCTGTTAGCTCAGTTGGTAAAAGGGCCAAGCTAGTGTTATGGGGGTCGTTGGTTCGATCTACACATCGGACGGATATGTTTCCCTTCTTAAGTTAATTAAATGGTGTCAGAAGTAAACTAGAATGCGCATGGAGAGTGCTGTTGGTTGTTTCTTATGTTGATGCCTGGCATTAAAAGGTTAGGAGGGCAGGAGTGTATCGTCTGAATGTAGTGGCACTACAGTAGTGCCCGGTTAGATCAGTCGCTTAGATCGCTAATCTCTTTATGTGGGGATCCTGTGTTCGAGCCCCACATCGGGCGGACATTTCTCCCTTTTAAGTGGTTTTAGTTTATTTGTGTCGTGCCTAGTCTTTGTGATTTACATTTTGTTTATGAACAACATTTCTGGCCTGCAGTACCAATCGGTTTTGGTTTTAAGGAGGACTAAAACTTATATATATATTCTGCAAATATTGGATAGTTATACTGAAAATTGAAAACAAAGTTGTGCGCAAGGGAAGGTGGGTGTTGTGGGAGACAATGGTACAGAGATAGAGCGTCGGCCTCGTGTACCAAATGTCCCGGTTCGAATCCCATGATGAGCTGGATCTGCCTTTGGGATTTTTCCACACAAACGGCGCGAATACTGGTTAAGTATCCAGAAAGCAGACATCGAGCGTGATTTATATAAGCTTAAAGCTTGTTTCGCAATCGATGTAAAATAAATAAGTTTAAACTAAAATGGGTTGCATTTTTTTGGAGACGTAGATTATCGGACAGAGTATAGTATAGAGATGTCTTGTTTATACGATTCCTTAATGAAGTCATGCATAGTGTTATTTGCTTTTCCAGCATACCTCTCTCTTAAACATACTAAATGAGTACACATTTTGGTATGATAATACATTGCTTTAGTTGTCGTTTTAAATGTCAAATAATGAAATGATAAATGTTAAGGATGACATATTTTTTCTCTGGGCATGCAAGCCATGCCATGCAGAAAACAGTATGCATCTACATTTTGCAGTTTGAAAAGTTGTGTTAGTGTCCCATCAAGAACGGAAAGCGTTTTTAAATTATTAGTATTTTGATGATGCGCCATTTCAATTAGAGTATACCGAATTTAAGTAATTAGATCCGCATTTAATTTTTGATATAAAGGTAGCAGGTACGAATACTAAGATGTAAATATGAATTTGTTTAAGTACTGCATTAAAATATAGCTATTTCATATATAGACTAGTTTCGGTAAGTTTAAATGATAATTTACCTAATTTCCATATTAAAAATAGATGCGACTGCTTACCCGGTTGGAAAGGTTCCCATTGTCAAACATCAGACGGGTCTCCTGAAGCGTCTTGTGTTGCGGGATACACTGGTGTACATTGTACAGATGACTTTGATGAATGCAAAATGTGGTAAATATAAGAACTTATTTATATAAAAACAATCAAAGATTTAGTTAGACGTTATGCGGTGTAATGAATGAATGGATGGTGTTTTAAGGCCCGTCGACAACTAAGGTCATTTTGGGCGCTTAATAAGTTACTTACTGTAAATGATGAAATAATTAAAATTTAAACATAAATAACCAGTTTATTAGACAAAACAATCAAACATGATGTATGCGATACTTAAAATTCAATATAAAACAACATGTGAGCCAATGTAAATAGGATTTAGGCAAACAAGTCCAACATTACTATGTTATAGTTAACATAAAGATAAACAATATCTGAGAAAATGCGGAACAGGATTAGTAAAAGTAATGAATGTGCAAAAGCACGATTTAAGAAATAATCATATTTTATTAAAAACATTAATTACCCTTAGGAAATCAAATATTTGTTCAGGTTTGACAGACTCAAAGAGCTGACGCATACTTTGAGCCTTGAAAAATCTATCACGTATTGGGGCGAAATCTGCACATTCTAGAAGAATATGCTGTACTGAAAGTTGTGTAAAACATGGAATACATTTAGGTGCTTCCTCACCTTTCAGTAAGTATGCATGCGTTAACCATGAGTGTCCATGGCATAAACGAGCAAGAACAATTTCTTCTAGACGAAAGGATCGTAAAGCTGGCAGCCACTCACCAAGTACTGGCTTGATTGAGTGGAGTTTATTATTCACTTGCTCATTCCAATCACTTTGCCACTCATCGTATAGGAAAAACGTTTATTAAAGGTTTAAAATCGGAATAAGGTATTTTAAAAAGCAAGATATCTTGTGAAAGAGCAGATTTTGCTGCCAAGTCAGCTTGTTCATTACCGCGAATGCCCATATGACTGGGGATCCAGCCAAATACAACATTCGATGTAGCACATATATATGATAGTTTAGACAGGAGATTTACAACAAGAAGATTTTTAATTTTCTCATTCTGAAGTGTCTGCATAGCAGACAATGAGTCGGTAAATATAATATACCGCGAATAACCTTCTGATTTAATAAAGTCCAAAGCTAAATGTATTGCCTTTAACTCGGCGGAAAAAATAGAAGAATTATCTGGTAGTCTAAATGTTATTACTTCGCCATCAGGAACTGCTGCAGCAGCTGCCCTTTTGCCATCCTTAGAACCATCCGTATAAATACGCTCAAAGTTATAATATGTATTCTTAATTTCTATATACTTGGATTTAAAAACAATAGGATCTATGCAGGCCTTTTTATCGGTCGCAAGATCATAATAATCTCCATACTTAGAATTCACACAAATTTATATGAGATCATATGTATAAGTCAATTTAAAAAAACAAGACGTAAACATTCATGTTCATCTTAGTCCAAGACGACTGTTTTAAGCTTTGTGCAACGTCTCCTTAATTCTTTAATTGTTTTAAACTTTGAGTATTTCTTCTTCTCTTACAAAGAAATATTCTACCGGATTTAGATATGCGTGTGTTTCAAAACAAATTCAATATAACGTGGATGCCTAAATTAGATACAATATGTGTTTTTAGTTCTCCAATTGAAATTGACCGAGCAACATATGGTACAAAATGATCTCTTGTTTTCAGGAAAGTAAATCCGTGTGAACATAATAGCACCTGTGTCAATGCACCAGGTAATTTTAGCTGTACCTGTGCGACAGGTTGGGAAGGTAAAATCTGCAACGAGGACATCAATGAATGTAATCTTACTTCCGGGTTGTGTCACAATGGTGGAAATTGTACAAATGTCCCCGGAGATTACAAGTGTGTTTGTCCTTATCCATATACTGGTGCAGCTTGTTCTAACATTTCTACGACAACGACGCCTATACCGTCTAGAATTACCCGCCATACAGGCGACATCTTCTCGCTATCCCGAAATCAAACAACAACTTCTTCGAATGCAACATATGCCAATGCACAGCAAAATGCTCCAAAAGGTAAGAACACGGTTGGTATGTTCCATTGCTAACATTGCCATCTTCTATTTGAATTGTTCACCAAAAGAATGATTTCAAACATGCATATTTTTAAAAAAGGATCATGGTCAGTGGTAAATGATTTTGCATTTTATCTTTTGTACCTGTTTTGAACAGACCACCTCTTTTTCATCTCTCGTTTCTTATGCTATGGGGAACATCATTCATCTTTATTTTCAGATGGTGGGAGTATCAATGTTGGAGTAATTGCAGGGCCGGTCGTTGGAATATTGGTGATAGCAGGATTTGTTTTGGCTGGATTGGTCGTGTATAACAAGTATAACACATATATAACTTATTGATTGTATATCAGTTTTTACTTGTATCAGTAGTCATTAGACTACTGTTAGCTAAAAGAGGTTACAACGTATCACCTTACACTATGTTAGATCAATTTAAATACATTCAGAACTAGTGCAATAGTGTTTTGTAAATACGAAAAGGCCCGTAATAGGCCAGATATTTAAATGTCTTCTATAAATACTAAATGCCGTTAAGGACATTTAATTTGCTTATAAAACCATGTAATATCAAATAAATACTTCAACTTAAAATTTCCACAAACTAAGGGAAATCAATATGATTTATAAAATTGTTTATTGTATACATGTTGCGATAATATATGTTATTCAAACCTCCCCGTAGCACCTTCTTTGTTATAATAGATTATTTAGCAGCAAATATTAAACTATCACACTCAATTTAAATCATTGCAATATACACCATGGCATATATTCATGTTTGTTATGCATTTGACTACTTGTACACTTTTGCGTATTAACATTTGTCTTGCATTGTTCATTAAATCCAAATATCATGGCATGTGATTTCATACATTTCTTACCGGAGTATCTTGGAAGAAACTGTTTACAATGTGGCTCTGAATAAGCACTGCAATTACATTAAATCCAGTCATGTTAATATGCAGCCTGGTCGAAAACGAAGAAGCGTTTATGCAGGTCTCATTCTGACTTGGACTATTTTATATTTATCTTATGAATAAATAGTTTGCATCACATTAGAGTAATGGCTCATATCAGTTGTTTGTAGTTATTGGTACGTGTAGCACTAGATATTAGTATCTATGGTATACAATATGACCATTCGATTCGTAATGTCCAGTCAAAACACTTTCAGCACTTTCCGTCCTTAATGGTAATAACTGTCTCGGTGTTTGATAACTGTTATTGTGTTTTTTCCGCTTGATATGTTCTATTGATTAGTAAAACACAGTTATTCATTTAATAAGACATACATTGCAAATATACGACTATCTATATTCCTTACTAGAAAATCTAAGGTCAATCCATCAGAAGAGACAGAGATAGGGAAGACTGGTGAGAAGAGAACGACTGGTGATTCCAACAAGAACACAACATGGAAAGCTGCAACTAAAGACGCTGTACCAAAATCTGATCCAGATACATTGGTCAATGGTACGACATCATAACACCCCATAAAACAATCCGATTATTCACAGATAGAGTGACTGCTTAGACGGTGCGAACGGTGTTCCGTCTTTCGTTTGTAGCATCAAGAATACACATTTCGTTTTAGTCGATAGCTTTAGTTCTCTTGTATTGACTGATCTTGGAAAAATGACAATTCGTATGTGTCTACATAATCCTTAAAGATATAACTTGTTTTATACAAAACCCAAAGACTGGCTTGGATCCTCTAGAAAGTTCTCTGCGGCGTGGTCTATATGATATAATTGATACTGTGTTAACTTTGTGAAAGATAACTACTTATTAGGAGTTTCGCATTCATGTTACATCTTTTATTAGAACTAACTTGAAAGCATTAAGAATTTTGAATTTCATAGACATGTAAATCTGAAAATAATACGCCGTAGATAAATAAGTGAACCATCATGCTTTTAAACTATAAATGTCATACGATATGACTAACTTTAAATACGAAATATGAAAATACTACATTATAAAATCGTTTTTACATAATGTTTCACGTGGAACCCATTTTTTTTCCATCATATTACCTGGTAAATTTCCAGTAGAACCACGTCATATTAATTGCCTGTGAATTAGCAAATGTGTGTAAGTGTGGGGAAATATACAGCGCTACATCCCAGATATGTGGTGACAAGAGGTACATCTGTGTTATTTATGTATAACCATTGAAATCCAGTATTAAGGATGGAACTTTGGGAAACTGTACATTAAATCACAGCTCGAATTCAAATTGAAGTGGTTTAAGAAAGGCTTTATAGTAGAAAGAAAAAACGTTTCACTGATTACATGTGTTTGTGTTGCTCTACCTTGAGTATTTGCTGTTTTGTGATATTACAAAGGTAACATTATAGCTAAATGTGTTTCTTAATCTCCAGTATCTGTATTTAACGTGTTATTTATATCTTTTGTTTTCTAAGATTGTGCTTATTGTTTTCTCTTTTCGTAATAGTTACAGAACAGACTGTCTCAGAGTATAATTTATATTAAAAAAGTATTCCTGTTTTCTCTGCACCCAAGGCTTTACCTATATTTACCACATAAAGAAAGCGAATAATACACATATAAGGTATGGGCTTGATACGGATCTCTGAATTCGGTGTTTTGGTAAGACAGGTATTATCGCAGGCAATCGTAATTCCTAGACAAAACATTTAAAGAATCCAACTATCACTTTCTTTACCGGCATAATTAACTTTATCTAGATTTGTGAACATTAATTAACGGAAGTCCGAAACAATGAAACTTAATCTAATTATATTGAGGCCATCATTAAAACAATTCACCATACGGTTTCGTACATATTTCGATTGTGAATACATTTATAGTATGAATAAGATTGAATTATAATAATCAGTGTATTCATGTAGAACTTAATTCAAACCTGGAATAATGTACATGTCGTTTGAACATTGGACACTTCAAAAGTATGTAAAGATTCACTATTCAGTCAATAAACATGATGGTTTGCACCAAACTCAGCAGAAGTGTAAGTCTTATGATCAGTCATCTTAATTTGATTTGCAACCTTGATTTGTAAGATTAAGTACGAAAGCCTTTAGGACCATCAGAAAGAAAAATATATTGTAAAGTCGTAATACCACTAAAAACAAGGCATAATAAAGCTGCTACCCAAATGTATGCGTCTAATAACTCACATACCTACAACTTGCGTACACAATATTGTGACCACCTAGAAATTGAGAAAAAAGAAGAGTCATTTTTCGTTTTCAGCAATATCTTCGTTTTCCACAATTTGTTTAAAGTCTCTACATAAAGAACGTGTACAAATGGTCTGAATCAGGGAAATGGTTAAATACATAGGATTCTTTTCACAAAGTAGGTGACGTTTTAAGATTCATTCCTCAATAATATATATATTTCAAAACCTTGTATCAAGATACTCTTCTGACGAAAGAGCGATATGCGTTACGGTTTAACAGTTATATCTGTCTTAATTAAAATGATATATCGTTTACGAATACAAAATTGAACGCTTTGCAATCGACCTCCGACGCAATGACTAGGAATTGCAGCGCGAATAATATTTGGCTTATTATTGAGTGATTCGGTAAGCAACAGTCGATGTCTCTAAAGCTTACTTCATAGATGTTACCATTAATGCCTACCACGGGGCATGATACAGGTTTGCAAAGTAATATATAATACTGTTTTGTACAAAGTATAGTTTGACGTCTTAGTATATTTTCAGTTATATTGTCAGTCATTATATAAGTGGCCTGCATAAAAGTCATATTGTCAACGATGGCATAACTCATACGACTGATTATCGTTTGTCTTTGTAAAATCCTCGCTGATAGCCATTCGGACCTGTATTGTGACTTGTATCGTATTATGTGATAATTTACTGAAATGTTTAATAAGTCTATTATCGACCAGGAAACTTGTGTTCACACTGACTAATTAACTAATACGTACCTTAACACAAACTGTTATAGATACGTCGGATGTAAGACACCGAAGCAACACGGACGAGTGCCTGGAATGCGGCAAAACATTACTATTAACCTTTTTCCTCGATACCACATTTAAAAAAAAAATCAAAATGCGATTTAAATTATATTTCAATCATGTAATGATTTTCACAAATACGCTACCATAGGACAACACGTTCATCATACGCTATTAGTGCCCCTTTTTCTTTAATCTTCTTATATCTCACCATGTGATATCTGATTCATCAGATTGAGTATTCTAAAATAAGCATGATACGGCATTAATCTTACCAGTTAATACTTCCGATATAGTAAATCCAGACAAATTAAGAAGAATGAACATTGCTTCGTCCTTTTCACGCGAATATCGGCGTTGTAGTTCGCAGCTGAAACAGCGAATACAAATCGGAGTCCCATCAACATGCCAAAATGAATGGAAATTTATGTCCATCCGTGCATATCAAAAGTTCACAAGAAAAAGACCCAAAATGTCCCATCAAAATACATATTCGTATCACCCAAAACACTTTTCAGATGACTAAATACAATTATAAGGGTTTAATCATACACTTCTGACGACACGAATACCCAATTAATGGGCCAATATATGGATAATAAACGTTTCCAACAATATCAGCGATCGTACATATAAATGTATAACATCTTTATAAATGATGGTTTCATGATTGATAAAACATAATACATTGCCCCTGTTTTCGCAAGATGAGAGCAAGATGCGTCTGCACTTTGGAACGGGTTTAATGTCATCTCAATAGACCATTTAAGCAACTATTTACCTCAAAACAAGCATTTTGACATTCGCACCTAGTATTATTTAATATCAGCCCAGCGTTTAATAGAAACTAACAAAATCGCGAAACCCAGTATTTTTCTGGAGTTTTTCGTCAAAAGCGACTTCGGTTCTGACTAGAAAAGATCAGGTCTTTAACTTAAAGGGTAATTAACACAGACCAGCCCGTTCGAATGAATGACCGAGCTGGCATTAAAAGAACGACCTTTGAGCCGGGAACCCTCGTCGTTTCCTAATGTCTTAACGAGTCCGGACTGCTTGATTTGATAACAATAAGTTTTCTTTTAAATAAATTGTAAAAAGGTGTAGGAGAACATGCAAATTGAGCAGTTTCTCCTTTTCCCACAGCGTTTCAAATTATCTTCCTAAAAATGTGTAACATGTCAACAGCATGCAACAAAGGACCCTGTTCCATGATATATATAACCAATACTTTGTAGGGTCCACATTGAATATAAAAATATTTTGTAAATTGCTCAATTACGTTCCGCTTTTGCATGTCTTGAAATTGAAATTGTGAAGTAAATTGATATTTTTTAAATCCCCACTGATCTTGCCTTTTTTTCAGTACAAAGGCATATGCAATGGGATCTCAATAAAAGAGTCTTAATGTAATTTAGTTATGTTGACATAGATCAGCAGCCATGTTTTTCACAGTGCATCAGTTTATTACCTGCCATCTTTGAACTAAAATGACTTTGTCAACTGTTAACTGTTATGCAATGCGCTTCATGTATAATCGGATGACGTGTTGTTTTGTAAACATAACGGCTGTTCTGTGCAAACACTATTTGAATCACAGTGACTCCTCTTTCATAAAGAGCCGCTTACATAATCACAAGAGGGCCATGATGGCCCTGGATCGCTCACCTGATTAAATATAGCTTGGTAAATGGTCAACAATTGGTCACTTCTTAGTTATTTCAAAATAAAGCCTTTACTCTTGACAAGAAGTTTTCACTATAAACTCATACAAGGAAATCAGGTCACAAACACTGGCAGCCATGTTTTTTAACCGATCGGAATAATTTGGACAATCTTGTTAGAGGGTCATCCATTGAACAATTCTTTTTTAATTTTCACCATACATATATAAGGGAAAAAAGCCCCACCCTGGTGGCCATGTTTTTTGAACGGATCAGAATAATTTGTATTATCCTGAAAGAGGGTCACCTAAGAAACATATGTGCCAAATATACTCAAATCGGGCTAGTATCTTTGGACAAGTAAAGTTTTAAAGTTTTCACGATTTATACATATAGGGAAAACAAGTCCTGCCTCTCGAAGGCCAAATCTTTGAATGGATCAAAACACTTTGACAATCTTGATAAAGGGTCATCCAAGAAACATCTTTGCCCATTTTTTTGGATCGAAATAATTTGGACAATCTTGAAAAAGGGTCACATAAGGAATATCTGTGCCAAATTATTTTTAAATCAGGCAGGTACTTTTGGACAAGAAGATTTTATTTTTAACTATACACTGTGCCAATAGTGCCAATTTATTTTTAAATATGGCCAGTAGTTTTCGATAAGAAGCTTTTTGAAGTTTTACCTTTCCGTTACCATGGCGACAAGAGTTTTGCATGAAATGCAATGCTTTAAACAACTTTGAAAGCGGACCACCGAAGAAACATCTCTGTACAGTTGTATCAAAATTGGCCAAGCGGTTTAGGAGATGTCGTTTAAATCAAAATATTGACTGACGAAAGACGACGGACGACGGATAAAGATCGGTCACAATAACTCAATCTGAGCGTCGGGCTCAGGTGAGCTTAAAACTTAGAAGATGCAAGTCTTCATTATTTATAAATAAGGGTATGAAGCGCGTCTGGTCATCTTGGGTCATGTTTACTCTTTGATTTGGCATCGTTTAAATAATATTTACTCATAACATATGGGGTTACACTTAAGGCTTTTGTCAGAATATTCTATCATGACACTCTGCGTATGCTCGAGTATTCAGTGTATGCTGATCCATTAAGACCACAAATCGCTCGACGCGGCTCATAAATAAAGAGTGACAAGTGTAATTCCAACTGGATTTTTTTAGATGAGATTTAAGAGGACATTAAACAAGTTCATGTCATATTTAAACTTTCCATTATGTAGTTAGTTTATAAATTACCCGCAATGAGACTTGATAAGACATCACAAGAACCTAGCACTTGTTTGCGAGCTCCAATGTTGGAAAGTCAAAGTTTATATGAGAATATTTGGTAATTGATAATGGATACCAGAATTATTTGGATGATGATTTATTTTACGTGTACTATCGGTGTAAGTTAATTATATCTAAAATCAAAGTTATTATGTTAATATTTGAAATATCACATAGTAAACAAGAGTCCCAAGAGGGCCAGTTTCGCTCCACTGCCATTAGGCAATAATTAAATCTTCAAACAGCCCCGCCCTCTGGCGGCCATGTTTTTCGACCAATTTACATGGCTTGAAGGAATCTTAACGAACGTCACCCGACAATCATTTCTACAAAATTATTTGAAAATCGGCCTGACACTTTTGGAGGAGAAGATTCTTTAAGTGTTTACTATTTTCATCTTTCGGTTGCCATGGAAACAAGAATTTTGCATGGATCCAAACAATTTGAAGGCATTTAAGAGAATATATTGAGAGGATGCTTCCTATTTAGTTTCAGACCAATTAGCCAAGTGGGCGAAGTCGTTTGAAGCAAACAGTTTACGGACGCACGCACGCACGCACGCACGCACGCACGCACGACGGACAATTCGCCATGACATAAGCTCGACTGGCGTTCAGCCAGTTGAGCTAAACATTACAATCAATTTTAGTTCAAGCTCATTATAAACCTTCTTTTGTCTATCAGGTATACAAGTGTTTAAAAAAGAATCTGAAACCATGAAAGGTTTTGTATTTCAGAAAATGTGGCTTATTTGTAGATTACCTGACGTGTATGCTATACCTGTATCAAGTAAGATAAACTATTCTTTAGTCTTTCAATATAAAGTATGGAAGTCAAACGGGTTACAAAGAAGCTTTTTTTTTTAATGTTGTATTATTAAGACTTACCATGTTAAGCAACCCTGGATCATGAACGAATGCTCAATGCACTCATTTTGGAGTGCGCAGTGACCCGAATTATTATGTATCCATGTGTCCTCAGCCGTTTTATTGTAACGTGCCATCGTTATGTATCGAACCGCAATGGCTCAGTCAGTAACGACGAGTGCTATCAGTCCAGGGGTGGTGGGTTCCAACTCCGTCTTGAGCAATTATTCTTTCAAATCGACTAGTTTCATTTGTCTTCAACCAATTTGATTAATAGTCTGTGTGGAGAAGCCGGGTTATTGTGTAGAATACTGTGTGGTTTAAAGGTGCCAGAAAGCCAAGAAACACATGTTATGTTAACTGTCATCCGTTATACAAAACAAAAACTGTTATCTTATCTTATGAACATTTGGGAAAACGTTCAGTTTAATAGCGGTTCCTGTTATCAAGGAGGGAGATCATGGATTTTTAATTCGGAAGTTGGTGCAATATTGTCAACTTTATTTCAATTATATCACTTATTCATGATCACTAGGTAAACTAACCAGTTCTAGGCTAGGACATTTGCCTTACCCAAAGGCAGCAGGGTTACGACTCATACACTAGTGAAAGCAAAATAACTTTAAGCAAATGCTTAAATTAGATTTAAAAAATCGCATGTTTAACAGTTATGTTAAAAAGGTGTGCATAACTTTAGCTCTTTTTCTTTCAGGGAGACTTGTGTGACGAAGACAGAAACGAGTGTGAACTTGGTAGTGCTCCGTGTAGACAGAAAGGCGTTTGTCACAATTCTGTCGGTAGTTACAGGTATGCACGAAACTATTTTAAACTTAGTATATGTTTGGTCAACATGGACATCTGTCGCTACGGAAAGCATTATGTCCAATGTCCACGTATACAAATGGGCGCCTTCCTCTTGAACTATTGCTCTATCTGTACTCAGCAAAAATAATTTAGAAATCAATATTTTTAGGGACAATTTTCATTCACTATCACGATGGCAAATTTTGTGAATTTGTAAATTTATGAGCATTACCGTGTATATGTAGGGATGTCACACGTTGCCTAGGAAGAACGTTGCGTGTTGCACAGGTGAGGGAATGCCAGATAATGTAAGTTAGGTGAACTGACTACCATGATAGAACTGATACACCGTTAAAAACGACATCAACTCAAATCTTTCAATGAAATTATTAGCCGAATTAGTTGTTATAAGAATGAAATAAAATCACGAATTAAAAAGAAGAGTTACGACCAAATTCTTTCAAATCAAGTGCTACGGATAAACAATAACCCCAAATTGACGAATTGACATATTTCTAAAACAATGATATTAATTATTGAAATAACAACATACGAGCCGTTGGGAAACAGTTCAGTTTATTGCTCTTAAGTTGAACATGATAATACAATGACACTGATTCCCATAACTCAATCAAACTAGAGGACTCATATTCTCTTTTCTCTGTAGATGTGACTGTGTACCGGGATGGGAAGGTTCACACTGTCAGTACTCTGATGGATCCGGGTTAAATACATGTCCAACAGGTTATACAGGTGTTAAGTGTACGTATGACTTCGATGAATGTACACAATGGTATTGCTACTTTTAAATTTGCTTTATTTGAGAATACTATTTTCCTGTCAAGGTGCTTACTATTTTTTGTTTTAATGCTGAAGTTGTTATCCAATAACTACGGTGGCACAGAGGTGACATGTGTATGTTTTTATTTATCTCGTGCGCACGACATACTATGTCGTGCGCACGAGTTATTAAGTCTTGCGCACGAGATACTACACACGAGATAATTAAGTCGTGCGCACGACATAATTAGCCAATCAGAATACCCTTTACATACATGAATACGGTTGACTTACCTTCCCAGCAAACACATGACGTTGGATCAAAGTTGGATATACGTTGGATTTAGGTCGCGACGTCGGCGACTTGAATACATAGAGAATAACTAACTACATGTTTTTGATATAGAATTTATGTCACAAGGGAAAAAAGGGGTAATTTGGTTAAAATCACGAAACCGTAGGTTGAGTGATTTTACACCAAATTACCCCTTTGTTCCCGAGTGACATAAATTCGATATCAAAAACATGCAGTTAGTTATTCTATTTATTATATTTCTGGAATAAATCTCCCCTTTATTTTAAAGAAACATATAACAAAAAAAATGACTTGGCCTTAGGCGTATGAATGTTATCTAACCAAATACTGCTGCTTCTATTTGGCGCCAAATGACTAGCGTTATGACGTCAAAACCGCTGACGTGACGTCATTTTCCTAGTATTCGGTCTCAGTTTTTTTTAAATTCCTAGTATTAAACTCACTTTAAATTCCAAAGATGTTCCAAATCTAAAAAAAGTAGTTCCGGCAAAAATGATATCATCACTAGTGATGATATAAAAAAACTAAAAGTGTTATCGTCACAGTGTTAGTTATCATTTTTTAAAAATTGATATTGATTTCATGTCACTTAAATTTCAATGCAAAATTTGGATAGGTATGTAATAAAACGTTGTATCAACGTCGAAATCACGATGTCAGTTCGACGTCGAACCGACGTTATGTTTTGGTCATAGTTTGTAATAAGTTGTATTTTATCAAGTTTATACATATTTTATACACATGATGGGACAAAAAGTTGCTCAATAATCGTGATACTGCTGCAAATGAATACTAAAACTCGATCATTTTATTTATTCAAGTTGCCCCCCTTGCTTGTGCCCTTGGTTTCTGAAATTGGAATTTCCACGTGGTGTCGCATTTTTTTGTACTTTTTCCTTTCTTTTAAAATATTTTGTTTGAATTCATCTTGTTGAACAAAGATTTGCAGAAATATTTATAAAGATAGCTTCTTATCATGTAATTTCGATAATTCCGAAAAAAAATCATGTTTACTTTCCTAAAAATAGATCGACGCGCGCAGCTTTTGAACCAATTTTGACCGTTATTTTGTTAACCGTGTGCGAGAGAGAAAGATTTAGCGCTATTGTTTATATTTAAAATAATACAACTAGGTAAGTTGATGCAATGTATGTTTAAATGTATATAGCACTCATGTTCTGTTGTTTTACACGGCTGTTTCAATGAAAACTTAGCGTAAAGTTCCTTGAACAATTCAACCCGATTCGGCATCGCGCCGATTCGTACCATTTTGTGTGAGAAAACAATTTCTCTCTTAAATAAGCCATAAAATCTCTATCTAGAGATAAATATTAGTCCTGTTTGTTATATAATGAATGTAGAAAATCCTGTACTAATTACAGTCTGGGATCCTGTCCAGATATAGGAAATAAGACCGTACGGATAATTCCTGATGCCTGTGTGGTATGCATGTTTTTACGTTGGATACAATCACGACGTTGATACAACGTCGTGATTCCGACGTTGTTCCAACGTCGTGATTTCGACGTTGTTCCAACGTCAGCGTCTGACGTCTAACAAACTTTCATTTTCAACCAATATACAACGTCTATCCAACGTCAGTTTATGACGTTGTTACAACGTCTATCCAACGTCAATTGTTTGCTGGGTTAGCCGTCACGGAGTTGTGTTATTGATTTGATGATAACAATGTAGTGAACTGATTTTCGCCACCGTATTTCCACTGTCAGCCATTCTCAAACAATATTCATGTATGTAAAGTGTATTCTGATTGGCTAATTATGTCGTTGATTAATTAGTCTGTGCAAAATATGTTTAATCCGTTTTGTTTAGCCGGTCATCCAGACACATTGTACAATTTCATGTACACAAGTATAACTTTTATAAATGAAGAAAACTACTTTCAATAGTGTAAACTCATCCTTAATTGATTAGTGACAAAGACCAATACCTCACTATAATAAATAAAATTAAACTATGACCTAAAATGATGACGTCGTCAATATTGTTATTCTCTTATTCACCATATCCTTTAAGTTATTCAATCTCTATCGGAAGACTTAAAACATCCTGAAGAATCATAACATGCCGCACAAAGCATCTGGATGAAGAATTGTGTGATGTGCGAGCGTAAAGATATACATGTATCTGTCTTTTTCCAAATTATATGGAACTTTATAAGACACCTACTTATGAATTGCATATTAAATATTAGTGTCATTTAGGAGTATTGTATTATTTATTTTATGACGATATATTACACAAATCTTTTTCTTCACGTTTTATATTTTACAAATGCGTAGTGGAGTTTTGAGTACAAAGCAGAGAATTAATTACAACATCATATTTTTAAATGTATAGGATATTTTGTCACATAATGACATTTTATGATATTCCTTTTCTAAAACCTTACATTAATATACCGAAATATAAAATATGTTTTACAATTGTAACTAAGTAAACAGTTATGTAAGTACACTAGGATGTTTCAACTGATATATATGCGGAGTAAACAGGTGATATTAAGGTATGTGGTAGTATACGAAAACTGACAAGAATTTCAAACGATAAATATGATTGACACACCTCTTTTCTTTCTTTCAATATCCTGAAATATACAGATAACAATTCAATTTCAACTTAATTTACAGGTCAGGAAATCCATGCGAGTATGGCAGTACCTGTGTTAACACACCTGGTAGCTTGACCTGTAACTGTGCAACAGGTTGGGAAGGAATAATCTGTAACAAGGACATCAATGAATGCAATTTTACATCCGGGCCGTGTCACAATGGTGGCAATTGTACTAATATCCCCGGAACGTATAAATGTGAATGCCCTTATTCATACACTGGACATACTTGTGATGATGTTCCTACGAAAATCAACACACCAACGTATTCTTCAGTTTCTCCAAAAGAAGATAATTCAGGTATGTGTACTCTAGCCTTTACATGTTTAATTTATTCCGGGCTGTGTCTAAACGGTGGAAATTGTACGTTTATATCCCCCAATCTTATTAATGGCATTGCTCTTATACATACGAGTATATCGTATACTGGATTTGCTTGTTATGCAGTTGTATTTTCTCCAAAAGATGACAACTCAAGTAAAACATGAATTTCATTTAATTGTCGCGGCATATATTTTGAAATTATTCAAACTTCCCTTCAAATTGACAATCTGCTTTTTCATTTTCAGATGACAGTGATGGGGACACTAATTTATGGGGTATTGTCGGACCTGTTGTAGGAATTATTGTGATTGCTGGAACTTTTGGTGCCGGATTGTTTGTATATTACTTCTATTACAGGTATATAACAATGGCAGCTATATAGCAGATCAATGTTTTTAGGTTGTATCTTTCATTGGTTTTTCACCATCATGAAGTTGACTATCATTGACTCTAGGAACAGTAACATGAAGTGTCTCTTCAATATTTAATCTGAATACTACAAATGTGTTTAAGACAATGTTGATATGATCATGTAAACGAATATCACGGGCCTCGAATATTCATAAATATGTGGTAAATACAGTCGTGTTATTCTGTAATGTTTTACCCGTGTACTATAAACACATTTCGCAACCATTTAATTCCAAGATGGCTTAACCTATATCAAAGTAATGGTGATTGTGTTGAAGAATTACAATATAGTACTGATAAAATAAAGTTAAGTTGTTTCCCCATATTTAATTTTCACTCATTCTGTTCAACATAGAAAATGCTATTCATGATCCCAACCGGTCACAGTCACGTTTGGCTCATTGGACTCGCTATTACTCGAACGAATTCCTGGATCTTTTCCTCAATAGAAAATATCTAAGTAAACATGAATTGCAAAAGTGAAAATACATAAGTTAATTTAGCAGAGGTCGAGCTAATACCTGAAGTAAGTTATAGGTCGCTGTCGACTTTGCATTCATCTTTCGAAATTATTGAGCTTAACGTGCTGTTATTGGTGCTTGTGTAAATTTCAATTAAATTAATTTTGCCCGTACGAATCTTAAAACTAAAAATGTAGGATATGTATTTTGTGTTCATAGGAAGGCGCACAAAGTAGATGCAGGAAACGAAACAGAGGTTGAAACGATAACACAGGATTCCACTATTGGCGACTCTAACAATCACTCGAAATGGAATGATTTTTAAGAGTGTTAAACTTAAATTTGTTATGAAAAGATTTAGAAGAATTGTTTTCTGACAGATAACTTGTATTTGAAATGCTTGTGTTAGAGGTATTTAGAAGACGGAGTTGAAAAGAGTGTTGATGTACATTTTGTATGTTAGTGTTTTACATGCCCTAAAAGTAATTTTATTTACGTTATACCTTAACCATGGAACGGTGTTTAGAACATAATTGCTCAGAGAGACATCTGTCCTCGTTTCATGCTACTAATCGATTTTATATTATATTTATTCACTAGAATTTAATGCTGTTGTTTAATATTAATTAAGCTATATCACAGCGGTATAATACTGTTTTATACACTATGTGTAAACAAACCAATACTAGGCAAACACATTATCCTAGACAATATGTGTAGAC
The DNA here is from genome assembly GCA_031761405.1 of Serripes groenlandicus. NCBI lineage: Eukaryota > Metazoa > Mollusca > Bivalvia > Cardiida > Cardiidae > Serripes > Serripes groenlandicus. The sequence continues at coordinate 12,314,280 of JASEVX010000009.1, read as the reverse complement.
TGATAATTTGAGATCACTACTCGAATCGTTTTATACTAATCTGTTAAATAGCTAAGGCAAGCACGATCGGCAAGGTAGTGCTTCCCGCAGCGGCATATTGAGCGCTACCATTCCATTCATTCGCCGGGTACTTCAATAAGTAAAGATTATGGTGACACTGTGCCTATGCCTAGACCCGTCCGGGTCTTAACTGCTTTGATATAGTGGTACATTCAAATGGCGTTTTTCAATTAATTCTTCTATATGTTTGGTGTAAAATATGTCACGTTTCTTCTATAAAGTTATGATTTATTGTTTAAATTATATTAATAATACCTATTATAAATATACATTTGTTCTATACATTTCAAGAATTTCGTTTGAACCACTAATCAACCAATTTAATAAATACTGTGAATACAACAAGAAGGTGATAATTGTTTTACAGCTTTCAACAAGCACATAATGCCCTTAGAGTATGGTCAGTTTTTTATTGTTTTGGGAAAGAAGTGATGAAGTGGATATAAAAGTAAATACTGATCAGCTGATTCTGCAATATACTCATGTATTATTATAAAAGATCATAGCATCGATAGTTGAAAAGCTTGCGTGTAAGTCTAAACAAAAGGCATTTCCATTTTTAGCTCACCTAAGCAGGAAGTGCGAGGTGAGCTTTTGTGATCAATCACCGTCCAGCGTCCTTCGTCGTCTGTACGTACGCCTGTTAACAATTACCTACAAATGACTTCTCCTACTAAACCAACTGACTGATTTTAAAATAACTTCACAGGAATGTTCCTGAGGGGGACATCTTTTGACGATGTTCAGAAAATTTAATTCCATGAAGAACTTTGGTTGCTGCGGCATCAGAAAAGGGGACAATTGCCAAAACTTTAAAAATCTTCTTGTCCAAAAGCACTAACCCGATTTGAAAATTATTTTGCACAAATGTTTCTTAGGGCACTCTCTACCAAGAATGTTCAAATATGTCAGATCCGTTGAAAAACATGGCCGCCAGGGGGCGGAGCTTGTTTTCCTTATATGTGCATTGTTAAAACTTTAAAAATCTTCTTGTTCAAAAGTACTAGCCCGATTTAAAGATACTTTGATACAAAGGTTTCTTGGGTAACCCTCTAGCAAGATAGTTCAAATAATTACGATCTGTTAAAAAATATGGCCGCCATAGGACGGAGCTTATTTTCCTAAGATGTGCATTGAAAAGACTTTTAAAATCTTCTTGTCCAGTATCTGCCCGGTTTAAAAATGTTTTGGCAGAAATATTCCTTGGGTGACCCTCTACCAAGATTGTTGAAATTATTCCTATCAGATGAAAAACATGGCCGCCAGGGATGGGGCTTGTTTTCTTTATATTTTCTAAAAACCTTCTTGTCCAAAAGAACCTGCCTGATTTAAAGATAATTTGGAACAAATGTTACATAGTGAAAACCTAAAATAATCTTCTTGCTAAATCACTGGCCCGATTTGAAAATAATATGGGACAAATGTTCCTCGTGTGACCCTCTGCAAAAGTTGTATAACTTATTCTAATGCGTTGAAAAACATGGCCACCAGGGGGGTTTCCTGTTTCCCTTATATGTATAGAGTAAAAACTTTGAAAATGATTGAAGTTCTATTAAATCAGGTGAGCGATATAGTGCTATCATGGCCCTGTTGTTTATAAAAAGAAAAATTAAAACAGTTATATGTGAAGCCACTGGAGATCAGTAAGAACCTGGGTCAATTTATACAACAATGCAATTTGTTGGTAACTGGCTATTATTGGAAAACTCCAAACGTATATTTCATAGGTGGCTAAACAATTTATTAAGCATTCGAGTTGTCTTGCTGTTTCGGAGGGCGTGGTGCGAAAAATCTAATATTTCGTCCATGGGAAAAATGCTAAATTAGTTTTGGGTGTCAATATACTGTATGTTCTTAACTCTTTGTCATAGCTCATGTTGTGTACGCTCCAGATGCCGAGGTTACCAATTGAACATATACACGATGCATTCGTAGGCAAAGTAGGCAAAGTACAGGAGCTGTCTGATAACAGAGAAAGGTTAAGTAATCACCCATCTGCATAACTGATATAAAGTTTGACGCCTATAATGCAAACGAATTAAGGAAATATTCTCAGAAAAGTATAAATTGTTCCAAACAAACAAATTCTGCTTATCACACAATTTTCTAAACTACGTATTAAAATTCTATCTCCAGATGTTCTGCTTTAACTTCGTATGCCCAGATATTTTCAAGAAATATTCTCAGAAAAGTATAAATTGTTCCAAACAAACAAATTCTGCTTGTCACACAATTTTCTGAACTAGCTATTAAAATTATATCTCCAGATGTTCTGCTTTAACTTCGTATGCCCAGATATTTCCAAGGCAGACGATACGTACTCTATCATGAAAATTCATTGTCAATTTGCTCAACACTGCATCAATTGTGCGTGTATTAACTCGCATATCCACACCTTGCGTACGAAATAGTGTGAACACCAAGGCATTTAGATGTATTGCGTAATTGGAAAATATATTTCGAAAAAGACATATCGTTTGTTATCAGTAGTGTCTTCGTTTTCCACATTGCTTTTTAAAGTTTCCTTTTTTTACCACTTTATGGGAATGTTTCCTCATAAACACAACTTTAAATTCCTCAGCAGATTCTGGAAATAAGAGAAATAACTTGAACAGTGTTTTACATGATATATTTGGTTTTGTCTTTGGGAAAAGGCATAACTTTGTTTTTTTTCTGAACAGTGTAGGTTCAAATCAGCCTGCATATTTGCTCTGCTTATCATAATCGTCACAAGTTGACTGAAGTTTCTAATAAGCATATGTAAGTACATCTACTCCTATAACATAAGCATTCGAGCTTGTGAGAGGTCATATATTATTGAACTAGTAATATTCAGACTTTAGATTTTAGATTTTGATCAGACTGCAAATCATGCCGAATGAACAGACCAATCTCGTCTAGAGCGGATTTCAGAGCAGACGACGACATTTCTGCCCCTCGTGTATTCAGAACATGTGTACACATCTATTTATAAATTATTCAAGCGCTTTTTTTTAAATTGAGTAAACGGTGTAAATGTTAATATCTATCTGTCTGACTCGGTATTTTCCGGATAAATAATTACGGAGAATGCCGGAAAGTATGATCATCCTAATGAAAAATGCACAACGTATAAAGCTGTTTACACCATGTATACAGTAGTATGGACCGAACATATTGCCAAATGCATTGCGTTCTATGATTTTTTATGAACACATACATAATAATTCACCAGGTATAAATATACGTGCAGGCACTTCATATATTAAAACATCGCATATAGTGACCAATATACAACGTATACATGTAAAACTACTGCATACACAAACAAATACACCACATATAATGGCATTTGTACTGCATAGTATATAGTTTGTATTGCACATGACGTTGTTTGTACAACGTATAATGGTTATTCTACTGTTTAAACACCATTTTGCACTGCATATTATTCAATAATCACCACACATAATAGAAAAGGCACTGCATATCGTGAATAATATACCACGTCAAGTGAAATATGTACCTCATATACGTGAAAATGTACTGCATATAATACAATACAACATACTAAGACAGTAAAGGCGTTCCATAGGGAGGGGTCATTTTTGACCCCAGGGTTATAATTTGAACAATCTTGGTAGAGATCCACAATGATGCTACATACCAAATATCAAAGGCCTTGGCCTTCTACTTTTAGACAAGAAGATTTTTAAAGTTTTTCCCGTATATGAGTCTATGAAAAACAAGTGACCCCCGGAGTGGGGTTATTTTGACAATTTGAACAAGCTTGGTAGAGGTCCACTAGATGGTGCTACATACCAAATATCTTTTAGACAAGAAGACTTTTTAAGTTTGTTCCCTATATGAGTAAAACAAGTGACCCCTGGGAAGGGGTAAATTTTGACCCCAGGGCTAAAATTTGAGCAATCTAGGTACAAGTCCACTAGATGATGCTACATACCAAATATCAAAGGCCTGGGGCCTCTGCTATTAGACAATATTTTTTTTAAAGTTTGTCTCTATATGAGTCTATGTAAAACAAGTGACCCCCAGGGCTATAATTTAAACAATCCTGGTAGAAGTCTACTAGATGATGCTACATACCAAATCTCAAAGGCCTGGGGCCTCTACTTTAATAAAAGATTTTTTTTTAAGTTGTTTCTCTATATGAGTCTTTGTAAAACAATAGACCCCAGGGGATGGGTCATATTGACCCCATGGCTATAGTTTGAACAATCTTGGTAAAGGTCCACTAGATGATGCTACATACCAAATATCAAAGGCATGCGCCTTCTACTACTTTTAGACAAGAAGATTTTTAAAGTTTTTCCCCTATATGAGTCTATGTAAAACAAGCGACCCCCGGGGAGGGGTCATTTTTGAACCCAGGGCTATAATTTGAACAATCATAATAGAGGTTCACTATATGATCCTACAAACCGAATTTCAAAGGCATAGGCTTTCTACTTTTAGACAAGAAGATTTTTAAAGTTTTTCCCCTATATGAGTCTAAGTTAAACAAGTGACCCCCGGGGAGGGGTCATTTTTGACCCCAGGGCTATAATTTGATTAAACTTGGTAGAGGTTCACTAGATGATGCTACATACCAAATATCAAAGGCATGGACCTTCTACCTTTAGACAAGAAGATTTTTAAAGTTTTTCCCCTATATGAGTCTAAGTTAAACAAGTGACCCCCGGGGAGGGGTCATTTTTGACCCCAGGGCTATAATTTGAACAATCTTGTTAGAGGTTCACTAGATGATGCTACATACCAAATATCAAAGGCATGGGCCTTCTACTTTTAGACAAGAAGATATTAAGTTTTGGTTTCCCCTTTTTTTGTTGCCGTGGCAGCCAAAGTTTGAAAGAGATCCACCCAAGGAACATTCCTTAAAATTATATTGAATTTGGTTAATTGGTGTAGGAGGAGACGTCGTTTGTAGGAAAATGTGAACGGACGGACGACGGACGGTGGGCGATCACAAAAGCTCATCTTGCACTTCGTGCATTGGTGAGCTAAACAAGCGTGGCAAAGGTAGTGGCGGATTTAGCGGGGGCACGTACCCGACTCCCCCCACCCCACGAAAGAAGTCACGTGAAATATACAGTGGCGGATTAACCGGGTGCGTCGAAAAATTAATGGTAAACAAGAAAAAGCGTGGCAAACGTAGTGGCAGATTTAACCCCTGCCCGACAGCCCCCACCCCGACCCGACCCGGTCGGGCATCATACATATCAACGTTTTTAATATACGGGCCAAATTCGCCGCTCAGAGTCCGACCGGACATCGGGCAGACATTGACCGGGGAAAGGCGGCGTCTTGTCGACCATACAATGTGTCTCGCAGGTTATAAAAGCCGGGTCATCGCATCATTAATCAGATTCCAGTCGCGCTCTTCACAGAAGGTAGCAATTTAACACACAGTTTATCACAAAAGTATCAGAGTACTGTATTACAAGATGCCCTTTAAAAGAAGGGGGAACTGAAGGAGAAGGAGAGGGCAGTTCCCACAAGAGAGGGAGAGTGGCAGTAAAAGGAATGAGACCTTTTCAGCCACCAATAATTTAGTTGTAGAGGTAGCGTGCAAACGCAGACCTCTCCCCTATCGTGCTGTGCAGGTGCCCGCAAGTGCTGTGGAGGTATCAACGGCATTTTCGTTAGAATGCTTGTCTTAATGATATCTAAGTCGAATATGGGTCATATTGGGTCAGTCACTAGGCCAAATTGAAGGGAAATTTTGTTAACATAACAGAGGCTGCATTTTTAACTTCAACATGTTGAAACTGTATCATAATGCTTGTCTTGATGATATGTAGGCCAAGTTTGATTACTGGTCATGTCTGTTAAAAAACTAGTTCACTAGGTCAAATTGAAGAAAAATCTTGTGAACACTGTAGAGGCCACGTGTTTTTTAATTTGGTCAGAATGTTTACCTTAATAATATCTATTCCATGTTCGAATAAGGGTCATATCGGGTAAACAAACATAGTTCACTAGGTCAAATGAAGGAAATTCTTGATAACACACAGAATGTTGCATTTAGAATCTTTGTTAGAACAATTGTCTTGATGAGTTTTGCATATTTTTCAAACACTTTCTCCCAGTCTAGTACATGGTTTAGAGAGAATTATTTCAACTTGATGGAATGGGATTTAACATTGACATATTTCTCAATATAATAATGCAGAAACTCCAAAATATTCTGCCTAAACCTGCTGTCAAATTTCCCTTTGATTCTTCATGTCTTAAATGTGTATACTTGTGAGCTCTTGCACTCAGGTGAGCGATATAGCGATAAATTGGCAGTTTAATAAAATTTACTATATTTGACATGATCGTTCAGCTTCCTGACAATGAATACATAAACATAAGCTGCAATTGTTATTTCCTTTCTCATTTCCCCTACTTCTCCAACCTTCGGGAAGCCCCCAGGCCGTCAGCACTGCAGTGCCTTGATTTTGAACTAGAGTAAGATGGCAATAACGAAGGTTTTGAAAAGAAAACAGATTGAGATGAGTCAGCTCATCACGAGTTGTCTCACCTGAAATCAGCACGGTTATAGGTTTAGTAATTTTCAAAGAAATGGAGTCGCACGATTTTCAATATGGGAGAGTCTACTTTAAGGATTTCAGCGCTGTATGAGTAACATAAATTGCGATGTATTAGTATTTAGTAAGCATACTTGCATAAATGGCCCTTATATAAAGGGAGTACTGCACACTTAGACGTCTACAAGGTTGACAGATGTAATCACAACTATATCGGACTTGACATGATATGAGATATGAGCCGTTCCACGAGAAAACCAACATTATGGACTCAACGTAAAGTATCGAACCAGATCAGCATACGCAGTCCGCGCAGGCTAATCCGTGACAACATATTCCATCTCAGGGGGATTAAGGTATAGAGTAATGATTCCTGAAACAAAAAAAACACAGGAGGCGAAAAGTGTCTGTCTTGGTAAGCCTACGCGGCATGCTTACCATGATCTGTGTCGATACTTTACGCAGAGTCCACAATGTTGGTTTTCTCGTTAAATGTATGTGTCATGAAGCTAGAAAACTTGTTCTGGTACAGATAGTTCTTTTAGATTTGACGGAATCACCATAGACCACAAATAAAGCGTTAATAAAAACCACCGCCTATGAAACCACGTATGCAGAACATGACAATAATATATGACACTGATAAGTGTCTTCTGAAGTAGCTTCACGCTAATAATGTTATCAAAGTCTAAAAGATTTACTTTATATTATATATGTAGAGGTGTCTGCTATGGATATCGTTTTGAGAAAAAGAATAAGGTGAAATTTTAACAAAAAAAATTGACATTTATTCTGAAACTATATTGTAAACGTTGTTTGAAATTGTGCAAATTATCATTTTAAAACATTTCTCCTTTCCAAATAACGTTTTTAATATTCGCTCGTTGAAAGTGCGTAAAATATAAGCTTTATTCAGGAAAGGATGATTACTTGATTAAGAAGATAACATGGTCAACCTCAAGGATATTACGCATTATCATTAAGGGTCCACATTGAATATAATATGAGCCGTCCCGCGAGAAAACCAACATAATGGCCTCTGCGTAATGTATCGAACCAGATCAGCCTGCGCAGTCCGCGCAGACTGATCCGGGCCAACACGTTCCTCCCCAGGGGGAAAGAGTATAGAGTGCTGATTCATGAAACAGAAAATCCACAGGAGGCGGAAAGTATCTGTCCGGGTTAATCCGTGCAGCATGCTTAGGCTGATCCAGGTTGATATATTACGCAGAGGCCACAGTGTTGCTTTTCTCGCGTGACGGCTTATATGTGGATACATTGATCAATTATTTTACGTTCTATGAAGGCAACTGATAAACATCAAGTGGTTCGGGGCACGACCCGGAGAAACATTTGAACATGTTTAGTAGATTACTATATCAAATCCCCCCCTGATCTTGTCTAGTATTCAATATAAAGCCACATGGAACGGCGTCTGGCTAAATGAGTCTCAATGCAATACAATGGTGTTGACATAATGCTTTCAACATGATATCAGTTTATGACTTATAATGTTTTAAGAGGCATGAAGTCAACATATTGCTATTTGTAATGAATGCCAATTAACATGCGATCTAATAATGTACTGTTTTGTAAACATAGCGGATAGTCTACGTCAACACTGTTAAAGTTACAGTTAGATCCCTTTCTAAAAGACCCGTTTACTAACTTATCACTGAGGTGATGCTAGGCTTAACTGTGGATACAGAAGGATATATAAAGAGTGACAGTGTGACCATTTAATGTAAAGTTGAAAACTGTCCCTGATGTAGTCATTTTATCAATTACTCTCGTTGAAACTTGATAAGTCATCACACGAACTCAGTTATTTGTTTACAATTTCTCATTTTGAAAAGTCAAAATTTATATGAGAACATTCGGTCATTGAAAATGGATACCAGAATTATTTGGATAGTGTTTATTACGTGTTTTATTGGTGTAAGTTAATTACAGATCTTAAATCTTAAACGTAGTTAGAAAAAAAATAACATGAAAAGTAATACTTTTAAAAAGTACAGTTAATTTAGTTAAAACTTGTAATTGTAAAACCCCCTATATTGTTAAGAGGTTTTGAATGTCAGAATAGAGCTTTTACAGACATTTTGTAGCCTATCTGACCCGTATTCCATTCTTGTAAAAGCAACAACTTAACTTAAACTGATAAACTCACAATGAAACCTCTTCCTTTCAATATCGAGGAAGGAATCTAAAGGGTGTAACTAAGACGCAATTAACGTATATTATGACCGCGGACGCGGGAATACAAATATTCGGATCACGTCACTCGAAATAAGGTAGACACAGTACATTGTCGCATTACTAATCAAGCCTAGATCATGTACGAAGGTTTCGTTGACTTATTTTAGACTGCGCAGCGACCCAAATTATGTATTCATGTGTGCAAAGCCAATTTATTGTAACGATACAATCAAAGAACGGATCTGATTATCTTGATGGAACGACTAAAAACTCCGATCTCAAACTACGTACAGTGTCACACACAAAACAGAAACAAACTGAACATAAACAACTTGTTTTGATTGTTTGTATTGGGTTTGACTTGCTTCATTATAAGTATTCCTGGTAAGGAGGGAAATCACTTCTATTATTCGTAGAGATGGGACCGGGTACCCGAGTACCCGAGTACTCGATCGGACGTCCGAGTACCGGTTATAATTTCGCCATTTTTTGTTGTTCATCTGATAAAAGTGAGCTAATTAAAACTTAAAAAATAATGAATTGGTTGTTCTCTCTCTGATCCATTGATAACCGTTTTAAATGGCGACTGGATTGCAATCACGAGTCAATAGAGATTGTAATGTTATCTCCAGTCAATTTGCAACAATATGTCAAAATGGGATGTCAAAATTTCATTTCACACCTTTGTCGTAATTGTGTTTTCAATTGTCATCGCGTTTTAATTGAATAGTTGTAAGAAATACATCTCACAATTATTAAATAGGAACTTGTATAACTTTCTTCAACAATTCTGGTTTATTCAAATAAAAAATGAACGTATTCATTATAAACAACTGTGAGATCTAGGTTTCATTTTATACGAGCGCGGCTTATTTCTTGTTTATCTTTAGTCATGTAAATATTACGGACACCGGTTGATTAATAAACCGAAAGTACAAACCAAATTTAATTGTTTATCTACTTTTCTTATTTGTATAGGTGATATTAATATTTACTTATTAAGCGTAGTACGTGTTGTTTATCCTAGCTGTTCGTTATGGTAGCTAACAGTTGGTTATTGCTTCTTTTTGCGCGTTCTAAAGCGGATGCAAGTCTGCACTAAACGTTTGATGTTTACGCGAATACAATTTATATGTTTTGTTGTTGTGAATTCTTTAGTGTTTTCTTTTAAAGTAAAGCAACTTCTTTCCTTCAAATTTCAAATTAAAAGAAGGCCAATACAGACACACATAGTACTTAAAAAAACTATTAAAGGTAAGTGAACGATGGTCAGAATATTACGAGAGACAAGACTTTTTGATGAATAAGTGAACACATTTTGATTTCTTGCGAGTACCCGAGTACTCGATCGGAAGAGTATACGAGTACCCGAGTACTAATATCAATACCCGTTCCCATCCCTAATTATTTGTAAAGTATTTAATCACAGTGAAAGACATCTATCAATCCAGGGTTTGTGAGATCGAACCCTGGCTTGACAAATAATTTCTTCTGATCATTAACATTAATCAATGTGAGTACCACCATTCGTCTTCCACAACTGGGCTTGATAGTCTGTTTTTGTAGGTTGTTACCTGGGAAGTATACTGTGTGAAGTGCTAGTGCATCGACAGCCAGGAAACACACGTTAGGTGAACTGGTCGTCATGATATAGTTGAAATACCACAGGAAACTACATAAAAAGCCAGTTAATCAAACGAACATCCTCTATCTTTCAAACAGCCTTCTTGCAAGCATGCTTTGTATTAAGTTTAGGTTTATAAGTTATTGGAAGGCGACGTATGCGTTCCGTTAAATGTGTTTAAGCTCCCGCTTAATGAAAGTAATGAAGTAATAGGATAATTGTATTGATAGTATTGCTCACTAAAAAAAGAAAAGAAAAACCGTTGAAATTAGTTGTTCATTTTGACACCAAAAGATAGATTTAAGTTATAACTACAATAATTAATAGCTAATGTTTGTTGTGGTCTTAAAGGGGACCGTCTCACGATGCTCGGTCTAAACTATTCATTTATGTTTGCTTCACTTTAGTTCATATGCGGACCGAAGCTTGTTTAATGAGAAAATACAATGAAGACAATGTGCTAGATAGAGTGTGTGTAAATGCATTTATTTCATAGCGACAAACTATACCGACTAGAACATATTCAACACATCATACACTTAGCAATAGAATGATGTTTGCTGATTCATAGACACTTTCTGATTGAATGTGGGTTACAAAAACCCGCCAAATAAACTGTCTAAACTCTACATATTTTTTTTAAATCACTTGGAATAATTGTCAAAGACATTCTCTTTGAAGAACTTGTTGTTTCAAAAGAGAGATATATATATATACATAAATAAATATATCCATATATTGTGTTGCCTTTATTATGTAGTTTATGGCGATATGTTTCCGGTAAAACGAAGCCGAATAAGGTTATATTTGAACAACGTATATTATTCATGCATATCTTCCAAAAAGTCAGATTGTACATATCTATTGGTTTTTTATACTTTAGATAATAATTGCAATAATTTTTTAAAAAAGTCGTTTTTCAAAATAATACAAAAGCAGTTTGAGATGGTACCTTTAATGGTCATTGTATAATTAAATGTTGGAATCGAATGACAGTCGATACAATGTTTTATTTTCAGACGATCTGGTGTGATGTTGACAATCGAAACATGACAGAGTGTTTTAGTGGCGGTGTCCACTGTTCAAAATGGGCAAACTGCCGATTTGATTCTGCTAAGAGTAATTTCACCTGTATATGTGTTAATGGTTTTAAGGTAAAGACATAATTATACATAATTCATTTTTACATGTTTGGTTGGGAAATCTTTCAGTTTAATAGAGTAACATGTATGTGGGGAGTTTACTAAATGTATTTTCTTTATATTTTATTGGTATTTAAGTTGTGGTTTCAACTTGTTTTCAGTTATATCACATCGGATCATTTAAACAAATAAATTAAATGTGCGTGAAGTTAGCCGGAGTTGCCGGAACTCCGGCTGTATTAACTAGCCGGAACAGCCGAAACTCAGTCTACTCCAGCTGTATTATCAAGCTGGAATAGCCGGAACTCCGGCTGTATTAACTGGCCGGAAACACCGGAGTTCCCGCTACTCCTGCTGTATCCACTGGCCAGAACAGCTGTATTTTCTATTACAACGGCTGTACTAACCGGTCGAAAAAAAATCATTCCGGCTATTCTGGTCATTCTCAAGCTTAAACAGCATGCATTATGTGCAAATTTAAAATTGGCTGAATTTTGATGCTAAACGACAATTAGTGAATCTCGTAGGCCTTGCACGAATGCATAATCGAACCTGATGGGAGCAATAATGTCGGCTCTATACATGTTAAATTCGTTTTTAACTCAAACAGGACGGGTGCAAATTCGGGAAATCGAACCAGTAGTAATCCAATTGAAAGGCGGGAGCTGTATACGTCATAATGTCGGCGATTCTGCTTTGCATGAACTGTCTATACGGACAAGCCTGAATCATATGAATTATGTGTGAACAAATTGTCTTGAAAATGTTATTCTTGACTTGATTTGTCCAGACTTTTACACCTGTTTGAGATATAAAGTTTAGACCGCTGCATCCGATGTCCCAATCCGGCTTCGAGTAGCACTAGTTGACAAATCAAGCCAAAAATAAAATGTCAAGACAATGTGTTCGTACATATTCAAGCTTGTCCGTAAAGACAGTTTAGGCAAGACAGGATTGCCGAAACGATGACTTGCACGGCTGATAAATACAGCTTGAGTTGGCGGATTCCCGGCTATTCAGGCTGGTTGATACTTGTTCGATTTCCCGAATTTGCACCTGTCATGTTTGAGTTAAAAACTAGTTAAACGTGTGTAGCGCCGACAGAATAGCTCCCACCAGGCTCGATTCTGCGATCCTGCAAGGCCTACGAGATTCACTAGTTGCCGTTTTAGCATCAAAATCCAGCCAATATTGAAATGTACAGACATTGTTTTTCCACATGTTGCATGTCGTTTAAGGTTAAGGATGACCAGAATAGCCGGAATTATGTGTTTTCGGCTGGTTAGTACAGTCGTAGTAATAGGAATCACAGCTGTTCGGGCTGCTTGATACAACCATAGTAGCCGGAGCTCCGGCTGTTCCGGCTGATTAATACAGCCGGTGTAGCCGCAGTTCCGGCTAGTTAATTCAGGCTAACTAGCCGGCTACTCCGGATAACTTCACGTACATTAAATGTAAGGCTAGAAAATGCACATTGTCCATGGATACCGCTTATCACTTAGTCACAGTTGATACCACATATACCTTTAGATATGCATGTACAAATAGAAGGTTGTATAGAGGATGATTGTTGATTCGGGTGTTACGCAGTTTTCAACATTATTTCAGTTTTATCACTGCATTTAGTCCGAGGGATCTCCTCAAGACCGCTGCGATTGGGGATCGAACCCGGTTCCGAATTTTCGACGCTAATCACTTGTTCACGTCGGATGCCCGAAATAGAGAATGAATATCAGATAAGAATTATATTCGTGTTTTGTGAGAAAATGTATACACATTTAGTTTTGTTTCGCTTGCAAACACAATTGTAGTATTATAGCCGATTTACTAGTTACTTTGAACATGTATAGTTAAGCTTCAAAATATACGATTTGTAGTCAATACCGATACATCTTTCTGCGTATGTCAACATAGTCTGACTTTATATCGATTATTTCCAGGGAGAATTGTGTGAAGAAGACAGAAATGAATGTGACATTGGTAGTGCTCCATGTAAAAAGAGAGGCGTTTGTCATAATTCTATCGGGAGTTTTAGGTAAAATAATGTTACCAAAACGAATCAACATAAAACCTTCCAGAAACCTGATACTTTAGTATGCTATTATATTAATGTGTTTAAGACTTTTGTAAACAACAGTAAATAGTTAAATGACAAATAAACTCATTGAACATCTCGAAATGCATACCACCATTACTTCTGCATCAGGATGTAATGTTAATAAAGATGTGTCTGCTCGAGATGAAAACAAGGCAATATTGAAAATGGTTTAGTAGAACACCCAAATGCTAGAACAGAGAAAAAAGCTTCATTAAACATAACATCGAATTAAAACCATAATAATGTGCCACTATGTAAATAGATATGTGTCCAAAAATTATGTCTAAAGTTTCCAAGCAACGACAAATTTAAAATATGAAAGTACTAGTGGGACGAATGTTTTGGTATTCGTAAATTAAGGTCAGACAGGCGGTTGCATTTGTATCTAAGCAAGAGGTCACTGAAACATCATGGTCCTTGCGTTTAATAATAATGCTTTTTCAAACTGACTAACCTCAGGTAAAGGAAGGCATTTGTATTTGACAAACATCTCTTCTGCACATACACATAAAACCGCCTGTCTGACCTTAATTTACGAATATCAAGACAACCGTCGCAACAGTACTTTCAAGTCTTTGCTTTTTGTTACACCCGTCCCACTTGTTGACTCTGAAACGGATGTCTATCGACACCCGTTCAAAAAATCATATTTAAATATGAGTATTAACTCATTATCAGCGATCGCCTATTAAGATATGTTCAACATTTTAGCGATTTGTCGTTTTCGTTATTTACTAGATTGATAATACTTTACAGTGAGGATAATATGATAGAAGATCGTTATACCTTTCACCTGCAGAAAACGACTTTTAGTTATGTTATCATGAATCATACTTATACCCGAATTACTGTTCTGTGGTTACACCTTTTTTGCAACAGTAACTGAATTGTGGCTTTTATAATTATATAAGGGTCCAACCAACATTTCGAACTGAAGGTTTTTGAATTCTGGAGAAAAAGAGTATTACCCGAGGAAATTAAGCATAAATAACTATCTGTATACAGGATGTAACATTTAAAGAAAATTATCTAACCCTACTTACTACTTGTGTACAACGAACGGACGAAATAATTAAGTATAGCGGATATTGATGACTTTTGTTTACATGTATAAGTATACTAAATGACTAGTATTCTCTTTATCCTAAAGGTGTGACTGTCTACCGGGATGGCAAGGACATCACTGTGAGAACGCTGATGGATCCGGTTTATCTACATGTCTAACAGGTTATACAGGTGTTAGCTGTACGGATGACTTTGATGAGTGTACACAGTGGTATGGTTCACTATGAAACTGTTAAACCGGAAGAGGACTACTTATTTACTTTTCCCTTCATATTGATTTTTTTTTTAAAACTATGTTACAAATTATAGAGTGAATAACTGCGTCTTGATAATGAATCCCTTTTCTAATTTGAAGGATAGATAACGTTAATAATATATTGATACACCTCATCCTTGAACTATCTTCACATATGTTGTACTTACTTATCATTTCCAAGGGCAAATTCCTTCGCCATGATGATTAATTCGTAGGTTGCCAAAGAAAGTACACCGACTCAAGTATCAACACAGATAATTTTGACGGGCGCATAATTCAAAATAAAGACGAGTCCAGGTAACATTTCAGGCATCTTAAATGGTAAATGCGAATATCCGCAGACCAAAATGTACATGTGAGCCCCAAGTCCTCTATTGAATTTCAATCAAATAGAAAAGACAATAGAAAGCAATTATAATTAACATTTACATTTCAGGGCAGAGAATCCATGTGAGCATAACAGCACCTGCATCAATGTACCTGGTAACTTTAGCTGTAGTTGCGTGACTGGTTGGGAAGGTAGAATATGTAACGAGGACATTAATGAATGTAATCTTACGTCAGGGTTGTGTCACAATGGTGGAAATTGTACAAATACCCCCGGTGCGTACAGATGTGTATGTCCTTATCCGTATACGGGACTAGCATGTAAAGATATTTCTACGACAGTCTCTACAACAACTACCACGTCAACCACTACACCAACGACACCTATTGCATCTACGAGTAATGGTTTGACAAGTGTAAGCCTTGTAGATACAACGACTATAAGCAACGTAGCAACATCATCGCTTTCAACGAAGCCATTGACTTCCGTTGCTACTTCTGTTCCTGGGTCCAATACGTCGCCTTATTTCAAAAGCTCAAAAGTGGCACTGACATCGCAACACTCGTCTACAAAAAGTCATGCAGCTTCAACAAGTGACTTTACAACCCCCAACGCAGCAACATCATCGCTTTCAACGAAGCCATCGACTTCCGTTGCTACTTCTGTTCCTGGGTCCAATACATCGCCTTATTTCAAAATCTCAAAAGTGGCACTGACATCGCAAAACTCGTCTACAAAAAATCCTGCAGCTTCAACAAGTGACTTGACAATGATGACTAGAACCATCTCAAATATAACAACATCTTACTATCACACAACAACACATTCTGCTTCTTCCAATTCAACACACTCCAAAGCACGCCAAGCAGCTCCAGAAGGCGATAACTCGGGTAAATGTAGTATTTCATTTACAGAAGTTTGTACATGAGGGAGTATGGTATGCGGATAACACGAAACGAATTATGTCGTCAGACTAAATATGTACACACATTGACAAAGTCTGCTTCTAAGTATTAAACAATATCATTGAGAAAACGTTTTTATGACGATCCCAACGAACAGCTGTGATAATCAAATTGTAAACAAAACATTTTTCTTTAAATTTAAGTTAATCACATATACGTGGGTCAGTCCAACTAAACAATGCCATACTTATAATATAAACTTGTCCATGGCATCGCACGGGAAAATTGACTTTACACATGCATTTAGATTCAAAGTTTACCCGGTAGAAAGGCAACAAATATTCTAACTGCTCTCAAAGAAGCTTGTTGTCATTGGTAAAAATACAGTTTACATGTGGGTACAGTAATGCTACGATGGTGCACACACGTACCATTCTGGCAGGTCATATCAACAACTTAAACTTGACTATAGCAATGAGATTGCTTATGAAGTTTGTCCTGATTCTGTTGGTATCATTTCGAAAGAGCTTTTACTCTTTAAACAATCATTGAATTTACCATTTGAGCCGTCCCGCTAGAAAAACCAACAGTATGGCATGTGCGTAATGTATCGAACCGGATCAGTCTGCGCAGTCCGAGCAGTTAATCCGGCCCGACACATCGCGTCTCAGGGGGATAGAGGTATAGAGTAATGATTCCTGAAACAGAAAATCCACAGGAGGCGAATAATATTTATCCGGGTAAGACAATCAGGTTTCGCAAACAAAATAAGGCGACACTGCGTTCCAAAGTATCGTTACTCTTCCCGAAACATGGATCATGTCTTTTAAAGTTTGCCTATGATATCAGCGGACTATGAACCAAACACGGGGCGTCACAAAGACAGACAGTGAATAATATTGTTATGCTGGAATGTTTCTGAATTGATTCATGAGATATCGTTGATTTTATACGACAACAACAAGTGCCATTACGGGAATACTGTTTGCTTATGCTGTTTTGAAGGTGTGCAGATTGAGCTCTTTCGCTGCCAAAGGCAATTAATGGTTTTTGCAAACAATGCAGATTCAAGTGAGACAGCTCGTTATGTTTGCCACTTAGACATTAAGTTTTACAAAATATCCTGTTGGACAAAAAATGAAGAGGCCCAATTTTCAAAGAAAGAGTCGACATCATGAAATTCGGCTGTGAATTAGTTATACGTCCTAACTATTCGTCGGACTTATGTCCATTTAATCCGTTCTGTTCTCGCAGTTGAATGAACCATTACGGACAATTCGCTATGAGGATTTCAATCAACTTAGCTGTGACAACAACTTATGTTGCCTACAAATCGGTGTTTAAGCCTTGTCAGTTGTCACATATTTAAGATTTCCCTGAAAGATCAGTGGTAGACTGTAATGAAAGACTGTGATTTGAAACTGTAACTGCAATTATTTATTTCTGTATAGACGTACCAACTCTTATTTAACTTTTACTGAACCTCTTAATTCAAAACAGTTTTATTCGATTCGTTATGCGAAAACATTTCAAAATAGAATGCTACCTGTCAGACATTGTAAGATATATCACTTACATGTAACTTTATTTTTCAGATGGAGGCGGCACCAATGCAGGGGCTATCGTCGGACCTATTGTAGGACTTCTGGTGATTGCAGGAGCTGTTGGAGCGGGATTTATCGTATATAAGAAATATTACAGGTAAACACTCACACAAATAGAGAGTCAGGATTATAACCTTGTCTTTATTAAACTTTGACGTGTGACCTAGTTTTAAACTGAAATAAACAATAGTCTAACTTAACCAAGATATCAAGACAAACGGTCCGACAAGATTGTGCCAGTCTGCAGTAACAAATGCGGCCTCTTCAGTGTCCTTAAGCTTTTCTTAAATTGATCATTGTGACCTAGGTTTTATCCGACATAATTCATTTTTGAACTAGCTTAGATATCATCAAGTTAAATATTCTGACATAAACTCAACATGCTCAAGTTAAGAGTGTCTATAATAAAATACTACAATTTGAACGAGTGGCCTAGGTTTTTGATCCGACATGAACCGTATTTATACCTGGCCTAGCATTGATCAAGACAAACATGTTTTCAATGGTTCAACCTGCCCAAGTCTAAAGTATCTAACATAGCTTTTGTTAAATTTGGGGTAGTGACCTATTTTTTATTCTAAATAGGCGGTCGACGTGGATTGTACTTGGGCAATACACATTTCCTAGCCAAGTACTGGTTTGTTTACCGAGGGATTATGAATAAGTAAACTCCGAAATATAACTGATATGATGTTGAAAGCGATTTAAAAACCAAAATGAAACAAACGAACACATTTTGTCCGAATAACTAATATTTAAACTTGGCATAGATATCATTAAGACAATAATTCTGATGAACTAAATTTAGCCTTTAGAGCGTCAACCATATTTTACTACAATTTGGCTTAGCCATCTTATTCTAAATCCGGCATAACCTGTGTACTCAAACCTTGCCTATAAACCATAAACACAAACGAACAAACGAAACGTTTGATACAGATTAGATGAAAACAGTGACCTCGTTAGTGTCCAAGGGCAAATTGTTGAAGAGGGATGAAAGGCAATCACAATAGCTCACCTTGCATAACGTATAATGGCGTCATTTTTCCATTTCCCGTTAATTTCCATTAAGTTCACAAAATACTAAAAACAGAGATATCACCTTTGACTAAATGCTCTCTTAATTGCGATAGGTGTTGTCCTTTTTTCTGCGATAGGTGATTTTTATTTAGAAATATACACACGATGTGCCGGATTCGGCTCCTACTTCTCGAAATTATCCAGAAAATTGACTATACATGTAAGACTTCCCGTAGTTCGAAAAAACATAATCGGTGATCCTGGCATTGTCATTTTTTAGACATGGACGAATAGTCAAATATAAGCCCACACCATACTCGGAGTGTAGTTTCATGCGGGCCCACGTGTATAATTATGTTATATTAATTTCGGGAATTTATG
This sequence comes from Serripes groenlandicus, assembly GCA_031761405.1. Taxonomy (NCBI): domain Eukaryota; kingdom Metazoa; phylum Mollusca; class Bivalvia; order Cardiida; family Cardiidae; genus Serripes; species Serripes groenlandicus. Next base: position 12,295,065 of record JASEVX010000009.1, on the reverse strand, counting down.
AAAAGTGGTATATTTTAGCCAAAGCTGAAAAGTAGTTTTGTTTTTGAACAATATCAATTCTGTGTAAATACTTTTGTATACATCTAAGAATCTATATTTTACACAAATTTTATATTTCATGTTCCTAGAAAGTCGCACAAAATTGATGCAAGTAACGAGTCACAGGTTGAAACGACAAAGCAGGAACCAACTACTGGCGATTTTAATAAAAACTCGAAATGGAAGTCCCAAACTGCCGACCCGGCAATGAACGCTGATCCAGCTACGGTCGGCAATGACGTAGGTACGACGCCATAATGAATGTTAAGACTGTCAAAGTAAAATCTTGAACGCAAAGATTTAGAGGGTTATTGAACTGACTGATGACTGGTAGTTAAAAGTGGTAGTGTTACACGTATTAAGCAGACTAAGTGGAAGAGAGTATTGTTAAAAATCATTTATGTTAGTACAGTCAAATTTTTCCTAAGCAGTACACCCAGCTAAGGTAAATGTTGTTTTGGTTAATCTTCAAGTAGCTGCTTAATACAAGTTGGCAGCTTAACGGCGTATATACATTTGACTGTATTTCACATGCCCTAGAACTACTTATCTCTTCATATTGCCTTTGAAAGAACATCACGCACTTACTCAACGAACTCATGCCCACATCTTTGTATATGCGATACAACGAAGTTTCGTTTGACGCTTCTCGAATGTCTAAAACTAGATTAACGTACTTGAGTTTAATGCCATTTTTAACATTTATTCAGTTATATCACGTGACTGAACACTTAATAATGGTTCATTTATAAACAATACAAATTATCCTAGAAAATGAGTGTAACTATACACTCTGAGATTTATAATGAAACTGGCTTTTTATTAATCTGTTTCTTAATGAGCTGCGTCAATAGAAATGGATATACTTGTGGCTTCCGCATGGTTCTGATTTAAGAAGACAAACCTATGGGGCTACCATTCTATACAATCATCGTGATGTAAATATTTGGCACCTCAAGATAGACGCTATTTAGAAATCGAGTGAGTCTACGTATATAACCAGACCCGATCGGGTCTTAACTCCTCGCATATGCAACATTTAAATTGCGTAGTTTAATTTATTTAGTATGTTTATTATTTGTTCTTTTCTATATATTTGTTGTAGAGAAAAAGGGTTGATTTTCTTCTTTATATTTATGATAGATTTGTTATATCTATAACATGCATGGTCTTTGTTCTATTTACTTCAAGAAATTTGTTTTCACTTATAATTACCCATTTAATCAAAGTACTTACAGAGCCGATTTTTGAAGACCTATATCGCCATAAATGTACATAGCTTCTATCATTTTGGAAAAAAGAATGACATACAAATTACATTTAACAAACTGGAAAATGGTTTTCAAAGCTCCGTTCCACCAACCATATACTTGTGGATGAAAAGGCATGTCTCACTACGATTGAGAGCAACTTCTAAAAAAAAGAATTAATATATAAAATTGCAAGTCCATATCACCGATGGTTGGACAGCCTTAGATTTAACTGTTCCAAGAAACAATATAGAACAACTGTTTAGGTAGCTGTCCAATAAAGCTCGAATAAGGTATATGCACCGTATATCACACAAGAACAAAACTATATAATAGCCCACACTTCATCCGAGTACCAACCTTCGGAATTTTACGACCATCAAAAATCCATATCTGTCTAAGATTCGGCACAGTCTGAATACGATCGTCTCCGTTCTTCCAAAGGGCTTTTGGATACGTGGCTCAATTATTATTTCCTTTACAAGAATTACACTTTTCTTAGTAATTTGGATTGCGTGATGCGACGAAGTACATCTTTCGTCCAAAATGTTTGATAATCGTTTTCTAAGATATTTTTAATGAACATTATTACAAATAAATGGTTAACTGCAGCGCACGGGCTGCTTTTTAATAAGATCAAGTTCTTCAGCATAACTTACTCTGTGTACGGCAATTATGCATCTATTAACTCATATACCTTCAACTTACGTAACATAATGTTGCAATATATATGACATCTTTTAAGTCTCCTGCTTGAAAGTTTTCTCATACCAAGAGTGCCAAACAGTCACAAAATAAGCCCCTCTGGAAGGCATGACTCTGGAACAACTAAAGAGATTTGGCCTGGTTTAATTGATCACAACCGACATTTTATGTCAACAGAAATTCACAGCAAGTTTGATGAAGATTGAAAAATAACTATTAAAGTTAGAGAGCATATGGCCAATGTTGTCACTCTTTGATAATTCAAGCGCCAAAATCTTAAATTGCTTTGGGCGATTTGGCTGATTATCGAGCTTTGCCCGGACATTATGTCATTGGTTTGGGGAAGATTTGCATTTGCCTATAGAACTTGGCCCATACCGGGTTCCATTTGTTTTCATTTATTTTTTAATGATTTTTAAATCTCCTCATTCAGAAAGTGTCAAAAGTCTAATGAACAAGGCCAAATGTAAAAGAACTAAGATTGTTTTTTAACAGAAGGTGAGCTCTGCAGAAGACATTTGTCATTTTACTTTTCATTCCTGAAAATATATCACTTTCAATATTTTTATCAAGTAAGAGCAATATCTAAATTTAAAATTTTAAGTAATAAATTGTTAACCCGATTGCCACCCATCAGACAACACTTAGAATTGCTGCTGTTAGTATATGGCATATTGCTAAGATTTACATTGTCTGTGCTTGATGGATTCTGCCATCAGACCAAAGCAACAATCCTTTTTAATCTAAATACACACCTGTTCTCAAAAACATCAAGAATATCACCGACATGCTACATGCCTACTCAGCCGAAGGGGGAGGGGGGGGGGGGGGGGGGGAGTGAAGCTTTACAATTTGCTTACCCTCGCGTAGCAGGATTACTTATTTGGCGAGCAGTCTCAGCCGAGGGTTCCAGTACTTTACCTTTATATTCGGTAAGACATTCACTGCCTACCAAGGATCATTGATAGAGGTTTGCACAAACATTCAAAGTAAGTTCGATAATTATTGGATTTTAACTGTTAAATTTAAAGAGTGGACAAGGCTTCTTTGGCCAAATTTTGGATAATTCATTATCAATTATGTCCTGGGCGATTTGGCTTGTTATTGAACTTGACATTATATACCCAAAACCATTTTTAACAAGTTTGGTCAAAATCCGACGAAAGCTGAGCGACTTAGAGAGCAGACAACGTTCGGACGACGCCCAACGAATGTATTGTCATGATACGGCCCTGGGAGTATCTCTTGCTACGAAATTGAAAACATTTTGAGAGAAAATGATCTGATTCGTTATTAGCAATTCCTTTGTTTAAAACGTTTTCTTTTAAAGTTTAAAAGTCGAATGTGTCAAAAGACATCTGAATCAAGCAAAATGTTGTTTTTACCTGTTCGGCATGTCGTTTTACTATTCATGCCTGAAAAACATATCTTCGAATCTTTATATTAAGTTCAGGCAAGAACTCTAGGTTTAAATCAGATGTCTCTCTTTAGTCTTTACAAAAGAAAGTAAAGCGGCTTGCCATCGACCGGAGACCAAAAATATACCCTACGAATGTCAGCTAAAAAAATGTGGCAGTTTCATATTCGTTTGTTAAAATTGTAAATTGACGTTGCTTTCAATAGTGTTTAAGTTACATCAAAATATTAGTTCGGTAATTGAGTTAGCTCATCATTGACCTTAATATTACCATCGATAGCAAAACACAGACGATTACGATTAACGTTGATCGAAACATTTGCATGTAGCCAATGTACGGTGGTCGGACCTGTATCGGTATGTGAAAGTTTATTAAAATTAATTTAAGCCATCCAGAATCATTTTTTAGCGCATGACCAAATTCCTAAAGGTGAAGGTTCATACACTAAATGAATGTTAGAGGTTCGTTTTTTTCTCAACGGATCATGATACCCTATACAGTCATGTTATGCAAATAGTACGTAGTTCTCTAAGGGGAACAACGCGCATACTTCTTATACCTTTAGGGGAGGTGGTTTCGTTGGGGTCATTTCCTAGGAGATAAGAATCTTCTTTAGGTGATCAGGCACTTAAAATGTCGCTATGCAGAAACTTTTCTATGTACAACACCAGCATGAAAGTGTCATTAGATATGCTTGTAGATTGGAGTATTTGCTACATGCAGTTTTGGATGGACCCATATTAGGGGAGCAGCAAGGAATAATATGCTACGTCATAGATTCTGGACGGAATTTGCTTCAACACAGTAACGAGATTATACAAGGACGGATTATGACTTAATAACTGAATAAGGTGAGTTATTGCGTAAGGATTAAGGAAAAGAGCTTCGCAGATAGTCACAGTCCTCTGTATCATCTACGAAGGCCGACCACAATCCTGTCTCTCTTTCGTCAGTGGATAGCTCAGAATTTGATCGGAAGCTGAAGGATTTGGAAACACATATAATCTAAGCTTACCTCTAAAGCAACTACGGTACATACTCGGTTGGCTGATATGGATGGTAAGTTTAAATTGATCATGAACAAATGTGGCTTGTCCTGCCCAAGTTCAATATCAACAAGAGAGCAGCCATGGTGATGGACGTCGATGAAGAGGAAGGAAACTTTAACCGCCGTTAAAGCGATACAGAGGCTGGTGAATTTAAAGGCATGAAACAGACTTTGTTTGACAGACTAGTATGTCAGGCTAATGAGAGCCAGACTGTTCTAACTATTGATATGTACTATAAAGCTCTTTTAGACAGCCGGTCCATGAAGACTACTATTTCAGAATCGACATTTCGATGTTTACCTTTCCTTTCAACCATTCGCTCCTTAACCTTGATTCTCTCAGACTGACTTAATCGATAGTAGACGGGACTTCGATAAAGTATATTGGGTAGTTCGAAGCCAGAACTTCCGTTCCGACTATTTCCATTGAAAAGTGTGTGCTTGATCTGCCGATCTTGGTCATACAAGATCATCATTTCAATCGTACTTGTCCCAAATGGAACTACTGCGCCTAGGTCTTTATTATTTTTAGATCTTGGAGCCAAGCCTTAAATAAATAAAGCTTGCTCAATAACAAGGAAGCATTTGAGTCCCCTTAGACGTGTACATATACCTTGGCTACATAAATAAGTCCATTATGGAACAGGACACTCACAGGGTTCCACATTAAAGAGTACGAACCTTTCATACCGAAAACTATTTAAGATATGTCTGATGTAATGCACCCACGCAACAAGGACCAGCGCATGGAATTCGGCAAAACATTATCCACAATATTTCCGCATTAGCTTAAGTTAGCTTATTAGCTTAAAGACTGGTTACCACATTTATTATTCAAAATGCGATCTATATTTCTTTTTATTCGTATATTCATTATTAAAAATGCGATATCATCAGACGTTATAAAAAAAAGTACATCATGCACTATTACCTTAGCCTTTTAATCTGTTTTACTACGTATGTTTTCGCTCTTTTGTTCTGTACTCCTTTTCTGATTATGTGATATATGATGCACTCTAAATATCCCAATATTATTAAGATACGGAATTGATTTCACAAGTAAATAATACCGATATAGTGAATCCAGACAAATTAAGAAGAATGCACATCGCATCATCCTTTTCACCGACCTTGTAATTCATAGCTAAATCATCAAAACGAGATAAAAAAAAAAACAGTGTAAGTCCCGGACACAATATCAACATGCCAAAACAAATGGAGAATGGTATCAATCCGAGTAAATAAAAAGTCCATGACAAGAAATAGTCTCATCGAATTATATCGAAAATATAAATAGTTGTTATCATTAAAACACTTTTTAGATGACTAATTGCAATAAAAAGGGTTAAATCAGTCACATCTGACATAATTCACCTCGAGTATTATTTACTGTGGACATCTAGACAATACTCTTCTAACTGCAACGTATCGTAAGCCTAATACATCAAACCCGTTAGCGCAGGCGTCTTGAAATCGGTAGGTAGTCTGAGATGCCCAACAACTTGCATTTGTTTCACTTACCTTTTATGTTAAGTAATATTTCGAAACGCCTTAACAGATGCCAATATATGCGTAGTAAAGACTTCCCGACAATCTTAGCAATCGCTATTGTACATATTAAAGCACAAATGTAGAACCTATATCTAAACACGATGGTTTCAGTTATGATAAAAGCAAAAACACCTAGGATGAAATGAGAAATTTAGCAATTTTACTTTTCGATATATGACTGTTATGTGTATCTGCACGTTTGAAAGGGTTAAATATTATCTCAATAAAATATGTAAGCACCCGTTTACCTGTTTAAGTGTCTGCTCATACATGTAACATCAACTCGAGTATTTGGACATTTATCCCCTGATGTTTTTTAATATCAACCCAGTATTCATAGAAACTGTAACACAAACGCGAGATCCGAGTATGTTTTAAAAGTTTTTCGTCAAAAGCGACTTCGATCTGACTATTAAGATATACAGGTTTTTTTTATGTAAACGGTACTGAACGCATCTCTGCTCGTTCGAATGAATGGCCGAGCTGGGATTAAAAGAACGACCATTGAGCCGGGAGCCCTCGTCGTTACCGATAGAGTTATCGTGACCTAACTGCTTGATTTGATAACAGTAAGTCGGGTTTTAAACAAACATGTAAACGTTATGGTTGTTGAAGAACATGCAATTTCTCCTTTTCCTAAAGCCTTTTAAAATTGTCTTTTTGAAAATGTGTCAAATATCGACTGTATCCAGAAAAGGGCGTACTAAATTCGCTCGAACCAGCTCCACTTTTCGGGTCTACATTGAACATAAAATGCGTATTTCGTTAATTGCTCGATTACTTTCCGCTTTTTTGCAGTCATGAAATTGAAATTGTGAATTAAATAAATATTTCTTAAATCACATCTGATCTTGCCTTTTGTTCAAAACAACGACACAATCACTGTCGTCTCAATAAAAGAGTCTTAATGTAATTCAGTTATGTTGACATAGATCAGCAGCCCGTGCATCAGTTTATTACCTGTAAACTTTGAATTGTAATGACATTGTCATACGGTAAACCGTTATGCAATGCGATTAATGTAGAATCGGACGATGTGCTGATTTGTAAATATAGCGGCTGTTTTGTGCAAACATTGTTTAAATCACAGTAAGTCATTGTACAAAAGGAGCCGCTTACATAATAATAACCGAGGTGATGCAAGGTTTCACTGTTGACAGATAAGGGCATGAACCGCGTCTGTCGATGTCGGGTTTGGCATCATTTAGATTAATGTTTGCAAACTTCTAGCTTCTGTCGAAATACTCATGTAGGTCTTCATAACATATAAGCTGCTGCCAGGAGATTGTACCTATGCACTGATGTTCGACTTGGTATTCGTTGTACAATTATTCTTAATCATTTTCCACCTGCAGACACATTTTGACGCAATAGCAGCAGACGAGTTTGAGAACATTATGGCCAAAGGTGAAATTGCTCATGATGATCAATGTTCCCTTTAGCCACAATCTTTCCAGCTTTATTACACAATTAAGCTACCTTTTATGGAGATTTTTTAGGTTTTTGTCACAATGTTTCAAAGTCGTCTGCTGCAAATTTGCTGCAAATAGGAAAGAACCCCAAATCGATAGCCGCGGATCGTAAATAAAAAGTGACAGTATAATCTGAATTGGATGATTTTTTTTGTCTTTTCTTAAAGGACATTTACAAGTTCATGTCATATTTAAACTTTCCATGATGTTGTCAGTTTATAAATTACTCTTGATAAGACATTACACGAACAAGCACTTGGTTGAAACTTCGCATGTTGGATAGTCAAAGTTTATTTCAGACTTTTCGTTCATTTAAAATGGGAATCCGCTGTGGTCGAGTGGTTAGCGTCGGGGATTTCGAAACCGGGTGTCCCGGGTTCGATCCCCAGTCGCGGCACTACGGTCATGGTGGAGTGCCCTTGGGCAAGGCACATTTTCTAGCCTAGTACTGGTTTGTTTACCCAGGGATAATGAATAATTAAATTTAATTGCGCGCTAAATGACCTTAGCTGTCGATGCGCCATAAAACAATATACATTCATTCATTCATTCATTTAAAATGGATTCAAGAATCAGTTGGATAATTGTTATTGTTTTTGTAATTGGTGTAATTTAATTACATATTTTAAATCACAAACGTATTTAATATATGTCAAATATAATATATACACCGTGTAAAAGTACGGTTTGTTTTCGTCTAACCTCGAAATGTACTCCAATTAATCAATCATGCAATTTATTTACACTAAACGAAGAAGCTACACAAACAAAATGACCGTGATAAATTCTTTGTAAAAAATGTATTTGAAAATATGGAAACATATTGTCGTACAATTGAATATTTGACAACTTTGATATTATGTAGCCAAAACACATTTTTTTTTTCATATTTACTACACAAATTTATATTAATAAGTAATAGCACATGTTATACTATTTTTACATACTACCCGTATTAGTTTTCTAAACTAATAGTTAATGTAAATCAAAGTACTGAACTAACTGATAGAAGGGGATTTTAGAGTGATGTAAGCCAGGTGCAGATGGGATAATGAAATGTATGCAAGGTATGAACAGATCATGGCTAGGATATGTGGAAAGGTACAAACGAGAGCACATATCGTTACATTAATAAACAAAAAAGGTCAAGAAGGTAGAAGTATTGCATACATACAATTCATTTAGAAATTGAATTAAAAACAAAATATATTTTTTTGTAAATAATATAGAAAGCTTGTTTATATATATATAGCAACGCAATTAAAAGAAAGTAGTTCAGTGATGTGTGTCAATAGGTAATTTCGTTTTCGTTTTTGTTTTTAATCACACTCCAACAATAAATAAAAGATGCTTATATAATTTTAAAAACCCAATATAGATGTAAACAATATTGATCACTGGTTTAAACCTTTAAATGACTTTGAATCAATATCAGTGGAATTGAAAGAAATACTACAATGAAAAGCGACAACTCTACTAGAAAATGCAAATTACGAATTAGAGTAACTTTATAGTATAATACGTCCCAATCATGGGTATGACATTAAAGGTAATTTACTTGATCTGGAGTTTAGAAATATAACAATATAATAAATACTAGACTTTTAGAACACTTAATCGATATGAAATCAATGACATTAGTCACTCTCTAAATGTGTATCAAGCTTCTGACCTTTCTAAAAGTTCAGCAAAACCTCGAATACTCAAGAAATTATTTTAGATTAAAAACCTTCCCTATACAAAATCAGATTTATATTTAAGATCCATCACAGAAATACTTCAACAACTGTTGACCTATTTAGGATCTTTGTTTAATCGTCGATTTAACTCGATAGAAATGCAACCAGTTTGATTGGTGATTTACGTAGCTTTCAAAAAAAATTCAATTATATCTCGGATTTTCCTAGATAAGTTACCGATACTACTGGTCTATTACCCCAATGATGTCCTCGCAACCCTGAGCGCCAGGGAAGGCAGCCATTACTACCAGTTTTGAAGTCTTTGTTATAAACCGGCCAAGATCATCACGCGACCTCCCGCACTTGAGGCCGACTCTCTACCACTACACCACCGAGGCGGTCGAAACTCAAACTAGACCGCCTATATAAAGCAAATTATAAATGTCAGTTCAACCGTCTAAAAAATCTCGATAACATTAAATATTACCTTTGCAATCTGTTATTACAATACTTTCCTTTCGACTGTCCTGTCGGAGACATATGTGTTTATATGTTGTGACGGTAAAGTTGTGGACTTTTACCTATGGTTTTAATATATCACATCATAGGTAAACAGATATTTGAATGAAAAATATGTTAAATCATTGTAACAGTAGGAGAATATGTTCATTATGTTCATTATGAACAAATTAAACTTTTGCCACAGTATTTCAGAATTGCCTTGACACATAAGCCTCTGTTTGTGGAAAAGGGTTAAAATAATATTTTTTTTTTTTACAATAGCGACATTTAATACGTCTGTTTAAGGACAGAGCATGAAACGATTTTAAAAGCATATCGACACATTATATGTAAACATATCTATACATGAAATTGGCTCATTATGAAGAAATTGTCGATTGTCACTAGCTTTCAAAAGAGCTTTAAAAATTTAATATATCATATTGGCCTGAGACCACATCAATAAATGCATGTCGAAAAGGCGTGACACGTATACAAGGCTTTAGGAATGAAAGTATTAGAAATTAGTCTATTTTACATTTGCAATAATGCTTGATAAGCTGTGTCTGTATGAGGAAAACATATAGAATGTGAAATTGCTCTATGGATGAAAGCATAATTAAGTATAAGTGTGACCTCAATTTAAATAAATTCATGTGAAATTGCTCTATGGATGAAAGCATAATTAAGTATAAGTGTGACCTCAATTTAAATAAATTCTCACATTACAAAGTGTTATAAATGATATGAAATCTCAGTAGCAGACGATTATGTAAAGCAATGTGTGCATTAACATCCAATTAACACTTCTCTGCAGCACACGACTATTGACAACATTGTGACAAACAATTTATCCTAGGATTCGAAATGATGCGTCTACAAGTGTTAAATATATAGAACTACTTTCAAGGAAAATATGTGTTTAACAACTTATGAGGGAAATAGTAGAAACCTGCAGCAGACGAGTTTGAAAATAGCTGCGAGGGACATTCTTCTTTTCCATCAACGTTTCAATTAGTAAAAATAAATAAATATAAGCTGTGTAAATACTTAAACATTAATATACCAGAGGAAATGTAAGGAATGTAACTGAAAGTCGTAATTAAGGATAGATTAGAACATGTTAGGGAAACTTCTCCTTATCCAACATTATTTACCATTCAGAATCTCTAACTGAAAGTTCTAATTAAGAAAAGCTATAGATCTTAAATAAAATATTTTTAATCATTCAATGGTTTGTTGGTGTAATTTCCGTTGATTTCGTTCCTTTATTATCATTTTATGAAGTTAAAATATTACATGGAAATGACCCTTTGATTTGTGCCCACTTTTAGTCCGCTAAAATATTACTTGCAATAACAGCAACTAAAATTAACCCTTTCCCAAATAAAACAAATATGCAGCGGAAGACTTTGAAAACATAGTGATTTACACAAATAATGTATATGTCCAACAATGTTATTTATTGCGTATAGGCAGTGGTGGGAAAAATCCCTCATCATGTAATTGTAAATTAAAGCATGAAATTAATTCCAATACTTAATTATAGATCTAAACAATTATGCTGTTAACAGGTTGCATAGTATAACTTTCTATGATAATATATAATTTGTTTTCTTTTCGAAATGCCATACATTTTGTACTATTTTATTAATTCTACGAATTTACCTAGTTCGTGTCTATGTCTCTGATCTTGTGTATCGGTGTTGTTCACAAAAACGTGGCGCGTACGAAGATACATAATGATGTTTACTGCAGAAATATGTGTATTTCTTAAAATAAAATTCATTTTAAAAGCTGCAAATATATTTTCAGTTTGACAATAAAGTATCCAAATTATATTCTACATCAAACTGATTGTACTTGAAAAGACAAAGAGGTAGATTTTACTTTGAATTTATCGTACTATATTGATAAGTGTATGTTTAAAAAAAGTTCCTAAAGAAATACATGTTATAGTGCATATTTGATTAGGGACACGGTACAATCGCTAAGGAAGGAGATTATTACGTAAAAAATCACCTTCCAAAAATGAAATATAAATGTTAAATTTACAACCAGTTTGTGGCCATTGGAGATACAAATGTACCCCAAACTTCTAACAATAAATGCTCGTTATAAATATGACATTCGTACTAAAACGTGTATATTACACTAATGAATATAAAGTGACATCATTGACAACACTGACAAAAAACTGACAAAAAACAGTGTTCCCCAAATATATCAAATGTATGCCATGACTATTTGTTATTACACTCTCCAAATGTCAGGAGAAACGCACCGACAGCCCTTTCTGAGTTACTGAATAACTTTTATAGGACTGTATTCAAAGGAACATACTGCAATAAGACATCAAAAGCACCATTCGAATGAAGGGGAAATAACACAAATTGACCAATAGTGTATCACCTACATAATGTGCTGATGAAGCGTATATAATTATATATCGAGATATCTCAAACAACCATCCAATAATCAATTGCTAAGCTTAATCCCTAAGCAAGGATTGATTTGTGATACTGAACTTCCTTTTATCTTAGAACGCCGAATTGCGATAAATACGGTCTTGGCTTTTTAAGCAAAGACCTCCAAACTTGGCAGCTGGCAGTATTGTAACAGTCTATCTACATTCTGGTACATTTTTATAACTGCATGTACCAGAATGTAGACAGACTGTTACAATACTGCCAGCTGCCAAGTTTTGAGGTCTTTGTTTAAAAAACCAAGACCGTATTTATCGCAATTCTGCATTCTAAGATAAAAGGAAGTTGAAATTGTGTATGGGTTGTTTGGACGTTGTGCGCAAGTGGCTTTAATGAACATTTTAGAATATAAAATGGAGCATTGGTAGAATTCTGATTTGAGCAGGTGAGGCGTGTGTGCCAAGGAAACAACGTACGTCAGTCCTTTTAAGTCCCTAAGAAGCAGAACTCGAAAGTGAAAGCGTTTTTAGCAATCAGTGTTAAATACGCTTGCTTAAATATGTTGAATGTGACATTGGAAAATAATTATATTAATTGCAAAATATACGTGTGTATTTTCAGTCGACACGGGGTACTTTGCAAGACCGAAACATGACAGATTGTTGGAAAGGTGGAACTAAATGTTCAAGATGGGGAACCTGCAAGATTGATACGCTTTCGAGTAATTTTACATGCATTTGTCATGCGGGTTTTAAGGTAAGGACATCAACTGAATTTATATGCATTTAATAGAAAAAACGTTCAATGAAACCGTTAATTTACATATGAGCGCTAAAACGGCATAGCCAACCGGAGCGTATTAATTATTATATGTGTTGATAAAAAGCTGTCTTCGCAACCACACAAAAGGATTCATTTCAGGTTTTAAACTTTCAGAAGTGTTCTATACCTAATATTTATCTATTGACGTAAAGTGTAGATATCGATGAGGACACGTGGATGCACAGTTTGATCTGGTTCTACACTAATCGAAAATGCCATAAGATTAGGGTTTCAGGAGCATCGCACATATATTTAAGAAACTGAAATATAGAATAAAATGTTTCGATAAAGCTTACGTCCGTGGTAGTCTTCAAGATGATTATGATCCATTGACTAGTTTCGCAAAAAAAAAGCAATTTTAGAAGTTATACATTTAACTTATGTAAACAAGGTCTAGATAATTTTCACACATATTTCAGGAACAGTTGTGTGAGGAAGACAGAAACAATAGGTCACGTGCTCCTCCATGGTCAAATATTTCAACTAACTTTAATAACACGGCGATGATGCGTCATGTAATTATAGATACACTCACAATGTAAATCAGTGCCCAGAAAGCTGCCGTTATGGAAAGCATTATATCTACATATAATATGTATAAGTATGAATATGGGTGCTATGGTGCTATTGTATAAATCTTGATCTATCTATGTAGAGCATCTACAATTTGGAAAATTATTATGTTTTAAGGAGCGTTCATTTTCCCTGTCACGATCGTAAATTTGTTAATTTGACCAGTTATGACCATAATCGTGTTTGTCGTCAAAAAACCCCGGTGTATGTGGGGAAGTAAACCTCGCAGGATTGTTGTGTGTTGTCCAGGCGGTAAAAAGATGGTAAACACACGTTAGGTGAACTTTATACCATGATGGCACGTATACAACGTTGATAGGAGCATCAACTCAAATAAATCAAGCAATTGTTAGCCGAAACTATTTTTATCAGCACATCACTATTCCAATAGATGACGATTTTCTGAAATAACAACATCCGAGATGATAGGAAACAGTTTAGTATATTGCTTTAATTGAATGTTCTTTAAGTTTAACACAATTATGCCATTACAATGCTTTCAATAAATATATTAAACTAAAGGACTAATATTCTCTATATCTTAAAGGTGTGATTGTGTACCGGGATGGCTAGGTTCACACTGCCAGACCTCTGATGGATCCATATACCACGGCGACGTGTCCAACAGGTTATACAGGTGTTAACTGTACGGATGACTTTGATGAGTGTACACAATGGTATTGCCACATTTTGAATCAGCTTTATCTTAAACTCTTATTTTCTGGTCAATATGTTTAATAGTATGTACTTAAAGTCTGAAGTCGATAACACATATGTGTAGTATGCATTGCCGTTGTTTTATTTATTTATTTTTATAAAAAGCTTCAACCATTACAGAGTATATTTAATTGAGTCTCAACAGATTTAAAGGTTTTATTAAATGTCATGGTTGTCATTTGGTGTATATATTAGTTTATGCGAAATATGTTTTACGTTTTCTGGTATCCAGACACACTATAAAATATTATTTGTGAACAATAATTAAATTAAGAAAACTACCTATAATATTGCGAATACCTACTTTTGAAATATGCAAATCGTCGAGAGACAAAGATCAATGAGGCACTTGCCTACGGTAGCTTCTTATAAGCTGTTCGATGTCTTAAAAATGGTCCCGATGTGGGCTTTTAAACACATAGAATATAGTCAAATACTACGTCATTCCGTCGAATGAAGAAGATGTAGTGTCAAAGAATGATATTAAAGACTGACATATACAATGCGCTTTCTTTCATTTGCACATGCATCTACATATAAGGTTGTGTAGGTACATTGTAAGCAAGAAAGTTTGAAGCTATGAATAGATGAATATGTAGATAAAACGGTTGATGACGATGAAATAAATAGCAATCAACGAAATCTTGATAATGAATCCTTCCTACTTTGTCAAATAATAAACTTACATGTATGTTTTTTAATGGAAGGTCAGCTAACGATAATAATATATTGATAAACCTCATCCTTGCACTATCTTCAAATATGTTGGACTTACTTATCATTTCTAAGGGCAAACTCCTTTGCCATGATGAATAATTCGTAGGTTGCCAAAGAAAGTACACCGACTCAAGTATCAACACAGATACTTTTGACGGGCGCATAATTAAAAAAAAAAAAGACGAGTCCAGGTAACATTTCAGGCATGGTAAATGCGAATATTCGCAGACTAAAATGTACATGTAAGGCCCAAGTCCTCTATTGAATTTCGATCAAATAGAAAAGACAATAGAAAGCAATTACTATTTACCTTTACATTTCAGGGCAGAGAATCCATGTGAGCATAACAACACCTTTAACAATGCACCTGCTGTGTGTTCCATAGTAAACACAACATAAACAGTTTAAGCTATGCCTATCAAACGGAACGAAACCTACCTGTTGTATGAATGGAAAACAGGTAAAACAAGTTTGGTTAACCGACTAAGGAACGGTATATCGACAAAACCTATATAGGTTTCGCAAAACAGGTTTTGAGTTTTGTGACTATGGAACACAGGGCTGGTAACTTTAGCTGTAGTTGCGTGACTGGTTGGGAAGGTAGAATCTGTAACGAGGACATTAATGAATGTAATCTTACTTCAGGGTTGTGTAACAATGGTGGAGATTGTACAAACACCCCCGGTGCGTACAAATGTGTATGTCCTTATCCGTATACGGGACTAGCTTGTAAAGATATTTCTACAACAAGCTTTACAACAACTACCACGTCAACCACCACACCAACGAGACCTTTTCAGTCCTCGAATATCGGTTTGACAAGTGTAAACGTTGTAGAAACACAGACTACCACGAAAGCAGCAACATCATCAATTTCAACGAAGCCATCGTCTTCCGTCGCTACTTCTGTTACTGGGTCGAATACGTCGCCTTCCTTCTCAACCTCAAAAGTGGCACGGACATCGCAAAACTCGTCAGTTTTAACAAGTGACTTGACAACGATTACTAAAACAATCTCAAATATAACATCATCTTACTATCACACCACAACAAATTCTGCTTCTTCCAATTCAACACACTCCAAAGCACGCCAAGCAGCTCCAGAAGGCGATACTTCAGGTAAGTGCAGTATTTCCTTTACAGGTGTTTGTACATGATGGAGTATGGTGCGCGGCTAACACGAAACGAATTACGTCGTCCGATTAAATATGTTCACACATAGACAACGTCTGCTTTTAAGTATTACACAATTCCATTGAGAATTTTTTGTTATGACTATGCTGACGAACAACTGTGATAATCAAATTGTAAACAAAACCTTTTTTTTTAAAATGTAAGTTAATCACATATTCGAGGGTCGGTCATACTAAACTTGAGAACACTTATTATATAAACTTTTCCGTTCGCACGGGAAAATATACTTTTTTAGATTTAAAGCTTAAAACGACACTTATTCTAACTGCTCGCAAAGAAGGTGACGTATTGTCATTGTTATAAAAACAGCTTGCATATGGTTACAGTTATGATACGATGTTGCACGCACGTACCATTCTGGCAGGTCATATCAACAACTTAAACTTCTGAAAGACGAAAGCAATGAGATTGCTGATGAGGGCTTGTCCTGATGCTGTTTGTATCGTTTTAAAACAGAGCTTTTACCCATAACAATCATAAAGTACTCCATTTGAACCGCCTCGCGAGAAAACCAACATTATGGCTTCTGTGTAATATATCGACCTAGATCAGCCTGCGCAGTCCGCGCAAACTGATCCTTGCCAACATATTCCTTCTCATGGGGGATACATGTATAGCGTAATGAATCCTGAAACAGAACATCCAATGGGGACGAAAAGTGTATATCCGTTTAAGCTTGCGCGGCATGCTTAGGCTGATCCGGGTCAGTAATTTACGCAGAGTCTACACTGTTGGTTTAATAACGGGGCGGCTTATTTTCTTTTAATTGCTGAGAAAGACAATCAGGTTTCTCAAACAAAGTATCGTTACTCTTCACGAAACATGGATCAGGTCTTTGAAAGTTTGCCTATGGTATCAGTTGAATATGAACCTAACACGGGGCGTCACAAAGACAGACAGTTAATACAGAATATATTGAATAATATTGTTATGCTGGAATATTTCTGAATTGACTTGAGATACCGTTTATTTTATGCGACAATACCAAGTGCGATTAAACGAACACTGTTTGCTAATGCTGTTCTTAAGGGTTGCAGATTGAATCTTCTTAACTCCTTTGCTGCAAAAGGCAATAAATGCTTTTTGCAAACAATGCAGATTCAAGTGAGACAGCTCGCAATGTTTGCCACTTAGACATTATGTTTTACAAAATATCCTGCTGGATGAAAAATGAAGAGGCCCAATGTTCAACATGAAAGAGTCGACATCATGAAATTCTGCAGTGAATGGGTTATAGGACTTATGTCCATTTAATCTGTTTTGTTTACGCAGTTGAATGAATCATAACGCATACTTCGCTATGATGTTAAATCAACTTAGCTGTGACAACAACTTATGCTGCCTACAAATTGGTGTTTTAGACTTGTCATAGCCTTATAAGATTTCGGTGAAAAATCGGTGGTAGACTGTGATGAAAGACTGTGATTTGAAACTGTAATTGCAATTATTTATTTCTGTATAGACGTACCAACTGTTATTTAATCTTTAATGAACCTCTTAATTTAAAACAGTTTTATTCAATTAGTTATGCGAAAACATTTACACATAGGATGTAACCTGTCCGACATTGCAAGATATACTACTTACATGTAACTTCATTTTTCAGGTGGAGGCGGCACCAACGCAGGGGCTATCGCCGGTCCTATTGTAGGACTTCTGGTGATTGCAGGAGCTGTTGGAGCGGGATTTATCGTATATAAGAAATATTACAGGTAAACACACACACACAAATAGAGAGTCAGTATTATAACCTTGTCTTTCTTAAACATTGGCTTTTGACCTAGTTTTAAACTGAGTTACCAATATTCTAACTGAGCCAAGATATCAAGACAAACGGTCCGACAAAATTTTGCCAGTCTGCAGTAACAAATGCGGTATCTTCAGTATCCTTAAGCTTTTCTTAAATTGATCATTGTGACCTAGATTTTATCCGACATAATTCATTTTTGAACTTGCTTAGATATCACCAAGTTAAATATTCTGACATAATCTCAATATGCTCAAGTTAAGAGTGTCTATAATAAAATACTAAAATTTGAACGAGTGGCCTTGGTTTTTGATTCGACATGAACCGTATTTATACCTGGCCTAGCATTTATCAAGACAGACACTGTTTCAATGGTTCAACCTGCCCAAGTCTAAAGTATCTAAAATAGTTTTTTTTAAATTTGGTGTAGTGACCTTTTTTTTAATTCTAAATAGGCGGTCGACTTGGAGTGTACTTGGGCAAGACACTTTTCCTAGCCAAGTACTGGTTTGCTTACAGAGGGATGATGAATAAGTAAACTATCTCCGAAATATAACTGATATGATGTTGAAAACGGTTTAAAAACCCAAATGAAACAAACGAACACATTTTGTCCGAATAACAAATATTTAAACTTGGCATAGATATCAGTACGACAATAATTCTGATGAACTAAATGCAGCCGTTAGAGTGTCAACTATATTCTACTACAATTTGGCTTAGTAATCTTATTTTTAATCCAGCATAGCCATAACCTGTGTACTCGAACCTTGCCTATAAACCATTAACACAAACGACCAAACGAAACGTTTGATACAGATTAGATGAAAACTGTGACCTCGTTAGTGTCCAAGAGCAAATTGTTGACGACGGATGAAAGGCAATCACAATAGCTTACATTGTATAACGCATAATGACGTCATTTTTCCATTGCTCGTTAATTTCCATTAAGTTCACAAAATACTATAAACTGAGATATCACCTTTGACTAAATGCTCTCTTAATTAACTTTTCATATTTGTATTCTTGGATGTATATGTATGTGTACGTGTATGTGAAAGTGCATGTATATGTGAGTATATATGCGTATTTATATGTATGTGTGTATTTATGTGTAAGTGTATATGTATGTATATAAATATATGAAGCCATGTATATTCTGTAGATAAGTTTTGTGAATAAGTGTATTCTTTTATTCATCTTTTTTTTATATTTCTTCTGACTCAATAACAGTAGATACTACTTAGACTTTGGAAACAATTGAATCATAGATTAGTAAAATGATGTAAATAAACTACGATCAAAAGTTGCCTGTCGCAAAATATCAGTTCTGTAACTACGGAAAACAAAAAGGTTACTTTTCCAGTCAATTACGAGCTCATGACAAAATATAAGATTAGTCAATCTCGATTAAGAGTATCATTATGTATGATTTGCTTCTATTTTTTTCTGTGTGTGTGTTAATTGTAAATTGTGTATATATTCTTTTAGTATGTGTGTGGTATTTGTAATTTGTTTATATATTGTCAAAATGACAAGAAACTTTACAGTTTACGTCAAATAAAAGTATTGTCCTATCGTCCTATTGTCTTAATTGCGATAGGTGTTTTGCTTTTTTCTGCGATAGGTGATTTTTATTTAGAAATAAACACACGATGTGCCGGATTCGGCTACTACTTCTCGAAATTATCCAGAAAATTGACTGTACCTGTAAGACTTCCTGAGTTAACTAATTCTAAGCGTATTCGGTGATCCTGGCATTGTCATTTATTAATTTATTAGACATGGACGAAACGTCAAATATAAGCCCACACCATACTCGGAGTGTAGTTTCATGTGGGTCCACGTGTATAATTATGTTATATTAATTTCGGAAATTTTTGAAACGTGGTATATTTTAGCGAAAGCTGAAAAGTAGTTTTGATTTTGAACAATGTCAATTCTGTGTAAATACTTTTGTGTAGATCTAGGAATCTATATTTTACACAAATTGTATATTTCATGTTCCTAGAAAGTCGCACAAAATTGATGCAAGTAACGAGTCACAGGTTGAGACGACAAAGCAGGAACCAACTACTGGCGATTCTAATAAAAACTCGAAATGGAAGTCCCAAACTGCCGACCCGGCAATGAACGCTGATCCAGCTACAGTCGGCAATGGCGTAGGTACGACGCCATAATGAATGTTAAGACTGCCAAAATAAAATCTTGAATGCAAAGATTTAGAGGGTTATTTAACTGACTGATGGCTGGTAGTTAAAAGTGGTAGTGTTACAAGTATTAAGCAGACTAAGTGGAAGAGAGTGTTGTTAAAAATCATTTATGTTAGTACAGTCAAATTCTTCATAAGCAGTACACCCAGCTGTTAGTAAACATTTGGCTTCCGAACACAGGTGCCTGCTTATCACAAGTCAGATTCAGAAGATAAATGTTGTTTTGGTTAATCTTCAAGTAGCTGCTTAATACAGGTTGACAGCTTAACAGATATGACGGCGTATATACATTTGACTGTATTTCACATGCCCTAGAACTACTTATCTCTTCATATTGCCTTTGAAAGAACATCACGCACTTACTCAACGAACTCATGCACCCATCCTTGTATATGCGATACAACGAAATTTCGTTTGACGCTTCTCGAATGTCTAAAACTAGATTAACGTACTTGAGTGTAATGCCATGTTTAACATTTATTCAGTTATATCACGTGACTGAACACTTAATAATGGTTCATTTGTAAACAATACAAATTATCCCAGAAAATGAGTGTAACTATACACTCTAAAATTTATAATGAAACTGGCTGTTTATTAACATGTTTCTTAATGAGCTGCGTCAATAGAAATGGATATACTTGCGGCTTCCGCATGGTTCTGATTTAAGAAGACAAACCTATGGGGCTACCATTCTATACAATCATCGTGATGTAAATATTTGGCACCTAAAGGTAGACTGTATTTAGAAATCAAGTGAGTCTACGTATATAACCAGACCCGATCGGGTCTTAACTCCTCGCATATGCAACATTTAAATTGCGTAGTTTAATTTATTTAGTATGTTTATTATTTGTTCTTTTCTATATATTTGTTGTAGATAAAAAGGGTTGATTTTCTTCTTTGTATTTATGATAGATTCGTTATATCTATAACATGCATGGTCTTTGTAATATTTACTTCATAATTACCCATTTAATCAAAGTACTTACATAACCGATTTTTGAAGACCTATATCGCCATAAATGTACATAGCTTCTATCATTTTGGAAAAAAGAATGACATACACATTTCATTTAACAAACTGGAAAATGGTTTTCAAAGCTCTGTTCCACCAAACATATACTTGTGGATGAAAAGGGATGTTTCACTACGATTGAGATCAATCCATATCACCGATGGTTGGAAAGCCTTAGATTTAACTGTTCCAAGAAACAATATAGAACAACTGTTTAGGTAGCTGTCCAATAAAGCTCGAATAAGGTATATGCACCGTATATCACACAAGAACAAAACTATATAATAGCCCACACTTCATCCGAGTACCAACCTTCGGAATTTTACGACCATCAAACATCCGTATCTGTCTAAGCCTCGGCACAGTCTGAATACGATCGTCTCCGTTCACCATTGTGTCGTACAGTCATCATTGAAGCATCGAACATTGTGAGATTATACAGGAATGCAGTTTATTGGAAACTTTCATTAATTGGAAATCTTCCAAAGTGCTTTTGGATACGTGGCTTAATTATCATATCCTTTACAAGCATTCCATTCTTCTTAATAATTTGGATTGCGTGATGCGACGAAGTACATCTTTCGTCCAAAATGTTTTATGATCGTTTTCTAAGATATTTTTAATGAACATTATTACAAATAAATGGTTAACTGCAAAGCACGCCCTGCTTTTTAATAAGAACAAGTTCTTTTACATAACTTACTATGTGTACGGCAATTATGCATCTATTAACTCATATACCGTCTACTTAAGTAACATAATGTTGCAATATATATGACATATTTTGAGTCTGCTGCTTGAATGTATTCCCATACCAAGAGTGCCAAACAGTCGCAAAATACGCCACTCGGGAAGGCGTGACTCTGGAAAAACTAAAGAGATTTGGCCTGGTTTACTTGATCACAGCCGAAATTTTATGTCAACAAATATTCACAGCAAGTTTGATGAATAACTGTTGAAGTTAGAGAGCAGATATGGCCAATATTGCCACTTTTTGATAATTCAAGCGCCAAAATCTTAAGGTGTCTGGTTTGGCTGGTTATCGAGCTTGGCCTGGACATTATGACTTAGAGAGAGAACAAGGCTAACTTGGCTAATTTTTTATATCTCAAGGACCATAATTCAAAAGCGCAATTTGCGATTTGGTTGCCTATAGAACTTGGCCCATACCGGGTTCCAACAAATCAGTCATTTGTTTATTCATTTGTTTAATGATATTTAGCTCCACTGGCTGAAAGCCAGTCAAGCTTATGTCATGGCAAATTATCCGTCGTGCGTCCGTGCGTCCGCTTGAGAGAGTACTTGTGGGGTGCCCACTCACCACCCTTATAAAGACACTTAGATAAGTAGATTTTTCTATTTTTTATAACGGGTATCTCATTTGCATATTAATGTAATTCATTCCGTAAAAGGGGGTTAATTACGGAATGAATTGCATACTTGTGGGGTGCACCCCACAAGTAAAACATCAAAGGAAATAACCCCACAAGTACTCTCCCATGAGTTCGTCCGTGCGTCCGTCCGTGCGTTAACTTTTTCCTTTAAATGACTTCTTCTCCCTAACCATTTGGCCAATTTGGTTTAAACTTCATAGGAAGCATCTTCGCAATGTCCTCTCTTAAATTCCTTAAAAAAAATTATCCATCCATAATTCTGGTTTCCATGGCAACCAAGTAAAATAATAGTGAAAACTTAAAAAATCTTCTTCTCCGAAAGTGTCAGGCCGATTTTCAAATAATTTTGTAGAAATGTTCCTTGGGTGACCCTTTAATAGATTCCTTCAAGAAATGTTGATTGATTGAAAAACATGGCTGCAAAGGGGCGGGGCTGTTTAGCCTTATATAGATATTTTAAAAACTTAAAAAATCTTCTTCTCCGAAAGTGTTGAGCAGATTTTCAAATAATTTTGTAGAAATGTTCCTTGGGTGTCCTTTTATTAGATTCCTTCAATAAATGTTGATTGGTTGAAAAACATGGCCGCCAGATGGCGGAGCTATTTTGCCTTATAAGCTATAGTGAAAACTTAAAATAACCTCTCCTCCGAAAGAGTCTGGCTGATATTTAAATAATTTTGTAGAAATGTTTCTAGGCTGATCCTATATCAGATTCCTTCAAGCCATGTTGAATGGTTGAAAAATATGGCCGCCAGAGGGTGGGGGCTATTTTGCCTTTATGGCTATAGTGAAAACTTAAAATAACCTCTCCTCCAAAAGTGTCAGGCCGATTGTCAAATAATTTTGCAGAAACATTCCTTGGGTGACACTCTACAAGATTCCTTTAAGCCATGGTGGTTGGTAAAAAAACATGGCCACCAGGGGGCAGGGCTGTTTGGAGATTAGATTTTTGCCTTATGGCCGTGGAGCGATACTGGCCCTCTTGTTAAATCTCCTCATTCAGAAAGTGTCAAAAGTCTAATGAATCAGGCCAAATGTTCAGAACTAAGATTGTTTTTCAACAGAAGGTGAGCTCTGCAGAAGGCAGCTGTCATTGTATTTTTCATGTCTGAAAATTATATCACTTTCAATCTGTTTATCATGTAAGAGCAATATCTCTGAAATTTTAAAAGCGATGTCTGTCTTAACTAATACTTTTTTAAACAGATTACCATCGAACTGAGACCCAACAGACAACACTTAAAATTGCTGCTGTAACTATATGTCATATTGCTAAGATATACATTGCCTGTGATTGATGTATTCTGCGATCAAACAGAAGCAAGATTTCTATTTAATCTAAATACACACCTGTTCCCCAAAACATCAAGAATATCACCGAAATGACACATGGTTACTCAGCCGAAAGGGGGGGGGAGCTTTTGAATTTGCTTACCCTCGCCTAGCAGGATTACTTATTTGGCGAGCAGTCTCCGCCGATGGTTCCAGTACTTTACCTTTATATATTCGGTAAGACATTCACTGCCTACCAAGGATCAGTGATAGAGGTTTGCACAAACATTCCAAGTAAGTTTGATAAATGTTATTGATTTGACATTATATACCCAAAAACATTTTTAACTTCAAAATCCGACGAAAGCTGAGCGACTTAGAGAGCAGTCAACGTTCGGACGACGCCAAACGAATGTATTCTCATGATACGGCCCGTCTATCGCCGGCGTATAATACTACTGTAACACCTAAAAAAGTTAGACGTATCTCTTGCGACGGAATTGTAAATATTTTGAGAGTAAATTATCTGATTCTTTATTAGCAATTCCTTTGTATAAAACGTTGATCTTTTAAAGTGTAAAAGTCGAATGTGTCAAAAGCCAACTGAATCAAGTAAAATGTTGTTTTTACCTGTACGGCATGTCGTTTTACTATTCATTCCTGTAAAACAAATATTCGAATCTTTATATTAAGTTCAGGCAAGAACTCTGGGATTAAAACCGATGTCTCTCTTTAGTCCTTACAAAAGAAAGTAAAGCGGCTTGCCATCGACCGGAGACCAAAATGATACCCTACGAATTTCAGCCGAAATATGTGGCAGTTTACTTAGGGTTACGGTTCCTGTGATTGATGGTTTCTGCCTACAATGTTTCTGTTAACTACACCCATATACTCAAGAAAACACAAGAAAGGTCTCATGACTACTCAACTGTGGGTTCTTGTTTTTGACCTTTATGATCGGTGTTCTATCCACTGCCTACCAATGCTAAACGAGAGAAGTAGGCCAAAGGTAGTACATATTCATATTCGTTTGGTAAGATTGTAAATTTACGTTGCTTTCAATAGTGTTTAAGTTACATAAAACTATTAGTTCTGTAATTGAGTAAGTTCATCATTAGTATAACCATCGATAGCAAAACACAGACGACTACGATTAATGTTGATCGAAACATTTGCATGTAGCCAATTGACGGTGGTCGTACCAGAATCGTGACGTGAAAGTTTACTAAGATTAATTTAAGCCCTCCAGAATCATTTACACCACTGTAAAATGCCAAGCACTTGGTACCTATGCTTTGTTCCAGTAAATTCTGAATTTTTAGCGCATGAGCAAATTTCTAAAGCTGAAGGTTCATACACTAAATGGATGTTAGAGGTTCTTTTTTTCTCAACGGAACATGATCTCCTATACAGTCATTTATTGCAAATAGTACGTAGTTCTCTAAGGGGAACAGCACGCATAATTCTTATACTTTTATAGTGGGAGGGGGTTTCGTTGGGGTCGTTTCCTCGGAAATAAGAATCGACTTTAGGTGATCAGGCACCTAAAATGTCGCTATGCAGGAACTTTTCGATGTACAACACCAGCATGAAAGTGTCAATGGACATGCTTGTATATTGGAGTATTTGCTACATGCAGTTATGGATGGACCCATATGATGGGAACAGCTAGGAATGATATGCTACGTCATAGATTATGGACAGGATTTGCATCAACATAGTAACGAGATTAAACAAGGAAGGATTACGACTCAATAACTGAATATGGTGAGTTATAGCGTAAGGATTAAGGAAAAGGAACATTTGGAAACACATATATAATCTAAGCTTACCTCTACATCAACTACGGTACATACTCGGTTGGATGGATGGTAAGTTTGACTTGATCATGAACAAGTTGGCTTGTCCTGCCCAAGTTCAACATCAACAAGGGAGCAGCCATGATCGACGATGAAGAGGAAGGAAACGCAGCAAATGACCTTCAGGTAATAACCAGAATCCCGGTAACCATTACAACTCCGTTCAGCCAAAAACCGCCGCCTCCGTTGAAGGCGATACAGAGGCCTAAAACAGACTTTGTTTGACATACTAGTAGGTCAGGCTAATGAGAGCCAGAATGATATCACTATTGATATGTACCATAAAGCTCTTTTGGACAGCGGGTCCATGGAGACTACTATGTCAGAATCGACATTTCGATGTTTACCTTCCAACCATTCGCTCATTAACCTTGATTCCCTAAGACTCAATTTAATCGATAGTAGACGGGACTTCGATTGAAGTATATTGGGTAGTTTGAAGCCAGAAATTCCGTTCGCCTAGGTCTTCATTACTTTTTGTTTTAAGATATTGGAGCAAAGTCTAAAATAAAGTTACTTCAATAACAAGGAGGTATAAGCTTCCATTTATACGTGTACATATACCTGTGCTACATTAATAAGTCCATTATCGAACAGGAAACTCACAGGGTTCCACATTAATTAGTACGTACCTTACATACCGCAAACTGATTAAGATACGTCTGATGTAATGCACCCACGCAACATGGACGAGATCATGGAATGCGGCAAAACATTATCCACAATCTTTCCGCATTAGCTTAAGTCTAATCTTATAGTCTGGGTTACCACGAACACTATTCAAAATGCAATCTATATTTTTTAATTATTCGTGTAATGATTATCATAAATGCGATATCATGAGACGTTATAAAAAACGTACATCATGCGGTATAACCTGACCCTTTTAATCTGCTTTTGTATGTAAGTTTTGGTCGCTTTTTGTCTGTACTCCTTTTTTGATTATGCGACATCTGAAGCCCACCGACTGAATATCTTAAAATTATCAAAAATACGGAATTGATTTCACCATTAAATAATACCGATATAGTGAATCCAGGCAAATTAAGAAGAATGCACATCGCATCATCCTGCTCACCGGCATTGTAATTCACAGCTGAAACTTCAAAACGAGATCAAACAAATGAGAGTTCCAAAAAATAATGGAGAATGCTATCAAACCGAGCAAATAAAAAGTCCACATTTTAAAAAGAAGTCCAAAAAATAGTCCCAACATTTCCCATTAAATCATATCAAAAATATAAATATTTGTTTACACTAAAACACTTTTTAGATGACTAATTGCAATAACAAGGGTTACATCACTCACATCTGATACAATTCACATCGGGCATTATATGCTGTGGACATCAAGTCAATACTATTCTAACCGCAACGTATCTTAGGCCTAATAAATCAAACTCGTCAGTGCATGCGTCTTGAAATCGGTAGGTAGTCTGAGATGCCCAATAACTTGCATTTGTTTCACTTACCTTTATTGTTATTTCTAGAAACGTTTTAACATATACAACTATATGGATAGTAAAGTCTTTTCCCGACAATGTTAGCAATCGCCATTGTACATATTTAGTCACAAATGTGGAACCTTTATATAAATATGATGGTTTCAATAATGAATAAACAAAACACATAGGCCGAAAGGAAAAGTTTAGCACTTTTACTTTTTTCACTGTTTTCGATATATGACTGTTAAGTGTATCTGCACGTTGGAAAGGGTAATACATTATCTCAATAAATTATGTAAGCACCTGTTTACTTGTTTAAGTGTCTGCTCATACATGTGACATCAACGCGATGAATTGAACAATTGCCCCTGAAGGGTGTTTTTAATATCAGCCAAGTGTTTCATAGAAACTGGACTAGAATCGCGCAAATCCGTGTAAGTTTCAAAAGTTTGTCGTCAAAAGCGACTTCGATCTGACTTTGAAAGCATAAGGGTGTTTATGTATACGGTACTGAACGCAGCTCTGCCCGTTCAAATGAATGACCGAGCCGGTATTAGAAGATCGACCTGAAGGGTGTTTTTAATATCAGCACAGTGTTTCATAATAACTGGACCAAAAACACGCAAATCCGTGTAAGTTTCAAAAGTTTGTCGTCAAAAGCGACTTTGATCTGAGTTTGAAAGCATAAGGGTGCATATGTATACGGTAATGCACGCAGCTCTGCCCGTTCAAATGGATGACCGAGCCGGAATTAAAAGATCGACCATTAAGCTGGGAGCCTTCGTCGTTACCGACAGAGCTATCGTTGTGAACCGACTGGTTGATTGATTACAAAAAGTGGTTTAAAAAAGAAAATGTAAACGTTGTAGGTGTTCAAGAACATGCAATTCCTCCTTTTCACAAAGTCTTTTAAAATTATCTTGCTAAAATTGTGTCAAATATCGACTGTATCCAGAAAAGGGCGTACTAATATTCGCTCGAACCAGTTCCACTTTTCAGGCCTATATTAAAATGCGTATTTTATAAATTGTTAAATTACTTTCCGCTTTTTGCATGTCTTAAAATTGAAATTGTGAAGTTAATTGATATTTTTTAAATCACCTCTTATCTTGCCATTTGTTCAGTACAAAGGCACATGCAGTGTCGTCTTAATAAAAGAGTCTTAATGTAATTCAGTTATGTTGACATAGATCAGCAGTCATGTTTTTCACAGTGCATCAGTTTATAACCTGCAATCTTTGAAGTGGAATGACATTGTCAACCGTTAACTGTTATGCAATGCGATTAATATAGATTCGGACGATGTGTTGTTTTGTTAACATAGTGGCTGTTCTGTGCAAACACTGTTTGAATCACATTAAGTCTTTCAAAAAGATGCCGCTTACATAATCACAAGAGGGCCATGATAGCCCTGGATCGCTCACCTGATTTAATATAACTTTGTTAATGATCAACAAATGAACACTTCTTAGTGTCTATACTTTTGACAAGAAGTTTTCGCTATATATTCATACACGGAAATCAGGCCAAACCCACTGGTAGCCATGTTTTCCAATAGATCGGAATAATTAGAGGGACACCCAAGGAACATCTGTACCAAATTATTTTAAATCGGTCCAAGACTTTTGGACAAGAATGATTTAAATTGTCACTATACTTATATGGCGAAAACAAGCTCCACTCCTGGTGGCCATGTTTTCAACGGATAAGAATAATTTGAACAATCCCGAAAGAGGGTCATCCAAAGAACATCTGTGCCCAATTATTCTCGCAGCGGTCCAGTATTATTGGACAAGAAGAGTTTTAAATTTGTCTCCATTTATACATAAAATGAAAACAAGACCCGCCAACCGTAGGCCACGTTTTTCAATGGATAGAAATAATGTGAATATTCTTGAAAAAGTGTCATCCTAGGAACATCTGATCCAGATTATTTTAAAATCAGGCAATTATTTTTGGACAAGAATATGTTCTAAGTGTTAACAGTGCCAATAGTGCCATTTTTGTCTAAATATGTCCAGTAGTTTTCGACAAGAAGATTTTTATAGTTTTTCCTTTCCGTTGCCATGGCGACTAGAGTTTTGCATGAAATATAATGCTTTAAACAACGTTGAAAAGGGTTGAACACCTGAGAAATATGCCTGTACAATTTAATCAAAGTTGGCCATGCGGTTTAGATGTCGTTTGAAGCAAAATATTGACGAACGAAAGACAACAGACGACGGACATAGAACGGTCACAATAACTCAATCTGAGCGTCTGGCTCGGGTAAGCGAAAAACGCTTCATTGTTGATAAAAAAAGGGTAAGAAGCGCGTCTGGCCATCTTGGGTCTTTTTAACTCTTTGATTGGGCATCTATTAAATAATATAATATGACTCTTTACAGCTACGGCGTCTGTCAGAATATACATGTATGTCTATATATGATATATGCGGACACACAATTCCTATAGTGAAACTCTGTGGATGCTCGAGTATTCATTGTTCGCTTGATGCATTAAGTTCGAAAATCGCTAGACGCGGCTCATAAATAAAGAGTGACAGTGTAATTCCAACTGGATTTTTTTGGTGATTTTCAAGAGGACATTAAACAAGTTCATGTCATATTGAAACTTTCCATGATGTAGTTAGTTTATAAATTACCCTCGTTGAGACTTGATAAGACTTCACAAGAAACCATCACTTGTTTGCAAGTTCGTATGTTGGAAAGTCAACGTTTATATGAGTGTATTGGTAATATAATTAATAATGGATACCAGAATTATTTGGATGATGATTTGTATTACGGGTAATATTGGTGTAAGTCAATTATATCTTTTGAAAATCAAAGTTAGTATGTTTAATATATGAAATATTACATCGTGAAATCGTACAATCGAATTTAGTTTTTTCTCATCATAAACCTTCTTTTGTCTACCAGGTGAGCAATTGTTTAAAACAAAACCTGAAATGATGAAAAGTTTTGCATTTCAAAAAATGTGTATTAAAGACTATTTGAAGATTAGCTGGCGCGTATGCTATGCCTGTGTATCAATTAAGACAACCTTTAATTTGAACAGATAAAATTATTCTTTAGTCTTTCAATGTCAAGCATGGAAATAAAACGGGGTTAATAAGACGCAATTTGCGTATATTATTCTCATAGATTGACCTCGGAAAGGGGAATACAACATTCGGATCACTGCACTCGATTTTAGGTAGTTACAGTTCCTTCTTCGATGTTCGTTTTACCTAGACTATATGAACATTAAATCTGTATCATGCACAAATGCTCAATGCACTTATTTCGGAATGTGCAGTGACCCGAATTATGTGTTCACGTTTCCTAAGACGTTTTATTGTAACGATACAATTCACAAAATGATCCAGATGAAATGAGTTAAGACCAGCCAGGGGTCTCCCGCTCTCGAAGATATCGACCTAACACCTCGACACTGATGCATTAAAAAGAATAAACTGATTACGACAAGTTTGACTTTTTGTATAGAAAACGTATTGTATGACTTCGGTATACCTCTTCTGCAATAAGCTGCTTTCCCTGTATGGTTAGATGATACTAACCGATCACTTACAATCGTTATGTGTCGAACCGCAATAGCTCAGTAAGTGACGACGATGGCTATCAGTCCAGGGGTTTTGAGTTCGAACTCCGTCTTGAGAAATCATTCTTTCTAATCTTTGACAAAATTCATTTTGACTTGTGTCATTTGTCTTGACCAACTGGATTAATAGTCTGTGTGGGTGGAATCAAGTTCGCTGTTATGAATGATGTATAGCTTACTGATTAGAAAAAGCCAGAAAACACATGTTACTTAATTGGCTGCCGTGATGTAACTGAAATACTTTTGGAAATGGTGTTTTTAAGGCCTATCAATCAATGAACCCCTCGTATATATTTCAAACGCGTTATTAATGAAATAATAGTTTATTTGTTATCGGAGGGATACATAGGAGTTAATTCGAATTCTCTTTAGGGTCTCTTTTTTTAACTCATTGAAAATTGGACTAATTCGTCATAGCTACTATTGCTCTATAAAAAGAATTGACCAGCTTAAGCATTGTAATAAGTTATTCTTTCTCACATCAAATATGTATGGTAATTAATAAGTATAACAAGTAAAAATGTGCTCCTACAGCAGCAACACGGCATAACAAATGACGTGTTGTGTGCTTACCATTTCTTACAAAATTATAAGAGTAAACAGAGTTTTTGAATTTTGAAATGTTTTTTATTGAGTTAATATTATCAGGAAGATAATTCCAATACTTAACACCATTGTAAAAAGGCTGACTTATAACAGAACTACTCTGATAGAGGAGGACAACATTTAATTCACTAGATCTAGTATTGTGTTTTCTTTTATAACGACAATAGACAAAGTTACTTCTGAAATAGGATGGACATTTATCATAGATGATAGAACATTTTGTGCATTTGATTTAGTCTCAATAGACCTAATGATTGCCTTAAAATAGTTTTCAAAGTTAATATTAGTCTAACTAAATAGACCACAGTTAATGACAAATAATTTTATAATCTACACAAAAGCACGCGACGTTGATGCGTATCTTACTTTAACCTGCAACAGACCTGCAATGTCACAATATATATTATATAACTCGCTCTCTGTCAATCATTTAAAAGTGGGGCATATGGAGAGAAGCACATGCAGCCAGTCCAGGGCTAGAACCATGGACATTTCGTTTTAAAGAATGGAGAAATGTTTTTGATCACCTTTGATAACCAAATTTTACTTTAAAATAGGTTTTAAAATTTGTGTGCTATGTGCGACTTATTTTTCGGTCCATCGTGATCCAGTTTTTAAACATGAACTAAATCTGATGGAAATAAATGTTCTTATGAACTTTCATGAATATTTGATCACAATTGGAAGTTCTGAAGTGTTCAGCGGCTGTTAAAACTTGACTTTGTGATTTAGTTTTTGACTCTACATACATGTACTCGAGTTTAGAGCTTGACCGAGATTTGATGGACAATGAACTTGCATGAAGATCGGATATCAAATATGGTCCCTAGAGTTTTCATGATATCTTTGAGAGGAACAAGTTATTCAAGGGAGATAACTGGTAACTTAAATGATGTGTAGTACATTATAATGTAAGTTCAAGGGGACATAACTCTTTGTTTTTCAAAGTGTTTCACTTGCCGTCTAGCTTTTCAATATGTAGGTTACATTGCCGTACAGTTTTAATCAAATCCATCCACCAATGCTTTATATATTGCATCTTACAGGCAGACGGACGGAAAACGCCAAACCAATATCCCATCCGTTTTTGCCTATGCATTATTAATAAAATATTATATAATGTCCATACAATATTATATTTTTAAGTTGATAACTTTAACTCTATTCTGTCATGACGTTATTACATCTTTAGCAAACTGTGTTACGTTCTGGTAACTTTATTATATGATGTGCAATGTTTGTTATGCAGTGGATACTTTTCGCAGGGTGATATTCTGCCTCGACACCGGAAATTAAGGCGCGAATTTGAGCCGTAAAGAATGTTAGCGGGAAGCAAGCAGACAACAAAAAGAATAAATGACAGGATGTTATATGTAATGGACACAATGTAATACAATATGGAAATGATATAATATTGCGTGCACATAATATAAAGTATGGAAATAATATAATAAAGCTTGCACATGATATACAGATGTAACTATATAATATAATTACATCTGTCAGAATATAAATACAAAACCACAACATACAACGATATTCCATAATAATATAAATATGTTTGCACAACATGTAAAGAACTTCATACATAATATAATACAAAACAAACATAAGAATAGAGTTTCATCATTATCAAAGACAGTGCCGGCGTTCCATAGTCTACCGTGTCTTGGTCTAAACTCTACACATTCTAACATCTTTTAAAATGATTGTAAAAGGGATTGTTTTTGAAAGACATTGTGTTTCAAAAGAGAAATATATCCGTATATTGCATTAATTTTATTATGTTTTTTATTGAAGTATTTGACTGGTTAAAACTAGCCCAGTAAGATTATGCTTAGAGTGATCCGGATCGATACAAAACTACAAACAAGTCAGATTTCAGATAATAATTCCAATAATATACGTTCTTTTGAAAATGTTGATTAAACATGTTCCTATAATTTATACTATAGAATAAAATGTTAGACACGCATCACAGTCAATGCTATATTGTGTTTTCAGACGAGTTGGTGTGTTACTGAAGATCGAAACATGACAGACTGTTATAATGGCGGTGTCAAATGTTCAAGATGGTCAAACTGCAAATTTGATACTACAAAGAGTAATTTCGCGTGTATTTGTGTTGCAGGTTATCAGGTAAAGACATAACTATATATATATATAATTCATATTTACATGTTCGGCGGGGAAAACAATCAGTTTAATAGCGGTTCCTGTAAGCATGGACGTAGATAAATGCGTGTTTTATTCGGAATTTATGCCGTATTTTCAACTCAATTTAAGTTATATCCTGGTGACAGTTCACTTATTCTTGATCACTAGATAAACTTGCCAGTTCTTAGGTAGGACATATGCCTTACCAAAGGCCAACAGGGTTATGGATTATTGACTACTTAAAGCAATTAACAAATGCTTCAATCAGCTTAAAGAATTTGCATTTTTTTCCAGTTTCATTTGTTTAGTTATGTTAAAACAAAGTTTGGATCACGTGTGCTAACAATTTCAGGGAGACTTGTGTGACAAAGACAGAAATGAATGTGAACTTGGTAGTGCTCCGTGTAAAAAAAGAGGCGTTTGTCACAATTCTGTCGGTAGTTTCAGGTATATACAAACTATGTTTAAACTAAGTATATGTTTGTTCAACATTGGACATCTGTCGCTACGGAAAGCATAATAATCAATTTTTATGTATGAAAATGGTCGCTTTTCTCTTGAAATATTGCTCTATCTGTAACAAAAATTTGGAAATGAGTTATGTTTAGGGACCATTTTCTTTCACGATCACGATCGCAAATTTGTTAAATTTGTATATTTATAAGCATTCTCGTGTCGCAAATTTGGTAAATGTATATATGTAGATGAATAACCGTGTATATGTGATGATGTCACAAGTTGCCTAGGAAGAACGATATGTGTTGCACAGGTGTAAGAACGCCAGATAATGAAAGTTAGGTAAACTGTCTACCATGATAGAACTGACACACCGTTGTAAACGGCATCAACTCAATTCAATCAATCAATTGTTAGCCGAAGTAATTATTGTGAGAATAAAATATCATCACGACTTAAGAAAAGGAGTTACGGCCAAATTCTTTCAAAGCAAGTGCTACGAATATAGAATATACATGACGAATTTACCTATTTCTTAAACAATGATATCAATTATTGAAATAACAACATACGAGC
This sequence comes from Serripes groenlandicus, assembly GCA_031761405.1. Lineage (NCBI taxonomy): Eukaryota > Metazoa > Mollusca > Bivalvia > Cardiida > Cardiidae > Serripes > Serripes groenlandicus. The sequence goes on along the minus strand of JASEVX010000009.1, from coordinate 12,260,607 downwards.
CGTTGGGAAACAGTTCATTTATTGCTATTCAGTTGAACATGATAATAAAATGACACTGATTCCCATAACTTAATCAAACTAAATGACTAATATTCTCTTTTCTCTGTAGATGTGACTGTGTACCGGGATGGGAAGGTTCACACTGTCAGACCCTTGATGGATCCGGTTTATCCACATGCCCAACAGGTTATACAGGTGTCAAGTGTATGGATGACTTCGATGAGTGTACACAATGGTATTGCTACTTTGAAATCTGCTTTATCTGAAAATCTTATTTTCTTGTCAATGTGCTTAATACTTTGTAATTTAATACTGAAGTTGTTATTTAATAACAAACGATGAAGGTGCAGTATATAATTTTCATAGAATAAGTTGTTCTATATAAACAAACGTTATGTGTTCAATTGTGTCACAGAAACGTGTTGCGGGGAAAGCATTACGACTGACGGACTGACTTGTGTCAGGGTAAATGGACCAGTAGTACTGATAACTTACCTATGAAACTGAAAAAGTGTTGAAAGCGGCGTAAAACACCAAACAATCAAACAATCAATCAGACAAACTTGACATATGATTTTAAACATCATGTTTCCGTTTCCGTTGATTAGTTAACCTGTGGAAAATATGTTTAATCCGTTCTGCTTAGCCGGTCATTCAGAGACACTTTTAACACAATTGTAACTTGATAAATTGAAAAAAACTCTCTTCTATAACTGGAACGAATCCTAAATTGCTGAGTGACTAAGACCAATGACTCACTGGCATAAATATATATAAACTATGACCTTAAATGATGACGTCGTCAATGTTGTTATTCTCTTATTCACAATATCCTTTGAGTTATTCAATCTCTATCGCAAGACTTAAGACAACTTGAAAAATCGTAACATGCCACACAAGGTATCTGGATGAAATTGTAAGAATATTATGATATGCGAGCGTAAAGTTCTATTTGTCTTTGTCCGTGTTATAGTCACCCACTTATCAATTGCAAATTAAAGTTCTATTTGTCTTTGTCCGTGTTATAAGACACTTTAAAATACATCCATTTATCAATTACAAATTAAAGTTCTATTTGTCTTTGTCCGTGTTATAAGGCACTTTACGAGACACCCTGTTATCAATTGCATATTAAAGTTCTATTTATCTTCGTCCGTGTTATAAGGCACTATACGAGACACCTACTTATCAATTGCATATTAAAGTTCTATTTGTCTTCGTCCGTGTTATAAGGCACTTTACGAGACACCCTGTTATCAATTGCATATTAAAGTTCTATTTATATTTGTCCGTGTTATAAGGCACTTTACAAGACACCCACTTATCAATTGCATATTAAAGTTCTATTTGTCTTCGTCCGTGTTATAAGGCACTTTACGAGACACCCTGTTATCAATTGCATATTAAAGTTTTATTTATCTTCGTCCGTGTTAGAATGCACTTTACAAGACATCCATTTATCAATTGCATATTAAAGTTCTACTTATCTTTGTCCGTGTTATAAGGCTCTTTACAAGACACCTACTTATCAATTGCATATTAAAGTTATTGTTGTCTTTGTCCCGGTTATAAGGTACTTTACAAGACACCTATTTATCTATTGCATATTAAAGTTCTATAAGTCTTTATCCGTATTATAAGACACTTTACAAGACATCTATTTATCAATTGCATATTAAAGTTCTATTTATCTTTGTCCGCGTTATAAAGCACTTTACAAGACACCTACTTATCAATTGCATATTAAAGTTCTATTTGTCTCTGTCCGTGTTATAAGGCACTTTACGAGACACCTTCTTATCAATTGCGTATTAAAGTTTAGGGCCATTAGGAATATCGTATTCTTTATTTTGTGACGATATATTACACAAATCGTTTTCCTAACATTTTATATTTTATAAAAGCGTAGTTAGATAAATAGTTTATTCAATTCAATACACATGAGGTTTATGGCCCAAAATACAATATACGAATAATAATACAATTAATGTTACTGTTGTGTCACTTTAATCACTCTATCATCTGTTACTTTCACAATCATTTATCAAATGATATATATAACTGCAGATGCTTGATCATTACTTTGAAATATATTATGTAAGCTGGCTTCTGTATTTGGGGCATTACACCAATTGAAAACAATATTGTTCTCGTACATTCTCGTTTTGAGAGCATTTGTAAAATGCATGATATTCATTTTCAATAACATAAATATTAAGATGGCTTTGGCCATATTAACATGTTCTATCATTCCGTTCTAAACCCATGTATTGCTCGGTTTCAATACAGAGTTTATGACTTGAGCATTTAAATGTTGCAATACCTTTTCAAAGTTTTTAGGGAATATCTTAACAAAGGTATATTTCTGTATTGAGTAGAAATTTGAAACATGTATAGAAATCACAACGGCTTGATGATTTAATAGTGTTGTGCCAGTCTTGCTTATAAATAACACTTGTTAATGCTTTGTCTAAAGTGGATACAAAACGGTTAATATATTCAACATCTTGCGAAATCCAAACAAATCCAAAACCGTATTCAAAGAGAAGATATTTTACATTTGACGCACAAGAGTTCCTACTATTATCATCTACGTGTTCTAACATTTTAGAACATTGTTTAGGACATCGTGTTCGGTTCATATGTAGAAGTTGGCACCAATAGTTTACGCAATTGCTATAATACGTTACATAGTATGGCATTCTCCCACACTCGCCCAGTGCAACATAATTGTTTACTGAATTATTTACACCAATGAATGTCTTACAATATTCAGTTTGAATTGACTCAAGTATTTCAGAATATTCATATACCCATATATGAGATACGTAGCAAAGAATTGGTTTTACAATGGCATCGAATAATTTAAACTTTTCATAATTTGTAAAATATCCGAATGATTTCTGATGATGGTGTATTCCATATATAGACTTTGTTCGCCTGAAACGAGAATTTTGTTTTTGCAGCAGTCCATGATGAGCCTTCGGAGAATAGCAAGCCTAGACATATATATATATATATATATATATATATATATATTGATGGAAGCTTTCACAATGACGTTATCATAAGTCCAATTTTCATATTGTCTTAGATGCCCCATCCACCCCATTACGAAGTGGGGTTTTAAAGTACATAGTAGAGCATTTACTACAACGTCATGTTTGTTAAATGTATTGGATATTTTGTCACAGAAAGATATTCTTGTTATAATACCTTAGATAAATATACCGAATTATAAAATACGTTTCATAATTGTAACTAAATAAACAATTATGTAAGTACACCACACCAGGACGTTTCAACTGATATATATATATATATGGAGTAAATGGGTGATATTAAACTATGTGATACTATTAGAAAGATGACAAGAATCTCAAAACAAGAGGCCCTTGAGGGCCTATGCTCTACTGGTATGGTTCTTTGGTCATTTTCAATCCAGAGCATGTATGTATGGTGAAGATCGGATAGTAAATGGAGGCTCTTTTGTGTTCACAAGCTGTATTATAGCAATTTTCACGGGCCATAATCCAGTCTTGCATGGGCGGATCTGGCTGGTTTTCAAAAGGAACCAAGCTCTCATCAATATTTAACTACTATCTAAGTTTGGTGAAGATCAGATAGTAAATAGAGCCTCTATTGTGTTCACATGCACAATTATAACAATTTGGACAATTTCAAGGGCCATAATCCAGTCTTGCATGGGCAGATCTGGCTGGTTTTCGAAAGGAACCGAGCTCTCATATCTAACTACTGTATAAGATTGGTTGAGATACAATTAAAAAAGAAGACTGTATCGTGTTAACAAGAAATTGTTTACGGACGCACGCACGCACGCACGCACGCACGCACGGACGACGGACAAATCGCCACGACATAAGCCCTTCTGGCCGGTAGAGCTAAAAATGAATATGATTGACACACCTCTCTTTTTTCTTTCATTATCCTGCAAAATACAGATAACATTTCAATTTCATTTTAATTTACAGGGCAGAAAATCCATGCGAGCATAATAGTACATGTGCTAATACGCCTGGTAACTTTAGCTGTAAGTGTACAACAGGTTGGAGAAGTAGAATCTGTAACGAAGACATCAACGAATGTAATCTTACTTCCGGGTTGTGTCACAATGGTGGCAATTGTACTAATATCCCCGGATCTTATACATGCGACTGTCCATATCCATACACTGGACACAATTGTGATGACGACAACTCAAGTAAGTGTGCAATCTGGCATTCATGTGTTTAGATTTTTGTAGGACCATGACGAAACTGGTAAGCATGGATAATGTAACTAATCATGTTGCCAGACTTTATCAAACAGTGTAAAGTGTGTGCTATATAGTATACAATGTATCGAAACAATTTAAAACAAAACAAAAAGGGGAGAGGTTTGCGTCGGTACGTGTGTGAGATAATCACTTAGAATTTGTTTTTAACATTTGTATTGAAGTACTTATTCGAAACTTATTTATCACAAAGTTACATGTTTGAAATTACAGCTCATGAATTACATTTTATTATCGCGCCATATATTTTGAAATTATTCAAGCTTTCCTTCAAATTGACAATCTGTTCGCTCATTTTCAGATGACACTGATGGAGGAACTAATTTATGGGTTATTGTCGGACCTGTTGTTGGAGTTCTTGTGATTGTAGGAATTGTTGGTGCCGGATTGTTTGTATATAAGAAATATTACAGGTATATAACAAAGACAGCTACATAGCAGATCGATTATTTGATGTTGTTTCTTTCATTGTTTTTCACCATCATGAAGTGGATTGACTCTGGAAACAATAACATATTTCCCCTCAAATTTTAATCGCAATGCTAAGACAATGTTGCTATGATCTTGTAAACGATTATCAATTTCGTCATTAATTGTTTTCAAATATTTAACTTTCAATCATTCTGTTCAACATGGGAATTGTTATTAATTATCCTAACCCCATCACACGTTTTGGTCCCGGTCACGTTTAGTTCATTGGACTCGCTTTTACTCGAACTAATACCTGGATCATCATTTCTCAATAGAAAACATTTAAGTATACATGAACTGCAAAAGTGAAAATACATAAATGAATTCAGCATAGATCGAGGTATAACTTGAAGTTAGTTATGGGTCGCTGTCGACTTCGCATTTATCTTTGGAAACTTTGAGCTAAATCTTGCCATTATTGGTGGTTGTGTTACTGTCAATAACATTAATTTTGCCTGTACGAATCTAAGAATAATGATGTAGGATATGTATTTCATGTTCATAGAAAGGCGCACAAAGTTGAGGCAGGAAACGAAACAGAGGTTGAGACGAAAACACAGGATTCCACTACTGGCGATTATAACAAACATTCGAAATGGAAGCCCACAACTGATCCAGCTACGACTCCATAATGATTTTTAAGATTTAGAAGAATTGTTTTCTGACATATAAATTGTATTTAAAGTGGTAGTATTAGACGTATTTACAAGACGGAGTTGAAGAGAGTGTTTATGAACATTATGTACGTTAGTGTTTCACATACCCTAGACTTATTTATATTTACATTATGCCTTAGCCTTAGGAGCGGTGCTTTAAACATCACATAATTGTTCAGAGAGACGTCTGCCCTCGTGTCATGCTACTAATCGGTTTTCAAATATATTTATTCACTAGAATGTAATGCCGTTGTTTAATATTAATTAAGCTTTATCACAGCGGCATAATACCATGTTTATACACTATGGGTATACAAACCAGTACCAGGCAAAGACATTAGCCTAGAAAATGTGTATAGACTGGTAATTTGAGATCTCTAATCGAATGGTTGAATACTAATCCTGTCTGTTATCAAATAGCTACGTCATGCGCCATCGGTAATGTAGTGCTTCCTGCAGCGACATATTGAATGAGACCAATGGGGCTACCATTCTAGTCATTCGTAGGGTACTTCCATAAGTAAAAATTCGGGTGACACCGTGTTTTTTGGATATAGTTGGACATTAAACCGCCAACATTTTTCAATTGATTCAGTCTGTTCTTCTACATATTTAGTGACAGTATGTCAAGTTTCTTCTTTATAGTTATGATTGATTGTTTAAAATACATTGAGAATATTTATAATAAACATACATTTCAAGAATTTCGTTTTTAACCATTAATCACCCAATTAAATAAAAACTGAGAAAACTGTAATTTTACAGTCAACAAAGAATGCCCTGAGAGTATGAAGTTTTTTATTGGTTTGGGAAAGAAGTGAAAACTTAAAACAAAATGTAATCTTATAAATATGATCGACGATCAAAATAAATACTGATCAGCTGATTCTGCAAAGTAAACTCATGTATTATTATTAAAGATCATAGCATCGATGGTTAAAAAGCTTACGTACAAAAAGGGCATTTCCATTTTGTTTATAAAAAGGACGTTTGAACCAGTCAACTATGAAGTCACTGCAGAACAGTAAGGAATGAATGAATGAATGTATATTGTTTTATGGCGCATCGACAGCTAAGGTCATTTAGCGCGCAATTAAATTTAATTATTCATGATCCCCGGGTAAACAAACCAGTACTAGGCTAGAAAATGTGCCTTGCCCAAGGGCACTCCACCATGACCGTAGTGCCGCGACTGGGGATCGAACCCGGGTCGCTAACCACTCGACCACAGCGGATTCCTAGAACAGTAAGGACCTGGGTCAAATTATACAACATTGCAATGTGTTGGTAATTGTAATTAATTGGAAAACTCCAAAAGTATGTTTCCTAGGTGGATAAACAATTTATTAAGCATTCGATTCTTCTTGCTGTTTTGGAGGGCGTGGTGCGGATAATTAAATATTTCGTCCATGTGGAAAATGCTAAATTATCGATGGGTGACAATAAACTGATGTTATCAACTCTTTGTAATAGCTCATTGTATGGACGCACTAGAAGCCGAAGTTACCGATTGAACAGATACACGATGCATTCATAGGACAACTTAATACCTATGAATGGTTCAAAGGGTAAAGTCCACGAGCTTCGTGCTTAAAGGGAAAGGTTGATTATTGTTATCACCCCTCTGCATAACTGATGCAAAGCTTGACACCTATAATGCAAACGACATCAGGAAATATTCTCAGAAAAGTAGAAACTGCTCCAAACAATCAAATTGTGATTACCACACAATTTTCAGAACTACGCATTTTGCGAAAAAAGACACATCATTAGTTTTCAGTAATATCCTCGTCTTTCAAATTATTCTTTATATTTCCTTTCTGTTACCAAAAAAGTGACCTCATTTATACAGGTTTTCAAAATACCAGATCATAATTGCTTGTTAAAAGTGTAGTTTGACGTAGTTTACAGTATTTCCCAGTTACATTGCCACAGATATTGTATCAGTGGCCTGTCTTATGTCATATTGTCAACGAGTACAAGTCCCGTACGACTGCGATTCGTTTTATTTGAAATCCTCGCTGATAGCCTATTTACGCTGGTCGAACTTGTATCGTATTATATGATAGTTTAATGAAATGTTAATAAGTCCACTATCGACCAGGAAATACGTCTGACGTAATGCACCCACGCAACATGGAAGAGAGCGTGGAATGCGGCAGAATATTATGCACAATGTTTCCGCATTAACTTTAGTCTAATCCTTTAGCCTCGTTACCATATTTAAAATTCAAAATGCGATCTATATATATATGTGTGCCTGACCGTTTTAATGCGTTCTAATGTTTGCGCCCCTATTTGTCTTTCCTTCATTATCTCCCCATCCCATCGTCACAGGTGTCACCGTCAGTGCTTGCGTCCATTACGTGCAGTTTATCGCTTTCGCAACTAATCTTCACATCTTCGCAACTTATCTTCACATCTTCGCAACTATCGTTCTACTTGCTTTTGTTAAGCGATATTTCGGAACATATTTATACATACAACTTAAATTTTATATTGAACAATTATTTCCGGGATAGTTCACTGCCCACTGCAACTATCGTTCTACTTGCTTTTGTTAAGCGATATTTCGGAACATATTTATATATGTAAATAAATGGATAGTTAATCTTTTCCGACCAACGTCAAACCTCAGCACTTGCAATTGAAAAAAAATAAGGCAAGCACGAATACACCGTCTTTAAATGTAGTTGGTCAAGGATTACATATCCTGATAGTCAAGTGGTTAAGTCATCCGCTTCGGGAGCAGGAGGTCGAAGGTTCCGAAAGCCTGCTGACCAGTGCCTGGCAAAAGATAGGATTCGGGAAGTAAAAAATGTGTTCAAGATAATCAAGGTATCTCATAAATTAGAAATGGCTGGTCCTTTCAATAATCCATAGACACTATAATAAACAAACAAAAAACACATTCTATTATCTCAAACTATTAAAAATATACGTGTCTATTTGGGCCTCCTGTCTTCCTACAACATGAAATGTGTATTAGTACATTTGCCGATAGTGTAACTAAACAGCAATCCTGCTATTAATAGACACTAAACAATAAACGCTAAAACCAAATATATTTTCGTCAAAACCAAACTCGTTCTGACGTTGAAAAGATCAGGGTTTCCCGCTTAACGATATTGAACGCTGGCAGTCCTGCTCAATCAACAGAATAAATGGCGGAGTCGAGATTCGAAGGCATGTTCCTTGGTTTGAGATCCCTCGTCGTTACTGACTAAGATATCGTGACTCAAATACTTGTTTTATTGAATAAGGATTTATTTTAATACATGTGACATCTTAAAGGAATGGAAGTTCACGTATGTTACTATATTATAATACTTGTAGGAAACATAGGAATGCATTGTTAACAATTTTTTCCTTTTCCCGCAACGTTTTTGAAATTCTTTCGATGACAATGAATTTAATGCCCCCTATTTCCAGAAAAGGCGTACTTATAGTCTCAAGACCAAGCTCCATTATGGCCTATTACTTTTTAAGATTCCCATACAACTTAAATTTTATATTGAACAATTATTTCCGGGATAGTTCACTGCCCACTAAATCAGCATGGAAGAATACAGTTCGCCAAGCGATTGGTATGCGTGAGTATTCCTTATGGGTACAACGCCTCACCATGAATCAAGAGTACATTTTTTTTTCAAGTGTTACAGCCAGGGATCGAACCTAGCATCGTCTACAAAGTTTCGAAGTTGGGTGCCTTTAGATCAACTATGACAACTATTGTCAAACTATGGTCAAGGCCTATGACACTAGCACATTTTATGGCATCAAATGTGGCATGCTATCCCAAGAGGAATTAGTTCATTTATTGTACGAATGCAGTTGCACAAGAGTGATACGCTTTAAACTCAAACGGAAAATGCTTTCTCTGTTTGATATTCAATTTGTTAACGAGCTTTATGCTCTAGACCATTTTGAGTGGGAACTCCGCATCATGGGCGCTACCTCCATTCGTCAATTCGAATATCAACAGAATGTTTCTACAGCTCACGTTCACTTTTATGAGTCGCTGTGTCCAGCTGTATTCGCCAATTTAACTGTGTCAGAACGACAACCAGTATTGTTCAACATCAGGCTTAAACGCACTATGTTTGAGGTTGCTGTTAAGCATTGATAGTTGAATACTAATGTAAATTAGTACCGAACTTGTATATATAACCCTATATAGTAGTCAGTAATTGTCTTTTCTAATTTTTTTCTATTGAAATTGTATAATTTATTTGTGTAGTGTAAAATTTAACCTACGATATCTCCAAACATGGAGGCAATAAAGAATTGTATTGTATTGTATTGTATATATAAAATGTGATTTTCGTTAATAAAAAAAAGTCGTCGATTCAGGGTTATATTGTCATTCAGTTTCGGCATCAACTAAAGTCATAGTGTCTCATAACTACTGGAACTAGGCTTAAAGTGGTATGTCAGAATATACTGTTTATGTCTATATAACATATAGGCGGACACGGAATTCCTATCGTGACACTCTTTGAATGCTCGAGTCTTTATTTTACGAAGATGCATTAAGACCCCAAATCGCTAGTCGCGTTTCACAAATAAAGAGTGACGTGATTTAGGGATTGTCAAGAAAACATTTACAAATGCATAACATATGCAAACTTTCTTTGATGTAGTCAGTTTATCAGTTGCTTTCATCGAGACTTGATAAGGCATCACACGAATTCAGCACTTGTTTTCAATGTTCGAAATACACAGTTTATATGAGAATTGTCGGTCATTGACAATGGATTCAAAAATTATTTGGATAGTTTGTATTATGTGTTTTATTGGTGTAAGTAAACGAATTTAGTATGACAAGTTTAGAATATTCATCATCAAAATGTAAGTTGGTTTTAGTTTAATGTCAAAATATACCTCATAGGTGAAAAAAAACGACTATAAAGTTAAGATAAGTATCTAGTCTTTGTTTCAATATCAAGAATAAATATTAAACAATTACCAAAACGCAAATAACGTATATTATTAAAACAATTGGTTTTAGTTCTACTAATAATTGGTCGCAATTCCTATATAAATTGAGGTAGGGGTTGGGGATGTATTGTTGGTGTGTTCCTACTTTCCCAACCTTTAATTATTTCTATAGAAATTGAAGTAGGGGTTGGGGGACGAAAATTGCTATACTGTACTGAAATGTTGTGTTTCTAAATTTGGGAAAGTTGTTCATAAATATAAGACCATAACAAATATAGAGCTGATTTTTATTTGCAATTATGTACTATTGGCCTACTATGAATTAAAACATGGAACAAAGAATTGGGAATAACTGATGATCACGCATAGCACAAAATAGATATATATAGCACATCTTGAAATATTTATTTGTAGACGGATTTAAAACATGTATAAACTCATATTGTACATATTCACTTTAATTTAACTAAGTTAGAAGCAGCATCAACATACGTCATGATGTCCATTTCGCCAGCTCACGTTATACCCGCTTCCTTGGTCGCTGCTTCCCACCGTTGGCGTGCTGGAACAGCTTCGCCTCGTTAACAGCTGCTCTATTTGGAAGTAGTCCATACACTAGAGGACACATATACCCGTCAATCATGGCGTGGATAGTGTATAGCTGGTAGAAAAATGACAGCGAAGCGTATTAGGTACCGTCCATATACCAGGTCTCGGCTGTAGTCAGCTGGGTCAGGTTGTCATCGGTGGCGAATTTGAGCATTCGCTCCACATCACCGTCCTTGGCGATTAGGAATGGCTCCCCTGCTAGCGACTCTGTCCACTTCCCATCCAAATTGACATCCGCCCTTGTCTTTGGCAGGACTGGTCTAGTCTATGTAAAAATTGATTACATTATATAATGATGTTGCATTTTGAAAAGACCCCAACACAAATCACAATATTTCACACTATGAGGCAATCAAACATAAGCCTTTGACATACTTACAGAAATAATATCCATTTGATGTGAATACAGAAAGTAATTTATTTTTTCCTGAAATGCATTGTATACTTTAGTCGTTAAAGGGAGGTAATTAAAGAATTTGTAACTATGAGTGAAATGTTTATTAAAGCAAGTTGTAAATTCAAAATAGTGTATAGTAAAAGGAGCAAATGCTTATATTGAGTAATTTGTCATTCTCTAACAATGTTTCCTGCTGCAGATCCATGAAAATGTTGTCATTATGATGAGCATTTATGTCTTTTAAATTTACTCTTTTGTGATACACAGGAGTTCTATATCGCTAAAGTTCAGAGTTTTAATTTACTGTTTAATCTGTTACATGGATACACAGGAATGCCTGCTAAGAAGCATAATAAATAAGTTAAAAACAGTTTGACAATTCATATTGTCTTATTTTTGGGTGATTCACTCTTTAATATTTATTTTAGGGAGTGAACAATATTTGACCCAACTAATTATCTGGAGCTCTCCAGTTAACTCCATTATATCTCGTGTACATGTACATTTATCAATATCGAATTCAAATTGGTTTTTTGCTACTTAATGTACTTATTTTACAGTTATAACTTTATTTCGACTGTTTCTTAATACGGAAGAGACACTTGCGGAATATTTCTACATCGTCTGTTTGTCCAACTTTCCCACTTCTTATCACGGTTTGACTTAAGTATTGATCATAAAAAAACTCAATTCTGTTTATATAATTTAACACAACCAACCCTGTCATGTAATAATATATGGCATTTTTTTGTTATAAGGGTTAACGGGACCGTTTACTATGGAACGCCAGGCCCTATCTTTGGAAGTGATCACACTCTATTGTTATGTCTGTTTTGGATTATATTATATATTAAGCTCTTTATATATGTTGAGCAAACATATTTATATTATGTCAGTATATGGTTATGTGTTGTGGATTTTTTCTTATATCCTGTCAGCTTGTATTATATTATGTAGATATATCTGTATATTAGTTTATATACATCTTTATATCATGTAGATACATCTTTATGTTATGTAGATACATCTTTATGTTATGTAGATACATATTTATATTATGTGGACACTTTATTACATAATATACTTCCTTTATTACACTATGTCCGTACCTTATTAATTTAGCCTCTCGTGACGTTATTGTTTCTTGTGCAAACTTGGTCATGTTTAGTATCTTAATTCTATCTTGCGTAAATTTTGTTATGCAGTGACTTTAAGAAGGATAATATTTTGCCTCAACTCCGAAAAAATAAAAGTGCGCATTTGATGTTAATTCATAGGTTATAGTGAAACGTTTTTATGAGTGTCATTTATGAAGAAAAATACCAAGAAATGGTGTGGATTATTTCCCCATATGAATTCAAAACTAATTTATTTGTTGAGATGAGATCCACCGCAAAATTGAAAGAATGTAAAAATGTTTTTGATCACCTTTAAAACCAAATTTTACTTTAAAAAAATAGGTTTTAAAATGTGTGCACTATGTGTGACTTATCGTTCGGTCCATCATGACCCAGTTTTTAATATGAATTAAATTTGGTGGAAATAAATGTTCTTATGAACTTTCATGAATATTCGATCACAATTGGAATTTCTGAAGTGTTCAGTGGCTGTTTAAACTATACCTCGTGGTTTAGTTTTTGACTGTACATACATGTACTCGAGTCTAGAGCTTATGAAGATTGGATATAAAATATGGTATCTAGAGTTTTCATGAGATATTGGAGATGAACAATGTATTCATAGGAGATAACTGGTAATCTAAATGATGTGTAGTACATTTACAATGTAAGTTCAAGGGGACATAACTCTTTGTATTTTAAAAGTAATCTTAGTTTCACTTGCCGTCTAGCTTTACTATATGTAAGTAACATATTCGTACAGTTTAAATCAAATCCAACCACCAATGCATTATATATTGCATCTGACAGGCAGACGGACGGACTGACGGAAAACACCAAACCAATATCACATCCGTATTTGCCCATGTATGATTAACAAAATATTATATAATGTCCGTACAATATTATATTGTTTCATTGAATACTTCATTTAATTATGTCATGACGTTATTACACCTTTAGCAAACTGTGTTACGTACTGGTAACGTTATTATATGATGTGCAAACTTTGTTATGTAGTAGATACTATTAGCAGAGTGATATCCTGCCTCGACACCGGAAATTAAGGCGCGAATTCGAGCCGTAAACAATGTTAGCGCGAAGTAAGCGGACAACAAAAAGAATAAATGACAGGATGAAATTATGTAACGGACACAATGTAATAAAATATGGACTTGATACAGTATATATCCCTGCCACCACATTCCGTCTAAAGGGATAAAGGAATAGAGTAATGATTCCTGAAACAGAAAATCCATAAGAAGCGCAATCCACAATGTTGGTTTTCTCGTGGGACGGCTCATTTTAACTTTTACTGTCTGACATTGTACATGTATACAAAAACAAGTCGGATTTCAGATAATAATTCCAATGGTGTTTTTGCTTTATATTTTTAAAATGTTGATAAAAAATGTCTCTGTAATTGATACTATAGAATACGATGTTGGACACGAATGACAGTCGATGCTTTATTGTGTTTTCAGACGATTTGGTGTGTTGCTGAAGATCGAAACATGACAGAGTGTCATAATGGCGGTGTCATATGTTCAAGATGGTCACAATGTAAATTTGATACTGCAAAGAGTAACTTTACGTGTACGTGTGTTGCAGGTTATATGGTAAAGTCATAAGTATTTATAACTCATATTTACATGTTCGGTGGGGGAAAACTATCAGTTTAATAGCGGTTCCTGTTAGCATGGAAGTAGATAATTGGTAATCGGAATTCATGCCGTGTTTTCAACTTTATTTCAATTATATAACGGTGATAGTTCACTTATTCATGGTCACTATGTAGAATAACCAATTCAAGGCTAGGATATGTGCCTTACCAAATGGCAGAAGGGTTTCGACTCATTGACTAATTATAGCAGACTTTAAACAAATGCTTCAATAACCATTAAACTATCGCAAATTTAAAAGTGTAATACTTTTAGTTATGTTAAGAAGATGTGCATACATTTCGCTCATTTCTTCAGGGAGAATTGTGTAACGAAGACAGAAATGAATGTGAAAGAGGTATTGCTCCGTGTAAAAGAAGAGGCGTTTGTCACAACTCAGTCGGTAGTTTCAGGTATGCACAAAACTTAGTTAGTACAACATGGACATCTGTCGCTACGGAATGCATAATTATCAATGTGCATGTATGGAAATGGTAGCTTTTCTCTTGAAATATTGCTCTATCAGTATTCAGCAACATCAATTTTGAAATCAATTATTTCTAGGGACCAATGTTTTGTTCACGATCACGATCGCAAATTTGGTAAATTTGTATATGTAGGAGAATAACCGTGTATATGTGGTGATGTCATAAGTTGCCTAGGAAGAACGCAGTATATTGCACAGGTGTGATAACGCCAGATAATGCAAGTTAGCTAAATTGTCTACGATGATAGAACTGACACACCGTTGTAAACGTCATCATTTCAAATCAATCAATTAATTGTTAGCCGAATTAATTGTTGTGAGAATAAAATAACATCACGACCTAAGAAGATGAGTTATGGCCAAATTCTTTTAAAGCAAGTGCTACGGATATAGAATAACCCATACATGACGAATTGACCTATTTCTTAAACGATGATATCAATTATTGAAATAACAACATACGAGCCGTTTGGAAACAGTTCAGTTATTGCTCTTAAGTTGAACATGATAATACAATGACACTGATTCCCATAACTTAATCAAACTAAATGACTATTATTCTCTTTTCTCTGTAGATGTGACTGTGTACCGGGATGGGAAGGTTCACACTGTCAGACCTCTGATGGATCCGGTTTATCCACATGCCCAACAGGTTATACAGGTGTCACGTGTACGGATGACTTCGATGAATGTACACAATGGTATTGCTACTTTTAAATCTGCTTTATCTGAAAATCTTTTTTTCTTGTCAATGTGCTTAATATTTTGTAATTTAATACTGAAGTTGTTATCCAATAACAGACGATGAAGGTGCAGTATACATTTGTCATAGAATGAATTGTTCTATATTAACAAACGTTCTGTGTTCAAATGTGTCAAAGAAACGTGTTGCGGGGTAAGCATTACGATTACCTATGAAACGCCGTGATATAACTGAAAAATTGTTGAAAGCGGCGTAAAACACCAAACAATCAATCACACAAACTTGACATAGTTGTTAAACGTCATGTTTCCGTTTTCGTTGATTAATTAGTCAGTGCAAAATATGTTTAATCCGTTCTGCTTAGCCGGTCATCCAGAGACATTGTACAATATGTCATGTACACAACTATTACTGTTTTTAGTTTTCTTTGTTTCGTTTAACTTTTAACACAATTGAAACTTGATAAATGAAGAAAACTACCTTCAATAATTCGAACGAATCCTAAATTGCTGAGTGACAAAGACCAATGACTAATGACTAATGACCTTAAAGTATGACGTCCTCAATATTGTTATTCTCTTATTTACAATATACTTTTGAGTTATTCAATCTCTTTCGGAAGACTTAAAACATCCTGAAAAAATCGTAAAATGCCACACAAAGCATCTGGATGAAGAATTGTGTTATGTGCGATCGTAAAGACATACATGTATTTGTCTTTGTCCGTGTTATGTGGCACTTTACAAGACATCTACATATCGATTGCATTTAAAAACTTAGGGCCAATTAGGAGTATTGTTTTATTTATTTTATGACGATATATTACAAAAATCGTTTTCTTCACGTTGGATATTTTACAAATGCGTAGTGGGGTTTTAAGTTTATAATAGATCATTAAAGGACAACGCTCGGCTGAAAACAACCCGCTTTGATATGAAAGATATCGATCTCAACTAAATTTATTTTAGATGCATTTCATTAACAAACACCTTATAATCAAGAAATTGCAATTTTAAGACGACTAAAAGTGCTTTTCGGTTCCGGTAATGGGCGCGGCCATTGTTTGCTTATCAGTCGATCGCGAGACATTCTGATAAGAATCGTGACGTCATAACCCCTCATCGGTTCATTTATCACACAGTAAAGTATACACATAGCCGGTGGTCGAAATTAAAAATTAAACATCGTAACTATAAAAAGAATTTACAATAGTTTGTGAAATACTTTAACGTAAAATTACTTGCTCAAATAAGAGTTCTTGGTGCATATATTTGTTTCTGTAGTGTACTAAATCGACTAAATCATGACCCCTTCGTGAAGGATATTGTGGGTGGGGTAGTGTTACGAAAACCATACAGTTTTGTTACTGGAATTTGTACAAGCGAATGAACAATGCCTCAGTGCCAGGCAATTCACTGCACAAACAGACAGAGAAATGGCAAGAAAAGCTTCTTTCGGTTTCCGAAACCTGAAAAGGGAATTGAAGAGAGAAAATTGTGCAAAAAATGGATTGACAATTTGAAAAATGGAAAACTTCGGATTGAAACATTTCGTGACTATAAACATATGGTAGTGTGTGAAGATCATTTTACGGAAGACTGTTTTTCGGGGAGCTTCAGTAGTACAGTGGCAGCTTCTCTGAATTTTGGACATAAAAGAAAAACTTTGAAGAAAGGTTCCGTACCGAATGTGATTGGGAGTAAACCAGGAAGTTCAAATAGTTTCGGAATTGTGTCAGCTCGAAAATCAGCGGATAGCTTAAACTTCAAACGAAAAAAGGCACAGGTTTGTCAAATTATATTGTTTTTCTACCCTTTAAAATATTTATAGATTTTGACATTGATAATCATATTTTAATGTTCTGTACTTGACAACTTTTGACCATAACCATTTTAACACCTACTGGTGTTATAAAACGTGTTATTGTCAAAAGTTGTCAGCACATTGTTTGCATCAACAATTAATATACTGAAAACATCATGCCTTTATTTGTTAATAAGGTGTTATAACCAATATTCAGTTAAAAAATACATGCATGCAAGTAATTATATAAATATATAAACATATCCACATTGTGGCCACAAAAATTTGTAGGGATTTTTTCAAACCTGAACTCGTGTGATTGATCAAGTAATCAGGGACACTCTATTACATATAAATTATAATTGTATTGTTTTGTAATATACTGTGGTGAATCAACCAGTTCCAACTCCAGATTCAGTTATTAATTCTTTCCAATGTTTGACAAAAGTAATTTGTACCTGGTATAATCATAAAGCTGTTAAAGGTTTTATATGCTAGCATATTACACCGTTATTTACAGACAGTGATCAATATAAAACTGGTCAAAAAGGGTAATTTCTAAACAGGACCAAACTAATACTTATTATATCATTTATTTACAACTAGTATGAGAAAGTAAAATTAAAAGGATTTATCTGAATTTATATAATTACAATACATTTACTTAAACCCTGATCCCCTGTGTGCAACTTGTAACATAAATCATAATATATATATATAGAGAATTCAAGTGAAGTTTCTTCTTTTGTCACCATTGTTATTTGTATCTTGAAGTATGCATCATCACAGAAAAGGTTAGTTCTACAGAACAATTAGCATAAATTAAAATATAATTCTTTATAATCTACAGCATATGACTTTGAAATTATAAAATCCAAAATACAGGAACTCTCAATAAAGGATATTTTTATCAATAAATATTATTCCATTATATGGACAGTTTCAGTTAAGAAACACTGTTTTACTGGAATAGAGAATCACTATTATTTATTAATCATTTGTTTTCTTCAATATTATAAAAATTGTCAAATCAAAATCATCATCATCAAGTAACTTACAAGCTGATTAGATTACATCAAAGTGTCATAAAACACACTAGTGTGCCTGTACATCACAGCCAGATGGTCACACAGCAGGGGACCAACCATAAAGTACTGTCAATCAATGATAGTATTCTTTTGTTATGCAAGGGTCAGTCCAAGCACACCACCCTCTGCACAGCATGGGTCATAAATTTTTGTAGTTTTTTTTGTAATTAAAAGAAATGCCATTTATAAGCAAGAAAATTTATTAAAAATAAATCAGTTGATAATAACAATAAATGTTATATTTTACTTTCTCCTGATTTTCATTCTTTTTTACAGTCATATAAATATCAAAATCATTCATGCATATCCCCATTTTAATTCAAGGAGACCACTTTGAAAACATCTAAGCAAATTTTGGGTAAACCTGTAATAACCTTTTTCCTCATACTACAATTCTGCAGCAGACGACTTTGAACAGATTGTGTAATATTTTGTAAAAAAATGGAAAATCTTTATAATTAAATGTATAACCTATGACTAAAAGTGGAAAATATTAAGTCTAGGTTTGGAAGTGTTTCAAAACCAATTTGGAAATTCTGAATACATTGTTGCAAAAGAAGAAATTGTTGATATTAAGCAAATTCTTCATTTGCCACAATGTCTCAGTAGTAATGTATGATTATTGTTTTGTGTTGAAGACAAACTGACACAGGTTTTTCTAAAAATCTTTTCCCCTACACATGCTAGGTGCTACAAATGGGAAAGGTTTTGTGGTAGTGTGACTGACTCCTGTATTCTTTGTGAATAATTATTTGTCATTCCCTTGTATTATATAAGATAGATTCTCACCCCCTTTTTCAACAATCAAGCTTCCTGTAAGTCTAAGGCTCTATATTGAAAACATAGTGACCAAAGGAGGAATTTCAACTATTTTACTATATAACTTTGACCAGTTAACCCTTTCCCACATAAAGGAAATCTGGAGCAGACGAATTTGAAAACATACCATAACTAAAAAAAATGGAAACTCCATTTACATGAAAGTACAATACCGGTTCCTTGTATAGAGAGGAAAACATGGAAACAAAAGGCGAAGTTTCTCAAAATAAGAAATCGCTAAAAAAAGCAATTTCTCCTTTTTTCGCGATGTTTTGATATAGAATTGCTGAATGCTGTAATTAAGTAACTGCTTCTTTTCTCCCCACGTTTTCATAAGGCATCGACTATTGTTTATTTGAGGGATTGTTTTTTGTGCAGTTTCTCCTTTTCTGGTATTGCATTAGAAAGTTTGTGTTGTACTGATTATTATTTAATCCAATAGAGAAAAGTTTGGCAAAGTGAGAAACAGCCTATTAGGAGTTAAATTTCCTTTTGCCACAATGTTTGAGAAGTTATCTTAACCCCTTCCCTCATACGACAATTCTGCAGCAGACGACTGTGAACATTATTTGTCAAAATGGATAATTGAATGAATAACCTATGACTAAAAGTGGAAAACATTGTGACAAAGGGAGAACATGCTTGTTTTGTGCAATTTCTTCTTTTGTCACTATGTTTTATACTCAATTGTGTATTCGCTACATACATAATGTACTGAGAAATAGTGTGTGTAGGCGCACTTGATATGTACGCATATGTCTATGTGTATGCGTCTGTTTAATCATGCGTACATGTGTGTATCTGTGTATGTGTACATGTATATATATAGACATGAGTATGTATGTATATGTATATATGTGTTGATGTATATGTATGTATATCTTTTCTTCTCACCCTTTGTTGATCATCTGTCTGTAAATTCCTCTGTTAGATCTTCTCATTTGTACATTTGCTACTGCCCTTCGGATCACTTCATATTTCGTTTCGATGAGGTGCTCCTCAGGGGTATATAAGAATATATCCTGCGAACAGTGAAGACTCTGGTGGCTCTGCTCATCCGAGCAGAATATCCAGAGTTTTCACAAACATTACCTCTGTATTTGTTGCGTTTATAACGTTAATGAATGTAAGTGTAGCCTACTAAATGTATATATCTGTGTCTATTGACAAATGCCACTGCACATGTGCAGAGCTTCTGAAGCATATTTCTCTGCACATGTGTCGATGTATAGGTGAATTTCAATCAATTTTACGAAATGAATAATGTCCGTGTAAATCTGTTTAATATTCAATGTTTGTCACTTTTGGTTCAATGTTTATGTCAACCTTCTCTGTTAACCTTTGTTTTGTTTCTTTGTACTTTGTACTATCTTCGATGATCGGAGGAAATATAGATATAATATAATAAATAACTAGATAGGTTCAGTTGAACAAGAATTGATTTTTATCAACTTTATTTACTAACTGCATGGCAAGAGTTGAATAAAAATAATTGTCTGAATCGTGACGTTATTGTTTGAAAAGATGTCATACACGTGCATGCCATGTAACAGTATAATGTTAACCGGTCAAAAACGTACTGCTAGCATAAGACCGTAAGAAATTGCCCATGATGGGTATATAAGAATTTAACATTACAAAGCCACATGAAGTATAATAATATTGAATACATTGTATCAGTCTCTGAAAAGAATTCAAAGTGTTTCCTAAAACAGTTCATGCACACTGTTCAAACTGGTTTTAAATCCAGAGTATGTGGGTGATGGGAAAGCTTCCCGGATCATGGATACGACACATGCTGGTATGACTACTCTGTTTCCCTTTCCTAGTCGTTCGCCCCTCAACATCAATCCGACAAACTGTCTGTATGCACTCAGTCTGTATTGCCTGAAATACAGAGAAAACTAGTATACATTTGCAATGCTTGGATATATTTGTTCACTGTTAAATCGATTGTCATACTTTTTCATGCAGAACTTGTGGTATTTGCCACAATATGTTCAACCCTATTAAAAAAAGACACCTTCATTTAACCCTTTCCCTCATAAAGAATCTTTCTGACACCTCTGTAGCAGACAGCTTTTTGAAAACATAGTGACAAAAGAAGAAATTGAACAAAACATGAAATTTCTCCTTTTGCCACCATGTTTTCCACTTTTAGTCATAGGTTATCCATATCATTTTAGACATTTTCTATGTTTGGACAAAATCATATTAGGGAAAGGGTTTAAGAGGTTTTCAATATTTATGCGGCTTTGTTTTCATACTTGTATACTGCAAATGTTTTGTATGTGGAAAAGGGTTAGCTGACTGGGATCTCTTACTGTCTTAGGGTCAATCTCGGACTAGAACCTTATTTTGGTAATTTTTTCACATTTTGTCCTCTTTTTATTGTCACATAAACCTGGTCAAATGCACCATGTATATCTGAAATCTCAAAAAAGGAGAACCATAATTATTGACTTCAAATATAAATGCATTAATTTGTATGTTTGTTTTCGTAAATAATATGCTTTATAAAAGAATAATATATTATTATTATGTTCAATGCTCTTTGTTTCATTATTTTAAGTCCTTTGATTAAAGTTCAATAAATTGTACATTATGATTATCATAAAAAAACCTTTCGAAATATTATGATAATAGCATTCACGGGGTAATATTATTACTACTACAAGCATATCTTTAATACGTTTATATTATGCATGCAGTAGTTATAAATTTATACAACATTATATGATTCACACACAGATATGGACTGAAAAAAGGAATGATATAATAATGTATCGGCCACACATATAAAGTTTACACCTACGTGTTCGACAGTTGATCTGGTGCTCGTGCATTGCTTCTCCTAAAGGCCATAATCTGAATGAAGGCAACCTCTAGAACGTATCTGTTCAAGACAACAGGCTGAATGTTAGGCATCTCTGTTATGCAAAGATGATCATCAATACTCCCGATGGTTAAATTGCTCTCCTTGCAACATACATTTTCGTCCGGTAACGGCATTACGATGCAATTATAGCATGAACAAAACTCCTCCTTAGAAGTCGGGACTTGTGCGATCTCCACTTCTTGATACACATTATTCCTTTCCATTTCCAAAAGTTCGATGTCTGAATACTCTGGTTCAAAATTATATGCGATAATCTCGTCTACTTCGTACTCCATAATTATAAGAGGGTGACGGTCAAAACGTCGAGTTAAGAAACAAGAACAAAATGGGAGTCAAAACGTCGAAAATGAGAATATATATATAGTCAAAAGGAAAATATATTGTCTTTATACTATGCCGTAAAATAAACAGTTTGTAGTTAATTGTGATAGATCTATTCAATAAGAGTTGTGTAAATAAATAAAAAGAATAAAGCGATGGCATAATGAATTTGTTTGTTGCAGTTTTAAAAAATAAATTGCTGTGGCAATTATGAATATTATATGTGTAATAAGTGCATGGTTCTTTATATTGTCGTACCGATTATTAAAAATGTGTAATGTTTGTTGCAGCTTTGAAAATATTAAGAAGGCGTCATTACTTTAATCGGCTTTATAACTAAAATTAAAAGTTAATCATTCATTGATGTGTTCTTGTTTATTCCTTTTATTTAATTTCTCCTTTATAATTGCATTGACAGAAAAGTTTCGAAAATGTACGTTTCGTATATGACTAAAGATATTTTATTTAATTGTAGTATTGTCTTATCACATTGTGCGGTAAAACTTTATAAAACAGCATATATAAGAATTATTCTATACATTTTCCTTTTCGACGTTTTGACTCCCGTTTTTTCTTGTTTATCAATTCGACGTTTTGACTGTTTAAAAGATAAGATGGCGATCTGAAAATTTTCTAATCTGTACCTATAGTGATCGACACGACGTGAAAACACAAACTTTAAAAGCATATATCTTGGTAGTTACAGCATATAAAACAAAATTAATTACATCAAAATGATGCATTACTGTAGGGCTATTAAGGGATATAGTTTAGACTCAGCCAAGCGTATTTCTTTAATGACAACATCATATTTTTAAATGTATAGGATACTTTGTCACATAATGATATTCGTTTTCTAATACCTTAGATAAATATACCGAAATATAAAATACGTTTTACAATTGTAACTAAGTAAACAATTATGTAAATACACTAGGATGTTTCAACTGATATATGTGCGGAGTAATGGGTGATATTAAGGTATGTGGTAGTATACGAAAAATGACAAGAATTTCAAACGATAAATATGAATGACACACCTCTCGTCTTTCTTTCAATATCCTGAAATATACAGATAACAATTCAATTTCAACTTAATTTACAGGTCAGAAAATCCTTGCGAGCATGGCAGTTCATGTGTTAACACACCTGGTAACTTTACCTGTAACTGTACAACAGGTTGGGAAGGAAGAATCTGTAACAAGGACATCAATGAATGCAATTTTACTTACGGGCCGTGTCACAATGGTGGCAATTGTACCAATATCCCCGGAATGTATGAATGTGATTGCCCTTATCCTTACACTGGACGAACTTGTTGTGATGTTCCTACGACAATCAACACACCAACGTATTCAGCAATTTCAACACGTGTCAGTGCAGCGCGAAGTGCTCCAAAGGAAGATAATTCAGGTATGTGCCTTTACATGTTTACTTTATTCCGGGCTGTGTCTAAACGGTGGAAATTGTACTTTTATGGCCCCCCATCTTATTAATGGCATTGCTCTTATACATACGAGTATATCGTATACTGGATTTGCTTGTTATGCAGCTGTATGTTCTCCAAAAGATGACAACTCAAGTAAAACATGAATTTCATTTAATTGTGGCGGCATATATTTTGAAATTATTCAAACTTCCCTTCAAATTGACAATCTGATTTTTCATTTTCAGATGACAGTGAAGGGGGCACTAATTTATGGGTTATTATCGGACCTGTTGTAGGAATTATTGTGATTGCAGGAACTCTTGGTGACGGATTGTTTGTATATTACTACTATTACAGGTATATAACAATGACAGCTATAAAGCAGATCAATGTTTTTAGGTTGTTTCTTTCATTGGTGTTTCACCATCATGAAGTGGATTGACTCTAGGAACAGTAACATATGTCAATTCAAGATTTAATCTCAATACTAAAAATGTGTAAAAGATAATGTTGATATGATCATGTAAACGAATATCATGGGCCTCGAATATTCATAAATATGTGGTAAATACAGTCGGTATCCATAATAAATTCATTACAATTATGTTTGTTATTCTGTAATGTTTTGCCCGTGTACTAAACCACGTTTCGCAACCATTTAATTCCAAGATGGCTTAACCTATATCAAAGTAATGGTGATTGTGTTGAAGAATTACAATATAGTACTGATAAAATAAAGTTAAGTTGTTTTCCCATATTTCATTTTCACTCATTCTGTTTAACATAGAAATTGCTATTTATTATCCCAACCGGTCACAGTCACGTTTGGTTCATTGGACTCGCTATAACTCGAACGAATTCCTGGATCTTTTTTTGAATAGAAAACATCTAAGTATACATGAATTGTAAAAGTGAAAATACATAAATTAATTTAGCAAAGATCGAGCTATTACTTGAAGTAAGTTATAGGTCGCTGACGACTTGCATTCATCTTTGGAAATTATTGAGCTTAACGTGCTGTTATTGGTGCTTGTGTAAATTTCAATTCAATTAATTTTGCCTGTACGAATCTTAAAACTAATAATATAGGATATGTATTTTATGTTCATAGAAAGGCGCACAAAGTAGATGCAGGAAACGAAACAGAGGTTGAGACGATACAACAGGATTCCACTAATGGCGACTCTAACAATCACACGAAATGGAATGATTTTTAAGAGTGTTAAACTTAAATTTGTTATGAAAAGATTTAGAAGAATTATTTTATGACTGATAACTTGTATTTGAAGTGTTAGTGTTAGAGGTATTTAGAAGACGGAGTTGAAGAGAGTGTTGATGACCATAATGTATTTTAGTGTTTTACATGCCCTAGAAGTATTTGTATTTACCTTATGCCTTAACCATTGAACGTAGCTTAGAATAGAATTGCTCAGAGAGACGTATGCCCTCATTTCGTGCTACTAATCGGTTTTGAATTAGATTTATTCACTAAAATTTAATGCCGTTGTTCAATATTAATTAAGATATATCACAGTGGCACAATACGTTTATATACACTATGTGTAAACAAACCAATAATAGGCAAAGACATAATCCTAGAAAACGTGTGTAGACTGATAATTTGATATCTCTATTCGAATCGTTTTATACTAATCTTTTAAATAGCTAAGGCAAGCACAATCGGTAAGGTCGTGCTTCCCGCAGCGGTATGTTGAACGAGACCAATTGGGCCACCATTCCATTAATTCGTCAGGTACATCAATATAGAAAGATTCTGGTGACACTCTGCCTATGCCCAGACCCGTCCGGGTCTTAAATGTTTGGATGGAGTGTGACATACATCTGGAGTTTTTCAATTCATTAAGTCTGTTATCCTAAATGTTTGGTATAAATATGTAATGTTTCTTCTATAAAGTTATGATTGATTGTTTAAAATATATTCAGAATATTTATAATAAATATACATTTGTTCTATAGATTTCAAGAAGTTCGTTCGAATCATTAATTACCCAATTAAATAAAATACTGAGAATACCACAAGAAAGGGATTATTTACAGCTGTTAACAAACACAGAATGCCCTAAGATTATAAAATGTTTTATTGTTTTGGGAAAGAAGTGAACACTTAAAAAACAAACATTTTAAACTTAGAAATATGATCGACAATGAAAAACATATGTCTCACAAAAACTCTAAAGCGGATAAAAAGTAAATACTGATCATATGATTCTGAAAAATATACTCATGTATTATTAAATAAGATTATAGCATCGATGGTAGAAAAGCTTGCGTAAGTCCAACAAATGAGCATTTCCACTGTTTCTTTATTTCATGAAAAGGACATTTAAAACGGTCATCTATGAATTCACTGCAGAACAGTTTTGAGTCAAATTACACAAAAATACAATGTGTTGGTAACTGTCATTAATGGGAAAACTCTAAATTTATGTTTCATAGGTGACTAAACAATTTATTAAGCATTCGATTTTTCTTGGCGTTTTGGAGAGTGTGATAATTAAATATTTCATCCATGGGAAAAATGCTAAATTCCTTGTGGGTGTCAATATTCTGTATGCTATTAACTCTTTATCATAGCAAATTTTATGGACACCCCAGAAGCCGAAGTAACCAAATGAACAAATACACGATGCATTCGTAGGACAACTTAAAACCGTGCATGTTTAATACCTTTCAGGGTGTAAAGTGTAAAGTTCAGGTGCTACGTGCTTTCAGAAAAAGGTTGATTAATCAAGTAATCACCCCTCTGCATAACTGATATAAAGCTTGACGCCTATAATCTAAACGACAGAAGGAAATATTCTCAGAAAAGTAGAAATTGCTCCAAACAATCAAATTATGATTGTCACACAATTTTCAGAACTACGTATTAAAATTTTATCTCTAGATTTTACGGTTTCACTTCGTTTGCCCAGAGGAATCCGCTGTGGTCGAGTGGTTAGCGTCGGGGATTTCGAAACCGGATGTCCCGGGTTCGATCCCCAGTCGCGGCACTACGGTCATGGTGGAGTGCCCTTGGACAAGGCACATTTTCTAGCCTAGTACTGGTTTGTTTACCCAGGGATCACGAATAATTAAATTTAATTGCGCGCTAAATGACCTTACCTGTCGATGCGCCATAAAACAATATACATTCATTCATTCATTCGTTTGCCCAGATGTGTTCAAGGCAGACGATACACGCCCTGATAGGAATAGATAGGAATATCAAAATATATCATGAACACAGGGGAAAATGCATTGTCAATTTGCTAAATATAGGTCCTCTTATTGCGTCAATTGTGCGTCTAATATATCTATAGGTGCTACCTATTTACGAAAAAAAACGCAAGATAATTATAAACAAAAATTAAAGAGCATACTTTGGCCATAAAAAAGGATTTATAAGTAACTGACTAATGTTTCTTGCATTATCAAAACATATTTGGAATTCGTATTGCTGTTTTCTGTTTTTTGAACAGAAAATAATAAAGTAAAGACTTTCAGAAAATCAAGGAATACATTTATAATGAACAAGGTTAAAACATGAGGGCCAAGATGATCCTTAATCGATCACCTGCATTATGGCAAAGAAGCAAATAGATCAGCCCTTTTCTGATGCCACCTGGCGACTGCCTTTTTCAACCAGTCAATATGACTGGAACAAATTATATAAGGGGTCACATTTCTGCTGAACCCTTTCCCTATTAGAGACGGTTTCTGAGGCCTATGCAACAGACGATTTAGGATAAGATTGTCGCCACAAGAACAATTCCTTCTTATGAGAAAGTTATCCTTTTGCCACAATGTATGATAAATAATTATACTTTGAATGAGTGAGTCAATAGCTCATATATAGGAAGTTGGGGTCTTTCATGTTGATACCACTTTTTTGCGGGAAACGACGTCGCTCCATTGACGTTACGCCAAGATGAAGTGTAACGGAAATGACGTCACGTCCTTCTTTGGCTACGATACAGTCAAAATTTAGTTTCGGGCGTAGAAGGCTAATGCTGTCTATTTTTTGACGAACGGGAAAACATATTTTTTACAGATTTCCATTTATTTTTTAACTTTTCGTACAAATGTAAATCCCACATAACACAGCACTTAAATGAT
The DNA here is from genome assembly GCA_031761405.1 of Serripes groenlandicus. Taxonomy (NCBI): domain Eukaryota; kingdom Metazoa; phylum Mollusca; class Bivalvia; order Cardiida; family Cardiidae; genus Serripes; species Serripes groenlandicus. Next base: position 12,232,795 of record JASEVX010000009.1, on the reverse strand, counting down.
CTTAAATATCGATTTAAAAAAAATGATTAAAAAGACGACAATCATATTCAATCCGTGTTTTTCTGCTCATTTTATACATACCCAAAATACCGATTTTCAATCTGTGTTTTACGTCTGCTTTTTTGACATATCCACAATGGCGGCCCCCATGGATTTTTCCAGTTTCATTTCAGAAAGCTTCATGGGTTATTGAAAAAAAAAAAAAAAAAATCTCACACCTGTTCCCTTTAAGCGAAAAAAAACATTTATGTTTTTTTTTCGTATTAACCGCATATATACACCTTACGTACACACTATTGTGAACGCCAAGGCATTTAGATGTTTTACGGAATTGTCAAATATTTTGCGAAAAAGACACATCATCTGTTTTTAGTAAGATCCTCGTTTTTCAAATTATTTTTTTAAGTTTCTTTTTTTGTTACCAAAGAAGTCACCTCAATCAAAATGTGTCAAAAGCAGTCTAAATCCGGGGGAGGGGTAAGGAACTAGATTTTGTTTTTCAACTGGAGGTACCGTTTTAACATTCATTACTGTAAGAGATAAATATTTCCAACTCAATTTCATATCACTCTCCTTAATTAAGAGCTCTATCTCTTAGGGGTTATGATAAATGTCTGTCTAAATTCGGAATTGAAATAATATATCGTTTGCGAATAACATAAACCGCCCTGCTACCGACCTCAGACCCAATGATTATGTAGTTAAGCTGATAGTATGTGGCTTAATGTAAAACAGATAAGTTTGTGGCATTGACTAGCAACCTCCTAACAAGTTGTATGATGGTTTCATCTGAATATACACCTGGTCTCCAGAACTTTCCTGAAAGGTCACAAACCTACCCATCGTTGGTTCTAGAACTAACACCATCATACTCGCGTGACCTTCACTGTTTCACCAAGGGTCAATAATACAGGTTTGAAAAATGCCAGATCATAACTGTTTTTTAAAAGTATAGTTTAACGTGGTTTACAGTAGTTTTCCAGTTACATTGCCGCAGATATTGTATCAGTGGCCTGTCTAGGTCATATTGTTAACCAGGGCAAAACCCGTACGACTGCGATTCGTTTTATTTGAAATCCTCGCTGATAGCCAATTTACGCTGGTCGAACTTGTATTGTAGTATGGGATAGTTTACTGAAATGTTAATAAATCCACTATCGACCAGGAAACTTGTGTTAACCCATACGTACCTAAAATACCACACACTGTTTTAGATACGTCTGACGTAATGCCCCCACGCAACATGGACGAGAGCTTGGAATGCGGCAAAATATTATGCACACTGTTTCCGCATTAACTTTAGTGTAATCCTTTAGTCTCGTTACCATATACAAAATGTAAAATGCTATCTATATATCTGTGTGCCTGACCGTTTCAATGCGTTCTAATATGTTTGCGCCTCTGTTTGTCTTTACTTCCTTATCTCACCACGCCATCGTCACAGGTGTCACGGTCAGTTCCGGCGTCCATTGCGTGCATTTTATCGCTATCGCATCTTATCTTCGCAACTATCGCTCTACTTGCTTTTGTTAAGCAATATTTTGGAACATATTTATACATGTAAATAAATGGATAGTTAACCTTTCCCAACCAACGTCAAACCTCAACACTTGCAATTGAAAGATATTAAGGCAAGCACGTATACACTATCCATGAATGCAGTTGGGCAAGGACTACATATTCTGATAGTCAAGTGGTTAAGTCATCCGCTTCGGGAGCAGGAGGTCGACGGTACCGAAAGCCTGCTGACCAGTGCCTGGCAAACTATAGGATTCGAGCAATACAAAATGTGTTCAAGATAAAAGTGTCTCATAAATCAGAAATGGCTGGGCCTGTCAATAAGGATGACACTATAATAAACGAGCAAAACCACATTTTATTATCTCAATATATTATAAATACAAGTGTCTATTTGAGCCTCCTGTTTGCTCACAACATGAAATGAGTATGTGTACATGTGTCGCTAGTGCATCTAAACAGCTGTCCTGCTATTAATAGACACTGTAACACAAACTTAAAGTTGCACTCTTATAGAAATTCATAACAAAAAATAAGAAAAATAACAATTGTTTTCCCTTATAAACCTTTATGAGGACATGTTTGATTCTAATTACACTGTAGTATGAGAAAGCTTTCATATTTTAATTATTTAAATAAAGTTGTTTTTCCCTGCTCGGTAGGTACCTCTTTAAAGGTTGGTGTCTAATACAAACATTCGGGGGGGGGGGGGGGGGGGGAAATAAAGTGTACACAAGTCAACTGTTATAAAAATAACTCATTGAAGCACAGATACACATACTTATTGTGTATACAATGTATATGCCTCATTGAACTGAGTGTGTTTTTATAACAGTTATGTACATTTTATCTCAACACGGTTTGTATATGACATCCAACCTTTAAATTCATTCTGGAATGAAAATGTACATGAATGGCTCCGTTTTTAAAATCCTGAAATCTTGGAGAAAAGTATAATTTGTGAGTGTGGGCTCTTGGGTAACATGTTTGTGGTTAATCCCAAACCCATTCAGCTTCTTACTTTTAAAAAAATCGATTTGAACTTTTTTACATGAGTTTTCTTCCCTCTGGATAGAAATGCCACTTTAAAAACTAAAAAAACAAATATATTTTCATTACAACTAAAATAGTTCTGTCATTGAAAATATCTGGGTTTTCCCGGTAAACAGTATTGAACGCAGGCAGTCCTGCTCAATCAACATACTAAACTGCGAAGTCGGGATTTGAAGGCATGTCCCTCGTCGTTACTGACTTAGGTATCGTGACACAACTAATTGTTTTATTGCAACAAGTATGAGTTTGAATAAATATGACATCTTTTAAAAAAAGAACGGAAGTTCGCGTATTTTTCTTTATTGTAATACTTGTTGGAAATATAGGAATGCATTTATGATTTTACCGCTATATTTTGAAAATTCTTTTGATGATAATGCATTAAATTCCTAATGTATCCAGAAAAATGGGCGTAGTAATATTCACTACACCTTGTTAAATGATACAACCCTTTACTTTTAGGAGCCACATTGAATATGAAATGTGATTTTCGTTAATAAAAAACATCGTGATAAATTACAAAATAAAATGTTCCCTTTGTGCATTTACATCTGTGTTTCTGTTCAAACTGAACTACGCCGAGGTAGTAGTCGTTTAAAGCAAGGATTAAATGAATTCAAGTGAAAAACATCGTGTCGTTCGGGACATGTCCTGAAGCCCCCTCCCACCAAGCTAACGCGCAAGATAACTTGATATATCAAAATCCCTATGACAGTGTCTTTTGTTCAGTATACAGGCCCATGAACTAGCTTCTGAATAAAGGAGTCTAAATGAAATTCAATTACGTTGATATAGAGCAGCAGCAATGCTTTTCACCGTGCATCAGTTTATTACGGTCAATCTTTGAAGTGGCAAAATTACAGTGCTATCATATCATGTGCCGTTTTTCATAAGACAATGTTTAAATGGCAGTACGTCTTCTTTCTAAAAGAGCCGCTTACACAATAATAACTGAGATGATGCAGGGATTAACGCTTAATGATAAATAGGGGTATGAGCCGTGTCTTTCGATTCGGGGTCTTATTGTCATTCCGTTTCAGTATCAACTAAAGTCATATTGTCTCATAACAACCGGAACTACGCTCAAAGTGTTATGTCAGAATATACCGTTTATGTCTATATAACATAAAGGCGGACACGGAATTCCTATCGTGACACTCTGTGGATACTTGAGTCTTCATTGAACGAAGATGCCTTAAGACCCAAAATCGCTAGACGCGGCTCATAAATAAAGAGTGACGTGTCTTTAGGATTGTCAAGAAAACAATTAAAATTCATGACATATGCAAACTTTCTTTGATGTAGTCGGTTTATCAGTTACTCTCGTTGGGACTCGATACTCAGCATTTGTTTTTAATTGCGCATGTTCGAAAGACAAAGTTTATATGATAATTGTTTGCCATTGAAAATGGATTCAAGAATTATTTGGACAGCTTTTATTATGTGTATTGTTGGTGTAAGTTAATTATATAAATTAAATCACTAACGAATTTAGAATGTCAAATATAAAATATTTACCATAAAACTTTAGTTGGTTTAAGTTTAATATCAAAATATACCTCATAGATGTGAAAGTGCTTATGTTGTCTTCGTTTCAATATATCAAGAATAAAAATTCCAAAAACGTATATAATTAAATCAGTTTATTTTAGTTCAACCAAAACTAGGTCTCGCATTTTAACTATGAGGTGAGAACGCCATTGAAACAAATCTGGAATGACAAGAGGTTTGGAATCTCAAACAGACAAGGTGTAGCCTGTCTGACACTTAAATGTCTTGTATAAATTAAGCTAATTTTGATACTTTACGGATAAGAATATTCTTTAGTTTTTCAATTTCAATACTAGAGAGATCAAACAAGCGGGTTTACCATGACCCAAGTACCTACATTGTATATTTTGTAAGTTTAATAATTTTGTAAAGAAAATATATAAGTTACATATTTCCACAAAAATTAAATATTAATAAGATATATATGCACATGTTAAAGATACATTTTATGAGGTGTTATCTTTCAAACTATATCTAACATTGATGACAGTTATAGTTTCTGTTTATTAAGTGAGAATAATCAGTTAACATGAAGGTTCGTTTCAATTGGAGTGGGAGGGGGTAAGTACCCAACAAGAAAGTTTAATAAGAGCTCCAGATAAGGTGCGGGAATACGTGGTCACGCATTGAAATGTAGAAAAACGAATTGAAAATATTTCCTGTGCGTTGTATCACGCATTTAAATCAGGAATATCGAATATAAAACATTTTCTGTACATCGTTTTAATCGTAAGACGAAATGAAAGTGACGCATTTTTTAGAGAAATCCCGATTGTTGAATATAATCGCGGTCGAATAATTTATCCTAACACCGTATGTGTAATTTACTTTGGTATAATTTGGCAATTCACCGATATGTACAGGTATCACGCGTGAGAATTGATACAAAAATAATGTCTGCTCGCGTGTGAAAAAAATTCGTCTGCACAACCAATTAAACCTGGTTCGTTATTGAAAAAATTCAAAATAAAAAAACTTGACAGCTTTGCAATAGCAGAATACATTTTGAATCATTTAATCGATGATGTGGCAAATAAACAACAACCAATTAAAAGAAAACATCATGAACAAATTTCCTAAACAAACAGTCGACTTTTGGAAACAGAGTTCGCTTGGTTGATCTCTACTGATGAAGTAATATATTGTTTCTCCTCTCCTCTAGTAATACAAAATGTGTCCCTCAAATAATAAAGTTTAAAAAGCTTTAGTGATTTATCAAAATTATTTGATATTTATTTCACATACCAATGAATCATTCCGGTAACCTGACTTTAACCCATAGCAAGGGTATGGATTGTGTGTTTAAATAAGAATCGAGTTGTTAAACATTAGGTTAAAAAACATTAAAAATTCCCTTTAGTAATGCAAGCATTTTGGACAGATATGAAGTGTTACAAAAAATTGATTACATCATATAATGATGTTGCATTTGGAAAAGACCCAAAAACAAATCACAATATTTCACACTATGAGGCAATCAAATATAAGCTTTTGATCCAGAAATTTATTTATTTTTTCTTGAAATGAAATGCATTGTATACTTAAGTTATTAAAGGGAGGTAATTAAACAAGATTTGTAAACATGAGTGAAATGTTAAATAAAGCAAATTGTAAATTCAAAATAGTGCAGTAAAAGGAGCAAATGCTTATGTTTAGCAATTTGTTACTTTCTAACAATGTTTCTTGCTGCAGATCAATTAAAATGTTATCATCATGATGGGCATTTTTGTCTTTTAGATTTACAATTTTGTGTGGTCATGGATACACATGTATATCGTTAAAGTTCTGAGTTTTTAATTTACTGTTTAAACTGTCACATAGATACACAGGAAGTGTATGGGTGAATGCCTACTTAAGGTATGAAGAATAATAAATAAGTTAAAAAAAGTTTGACAATTCACATTGTCTTTTTTGGGGGTGATTCACTCTTTAATAATTATTTTAGGGAGTGAAAAGTATTTGACTCAAGTAATTATCTGGAGCTCTCCAGTTTACTCTATAATATCTCGTGTACATGTACATTTATCAATATCGAAAATGTAAAGGTTCGTCTCTCGATGATTTGATTAAAAACTACGCATGATAGACTATGAATTATTGGCAAAATACACACCCTTTTCATAAAAATGTTAATGTATCCCTTCATTTTAAAGGCAATATTGGGTTTTGCGTGAAAATATTACGTTTTACCGTGAAAGAAATATTGTTACATTTTGGCATCGTTGGAAATACAGACAGCTAGTACAATACCTTTAATTACAAAATGAGATAAAATGATTTCAATAGGTAGAATGCTACTTATCGAGAAACACAAATCCAAAAAATAAATCAAATATACTCTATCCCGTATTTACTATAAAACTCTCCTTATTTCAGGAATTATACATTGGCAGCCTTTTGTGAGCTACTCAATTACTTTTCAAAGAACTACATATATAAAACAAATTGTAATATTATACCAAAACTGTATTCATTTGTAGCATAAAGAACACATAGTGAACAATATTGTGTGACCTACATATGCGATGATGGAGCGTATTTGTGTATTTTAATAATCCCTTAACAGCCATCTAATAATAGATTTGTAAAGATTACAGCTTTAAGCAAGAATTAATTTAGGAAATTGCATAATGTGGCTGAAATAACTAAATAATAAAACTCCCTTATGGACAAACGCAGTAAGTTTTCAGTAGTAAACATTACCAACCACATTAATACTACTAAAGAGAAATTACATTCCGCATATTTCGACTCTAAATGCATTATTGTTCCGCAATTCAGGTTTTGATGAAGTTGAGACTGTTACTTTTCTGCACCTGGAAATGAAATTAAAATACCAGTTTGCATGTAACAATGGATAACATTCGTTTCATGAATTACTTGAAAATGCTGAGTGACTCACTCTGTTTGTACTCAAAAGAAGGTACGAAGCAATACACATTTCAGGAATATCTGTTGTTGATTTTAATGTTTTCGGTATGCATCAGTGTATTGTTCATTAAAACTCAATTATGTTTGTACCACCAAGTTAAGCTTATCCCAAACGCGTTTAACGAGATAAAACGCTGATTATGGTCGAAGTTTGTAAACAAAGCTCCGATATTGCATGAAAATGTCATTCAATTTACGTTGTGGTAAATGTAGTTATAACATAATTTATAGACGGAAATAGAAAGGTTGAAGTTGGAGTTTTCAACATTTTGATTATGCATTACAGTCGCATTTATATAAAGATACATGTACGCTGTTTCTAGACATTTTGTATTGGTTTAGGTACTTGTAAGTATGAGTATTTCTTTAAATCATAACTGGAATAGTTTCCTTTGGTTTGAATATGTGAGCTGATCCCTTTAATAAACATTGCATAATTTGAGTTGGAGTATAGGTACGTAGTGAAAGAGCGACCATATTTCGTACTAGAAATCCGGTTCCGGTTGAATCCCGTAATGAAACGGGAAAGTATGCGTTAAATATCAAGAAAGCACAAATCGAATGTGATTTATATTAGCTGAACGCGTATTACACCATCGATTTGATATAGTTAAGTTTAAATAAATAAATAAAGGAAACGGACGCTTGTATATAAACAAAAATATAAATACAGACGTGTGTATTTTCAGACGACATGCGGTACTCTTGAACACCGTAATATGAACGATTGTTGGAAAGCTGGCTTAAACTGTTCAAGATGGGGAAAGTGCAATTTTGATACTTCTTCCAGTAATTTTACCTGTCGTTGTGTTTTGGGTTATAAGGTAAGGCAATAAACAGAGTTCGTATTTGTTAGGGAAAAATCATCAGTTACAGGTAAACATTTGACATTTCGGCAAACAGTGCAGATCCCGATCGAGTTGCGTGAGTACTCTTTGAATTAAAGGTTAGGTAAGGGCATAAGGATAATTTGTATGTGTTTGGTCGTTTGGTTGGGAACATTTTCAGTTTATAAAGGTATATGAAATTGTGCTTATGTACATATCAGCGGTTTTCCAGGAAAACCAAACCTTAGCATAAGAATTATTTTACGTGCAGACACAAATTTGCCTTCACAACTACAAAAAAAGGATAACAAGAGCGCCAAGAATCTAACGCCAACACTTTTCTATTTTCTCTTATTCTAAAGAGTTGGCATAAGTCCAAAAAGGGGCATACTTTAATCATTATTAAAGCCACAGTTATGTGCATGGTATATATATGCGTATTGTTTAAACTTTTATTACGACGACGACGACAGGGATTAACCATATCCTGCATTCTTTTCTTCGAAAAACAGACGAGCTAAATATATGAACTCTTTTCATTTTTCTAACTTTCTTTGACATATTGGCGAACAATGCAGATAATGTTTGAGCTGCGCAGATACGTATTATGATCTGCATCTACCTTGGCTCAAAATACTAAAATGATAGTTTTCATATACTCTGTGGCAAAAACATATAAGAAACTAAAACATAGATAATACATATTTGGTAAGTTTTACAGCCAGGTTAAGGGATCGATTTCGATTGGAAACTGAAACAGCGTTGGTTACGACTTGTTAACTAGTTAAAGCTAAAACATGTCTAACAAAGGCCCTAACAAACACATTTTGTATACCAGCTTCCGGCAGCTTGTATGGCTGTTACTGCATCGCAATTGGGGCCAATTCTAATGTTCCATAATTTCTATAGAGAAGCGTAGCAAACACCTAATAATTTTGAGAACAACATGTGCACCTGCGCATTATAACAATGCACATTTAATAAAATGTAATCGATTAATACATAATCAGTCCATTTTGTATGTTTAAAACATCTCCCCAATCACTAACGGTCGACTAATGATGTATAGAATTGTTTGTGTTTGATAAACATAGTGTGAAACGAGCCATTTCGTATGAATCCAGAAAATAGTTGCCTTAGTTTAATAATGAGGTAACTAAACCGACATCTTTTTATTTACCCCGTTACATGAACATTTGGTTAAACAATGTTCGCCAATGAGAGCTTCGGGAAAATATCCACGTTTGTAACGTTGAAATTATGTCCTTGACAGTCGCCACCACAGTGCCACAAGCGCTTTGACTTACATGTTTATAATGTTTATGTCTGAACAGAATTTGCTCGTTTTTCAGGGAGACTTGTGTGAAGATGACATAAATGAGTGTGACATCGGAATTGCTCCGTGTAAAAAGAGAGGCGTTTGTCACAATTCTGTCGGTAGTTTCAGGTTTGCACGAAATTATTGTTTAACTAAGTATATGTTTGTTCCTCAGTGACACGATGCGTATGATCAAATTTAAGACACACTCACAAGAGCTATTTCAGTCATGAAATTGTTTATGCAAATCAGAGATCAGAAAGCTACCTGTCATGGGAAGCATTGTGATTGTCGCGTATATGTATGGAAATCATTAAAATAGGCGTTTGGACGACTTTCTAAAATTCGGAATGTAGCCATTGGCCTGGCGAAAAATTAGAGTACTGGTGTGATAAAGGCAGGAAAGCACGTTATGTGAACTAGCAACTTTACATAAATGAAACAGTTTTGAAAAGTCGCTTAGCTCCAGTAAATCAATAAAAATCCGAAATTATCGCTATGAGGATATAAAAACATCATGAGTCCTACCATGATTGAATAGAAAAGAAATGAAGAGAAATAGCGGCTTACTTTTTTAGCTGCAAGTGGTGAAGATGTATAAGTTAAACCATAATAATTCCCATTTTCCTTAAACAACGATATTGATTTCTAAAATAACAACAGACAGGACGGTAGGAAACAGAAAATGTATAGTACTAATATTGTCTGTTCATCAAATGATGCAGTTACAATTATTCCAAAACCTAAATTTAACTAAAGGACTTAAATATTATCTTTATCTTTAAGATGTGACTGTTTTCAGGGATGGCAAGGATCCCACTGTCAAACCTCTGATGGAACCGGATTATCTACCTGCCCAACAGGTTATGCAGGTGTTAAGTATATGGATGACTTCGATGAATGTACACAATGGTATGGTTACTTTTAAGTCTGCTTTATCCGAAGAGAATTCATTAGAATGAATTTTTCTTTTGTGACATGTTAGATACATATAACAACAAAGAGAATGTATTTGGTTGTGCCACGAAATGTTATAATATGTTGTAAACCCTAATTGTTGCGTTTTTGTTTAATATAGCTTGGTTAGTGCGAGACATAATTTGTATCCTTCTCTTTATCGAAACAAACTGTCCAATATTCTGTGCTCACAACCATTAACTTATTATTATTATTATTGAGGAAAACGACCACAACAGAATCGAATGCCTTCTAATGACAACAACCAAAAAGGCACTTTCCGTTTGATCTAGATAGATAGATAACAGTATGATGACATCAATAATAAAAGCATCTGATTCATAAGATATACACACAGGATGCTCCTTTTTAGTTATTCCCTTTCTTTCGTCATGACATACCTTACTGCCTAGGTAGTGTAGTGGTAGAACTTCCGTCTCGGCCGCAGCTGGGACACACACAAATGTACCAAAGAATTTTAAAATGGTAATTGTGACTCCCCTCCTTGGCGCTCGGGATGAGGGTTTAGCATAACGACTTTCTGGCCGGTGTTAGGTTAAAAGTACCACACTTACTGGTAACTAGCCCAGAAGACGCCGTGATATACCTGAACAAGTGTTGAAAGAAGCGTAAAACACCAAATTATCCACCAATCGGAACAGAGCGCATGGAAGAAAACATATTGTGATGTTCGAGCGTACACTTGTAGGGACATGTGTCTGTATGTAAAGGCACTGAGCAATTATATGAAGTGTTTACATATAAAAACTAATAGAACATTCTCTATTTTCATTTGAAAATTTATAGGACACATGTGCATTATCAAAGCTTGATATTACATGTATTAATATCTTAGATAAATAGACCAACATATCCAATGCGTACATGTACATGTTTTTACATAGAAAGTTATTTGAAATGATGAATATGCAGAGTCAATGGCTGATAATAAAATAAATGGAAATTAATTCAAAGAATATTCAAAAGATAAATGGACCCACTTCATTTCTCAATTCTCTTCGAAATAAAAATGATAACAAGTGTAATTCAAAATTATTTTAAAGGTCAGAAAATCCAGGCGAACATGGCAGCACCTGTATCAACAACGATGGTAACTTTACCTGTAGTTAAGACTTCAGTACAAAAAGGCAATAGAAAGCAATTATAATTTACATTTACATTTCAGGGCAGAGAACCCATGTGAGCATAACAGCACCTGCATCTATGTACCTGGTAACTTTAGCTGTAGTTGCATGACTGGTTGGAAAGGTAGAATCTGTAACGAGGACATTAATGAATGTAATCACACTTCCGTCTTGTGTCACAATGGTGGAAATTGCACAAATACCCCCGGTGCGTACACATGTGTATGTCCTTATCCTCATATGGGATCAGCTTGTGATGATATGTCTTCGACACATTCCACAACAACTGCCACGACAACCACTTCGCAAACGACACTACTTCAACCTTTTAGTATCAGTTGGGCAGGTGTAAGCATTTTGAATACTCCGACTACCACAAGCGCAACCTCATCCACGCTTTCGACGAAGTCATCGACTTTTGTCATAACTTCTGTTTCTGTATCGAATTCGTCACCTGTCACAAATTCGTCGTCATCACCTACAAACAATGACGTAGCTACAAATAGCTACTTTACAACGATGACTAGACAAACAGCGTCCTACGATCACACAACAACAAGTTCTGCTTCTTTTAGTTCGACGAACTCATATACACGCCAATTAGTTACGGAATGCAATACTTCAGGTAATTTCAATGTATGATTTACAGTTGTCGAACATTTGATTGTGCATGAGATAATAAGGTAAGCGGGTAACACAAAACTAATTACGTAGTCTTACTGCATCAAACACCGAAAAGACTGCGAATTAAATACAATTTTGCAATGGTTAGTTAATCATATATACGAGGCTCAGTCCAGCTTAACTGTGGACAATTTACGATATACACTTTACCGTGTCCACACATTAGAAAATAGACGTTATATCATACACGTTTAGCAGCTAGTGCATTCATGGTGGTGCGGGAAAAAAATACAATGTATATAAGTTTAATGTTAACTTGGAAAAAAAGCGACAAATATTTTAACTTCTCTCCAAAAAGCTGACATATGGTTTGTTATAGGGCGTCAGACGGTTGGCAGATGTGTTCAATAGTTAACAACCTGAAACTGTGAGGTTTCGCACATTTACCATTCTGGCAGGCCATATCAGCAACTGATGATATGAGTGATATTGTCCACGAGGCTGGAACCAGTCATGGTTCTGTTTATAACATCATTTTAAGTGTAATTAAGATTTAATTGTATTTAAACGAATGGTCAATAGCCGCTCCCTGCTTGGTGCCCCTTGCAGGGGATCACGTGACTATGCAGGGCTTATCAGCGCTATTGTCCGGCGTGGGCATTCTTCGCGCGCCAAGCAGCTGAGCAACTTGAATTTGTGTGTAATGGATTATTTGTTATTTTAAACTATTATAGTGATTGTTAGTGAAGATAAAGTGAACAATGGAGGAAGAAAACGTTCCTCAAAGCGGGTTTAACTTTGATACGTGGGCCACAGACATTAAACTACCGAGGAAAGTGATGCAAACCTTACACCAAGAGGAGTTGGTAACTAAAGAAGCATTGACACTTGTTAGTGAATCGGACTTAAGAACCATAGGGTTACCGCTTGGCTCAATCAAAGTCCTTCTTCAGGAAGTAAAGCTGTGGAGAAGTGAGAACACTCAACCCGAACTTCAGGCGGAAGCTACAGTAGCAGCAGGCACGTCCAACGCGATCACACTAGATAGCGCTGGTAGGTACTTCTAACCTTATCACAGAAGGTGAACTTGATAAAGCTGCGCAGTTCTTCTACAGCAACGCATATTCGGCAAATACGAAACGAACGTATACGTCACACAAAAACTCTTACATAAACTTTTGCACCCGGTTCGGATACCCTGCTATACCTGCATCTACACAAACATTGTGCCGTTATGCTGCGTTTCTTTCAAAATCGTTGAAGTTTAACTCTTTAAAACAATATTTGAACATTGTTCGTATATAAAAATCCATGTTAAAACAAGTGTGAAAAGGAACATGTTTTAGAAATTGTTTGCCTTCATTTGAAAACAGTTTGATATACGTTACTCGTATCTTTACACGTTTTGCATTATGTATTAAATATGTCATGTTTTGTATGTGCGCGCTTTTTACACTGAAAAGTATGTTTGGAATACTTGTTTATTGTTATCTTAAATATGCGCGCTTTAGATATTTTTGTAGTGGAGCTGTTAGTTAGTTTATCAGAATAAAGCTCTCTTACCCCCTTAACCGTGTTGGTCATTCGTTTAAGTGTAATTAAGATTTAATTGTATTTAAACGAATGGTCAATAGCCGCTCCCTGCTTGGTGCCCCTTGCAGGGGATCACGTGACTATGCCGGGCTTATCAGCGCTATTGTCCGGCGTGGGCATTCTTCGCGCGCCAAGCAGCTGAGCAACTTGAATTTAATGGAGCTTTTATTCATAGAACAATATTTTTTCACATTTGGGTACACTACTTTCTGTCCTATGCTGAGGAGGATCAAGGTGTAAAGATACGAGTAACGTATATCAAACTGTTTTCAAATGAAGGCAAACAATTTCTAAAACATGATCCTTTTCACACTTGTTTTAACATGGATCAGATCCTTCAAAGTTTGCCTACGATATCAGTAGAATAACAAACACAAACAGGGTGTCTCAAGGACAGACAGTTAATATAGACTAATATGATCTTATTTGAAAAAACATGTTGTTCGTCAAGCGATGCGAACTTTGTTCTTTTTCAGGTGGTGTCGGAAATGTAGGGACTTTTGCCGGACTTATTGTAGGAATTCTGGTGATTGCAGGAGCTTTTGGAGCAGGATTGGTCTTCTTTGTGTACAAGATATTTTACAGGTATAATCAAAATCAAAATTGATGAATATTTATGTCTCCATTAATATTTTAAATTAGACTTATTCCCCAACAATAGATTCTTGCAATAGCGTTTGCAGGATTGGTTTTCTTCACGTACAAGATATTTTACAGGTATAACCAAAATCAAACTTGATGAATATTTATGTCTCCATTTATATTTTAAATTAGACTTATGCCCCAACAATAGATTCTTGCAATAGCGTTTGCATAGCTATCTTCTCACAATCAAATTAACCTTTGATCAGACTGTGCAGATATGTTAGTTAGTCTACGTCACCACATAACCATCAAATCTAACACAAACAGTTGATCTCATATCATGTCAATTTTCAATTTCTCGTTAACTCTCGTCACGTTCAGGAAGTACTAATAACCGAGATATAATGTTGAATTCATTGATCTCTTATTTACGATAATTTTTTCTGTAATTTAACTCATTCCAATTGTGTCATTCTTATTGTATTATTTATAAATATTAATGTTTATGGGCCAGAGGCCTAAATACTTGAATAAATAAATTGATAAGGTTTGTGCTTTTTCTGTGATATTTGGTTTTTGTATTTAACAATTGGTACATGATTTACAAGTATCGGCTCCTATTTCTCGAAGTTAATCAAGAAAATGAAATATACCGGTTGGCCTGTAATATTTCCTGTGTATCACTGATTTTATGTTCATTTAATGGTTCTTGATGCAATTTTCTAAATAAACCGGGATTAATTTATCTCATTTTAGTTTACACTGGAGAAATGTCAAATATAAACCCCAATCTTAATTTGATTGTAGTTTCATGTCGTTTCCAGTCGGTACATAGTTCATATTCGTTTCGGTTATGAATGAAACATAAGCAATTTAACTAAACCTTAACAATGTCAAATATGCACACTTTTGTGTAGCTATTAGAAGCTATTATATATATTATTTGTATATTTCATGTATTTCATAGAAAGTCGCACAAAATCGATGCAGGAGACGAAACAGAGGTTGAAACGACAAAGCAGTATTCCACTACTGGCGATTCTAACAAAAACACTAAATGGAAGCCCAAAACTGAAGACCCTAACATGAACGTTGATCAAGCTACGACGTCAGTGTGACTTTTCAAAGTGTCAAACTAAGTCTTTAATTAAGATTTTAAGGATTATTCATCAAAACTGATAATTCGTATTCAATGTGGTAGTGTAAGAAGTACTAAAGAGAGTTTTCATTGAAATTACTTATGTTAGTATTTCGCAAGCCATATTAGTATTTCTTTTTAGCAAGGGCACGGTGCTTTGAACATCAGTACTGGCTCAGAGACGTCTGCCCTCGTTACACGCTACTCATCTGACTTAAATTAAAAATAATTTTTGGACTTTAATGTCGCTGTTTAACATTAATTCAGCTATATCACGGTGACATAATACTTATTAAATCAATATTGTATACCCTCTAGCTTTATAACACTTCCAAGAGTATGCAGATCACTTGATTCACATCTTAAGTTCTATGGTGACCGTACTACTTCAAGCGGTGCGGGGATATATAGCATGCGTCAAATGATTAAAAACAACTGTTTTAGAGAATAAATTTATTTGTAATCGATCAACTGTAGTGGCATATATGCTGCAAAGGTCCATTATAACTGACATAACATACTAATCCATTTTGTGACAACCCGACCTGGGGAGACTTAACGTTTGACTGGCGAATCAGCGACCTATGTTACCATAGTGTCGAAATCTCCAAAAGTTAACACAATCACATGTGGACAGCATTATGGGGTCAGCCCGTATTACCTATCCCCCGATTTAAGTACCCAAGCGTTAGCTGTGGAACTCCAATCTATACATAGAGGTGGATGGGGACCACCACGTTACACAGAGGTAGGCCCCAAAACTACATATACTTACACATATGTTAATACAACACTGAAGAACCTGCAGCTTGTGAGCGTGTCAGGCCAGGGTAAAGGCCAGGTTGATACCAACCAAAAGCTTTCTGTATCCCCAGAACCGCCACGGTAAAATATCCATCTATGTTTTGCCACGCCACAAAAAAACACTTTACTGACCAGCAGGGTACAGATTGCCATTATCTTTTAAAAACATGTTTTAGGCTGCTTTCCAATTTATTAGAAGAATGCTGTTTCCTAACTTTGACAGGTGGGTCCCAAATACTTATTATTTGCTATGGCTAAATACATTATTGAATGTTTAAATACTAATCTGTATTTTAAATAGCTACATCAAGCAACATAAAATCGCTAATGTCGTGTTTCCCGAATCGGCATATTGAACGAGACCAATAGCGCTCCTATTATATTCATTCGTCTAGTACTTCAATATAGGTAAGTAAAGACTCGAGAGGGACTGAGCCAATGCCCAGATCCTTCCTAGACTTAACTGTTTACATACAATGCGATTTTAACCGACGTGGTCTAACTTTATTTCTAACTCTATTTATTATCCGTTCTTATTTGATGTAAATAATGTCATATTTTGTCTTTATAGTTATGATTGAGTGTTTAAAATATATTCAGAATATTTATATAATTATCATTCTTGTTCTGTACATTTAATGAAATTCGTTTTAATTAATTATCACCCAATTAAATAGAAGAAAACTGAGAGTACCACAGCAAGGTAACATATACCTGTGTATAAATATATAAGATAAAAGCATTGATGGTTGAAAAGTTGTAGTAAGTCCAAAACATGCACATAAAACAGTCATCCTATATGTGCCTGGAAAACAACTTACAACAAAAGTAAGATTATACATTGATACAAGGTGTTTGTAAAGCCCATTAATTGTAAAACCTCTCAAAGTCTGTTTCATATTTGGCTCAACAATATATCCCATGCATTCATTTCACTATTCTTGCTGTTTTTGAGGGCGTGATGCGAAGAAATACATATTTTATCCATGGACAAAATGCTAAATTATTTTTTGGTGTCTATAAACTGTATGTTATCACCTCTTTATCATAGCTCATTTTCTGAACGCTCCAGAAGTCGAAAGAACAGCTACACGCTGCATTGGGTGGTATAACTACTTAAAAGCTTTCAGTGTGTGTAGGTCAAAGTCCCGGAATTGCTTGCTAACAGAGAAATGTTGATTATTGTAATAATCACTCACCACTTCATAAAGAATACAGACGATACTTAACGCCTTTAATGCAGAATTTTCAGAAAAGATGAAATTGCTCCAAACAAATAGCAGACACATTTTAATTATGAATCGCGGGAGAAAGCCACGTCACTGTGTTCGACGTTATATTCATCTTATTGCGTCAAGTATTCATCCATTGACTTGCATATTTACAACTTGCGTTCTAAATATTGCGAACACCAAAACATTTAGATGTAATACGGAATTGAACAATATTTTGCAAAACAGAGACAGAAATCGTTTTCATTAATATCTTCGCTTTGCACATTTTATTAAGTTTTTATTAGCTCACCTGTGCACGAAGTGCAAGGTGACCTATTGTTATCAATTTTGTCAGACGACCGGCCGTCGTCCATCGTGCGTCGTCAACCTTTGCACTTGTTAACACTCTACAGGCTACATTCTGCAATATTCATGAAAGTTTTTCAGAACATTCACCTCCATCAAATCTTGGAAAAGTTCGAAACTGGGCCATACGAGGTCAAAAACTAGGTCACTAGCTCAAATTGAAGGAAAATCTTGTTAACACTCCAGAGGCCACAATGTTTGCTTCAGCAGTTTAAATTTTTTGTCAGAATCTATGTCAAGTTTAAATATGGGTCATATTGGGTCAGAAACTAAGTCACTTCTTTGCTTCACCAGCTTGAAGTTTAGTCAGAGTGTTGAGCTGAATTATATCTAAGTCAAGTTCGAATATGGGTCATGCCGGGTTAACAACTACGTCACTAGGCCGAATTGAAGGGTAATCTTGTTAACATTCTAAAGGCCACATTTTCTACTTGAGCATGTCGAAACTTTATCAGAATGTTTGTCTTGATGATATATAGGTCAAGTTCGAACATGGGTTATGTTAGGTCAAAAGTAGGTCACTAGGTCAAATTGAAGGAAGATCTTGTTCACACCCTTGAGGCTGCAATTTTTGTTTCAGCAATTTGAAATTTTGTTAGAATGTTTGTCTTAAAAATATCTAGGTCAATTTCGAACATGGGTCATATTGGGTCAGAATGTAGGTCACTATGCCAAATTGAAGGAAAATCTTATTAACCCTGTAGAAGCCGCTTGGAAATTTTGTCAGAATATTTATCTAATTGATATCTAGGCTAAGTTCGAAAAGGGGTCATGCCGAGTTAAAAACTAGATGACTAGGCCAAATTGAAGGAAAATCTTGTATACACTCTGGATACTGCATTTTTAACTTGAGCATGATGTAACTTTATCAGAATGTTTGTCTTTATGATATGTAAGAGCCAAAGTCGACCATGGGTAATGTTGGATCAAAAACTAGGTCACTAGGTCAAATTGAAGGAAAATCTTGTTAACACTCTAGAGACCGCATTTCTTGCTTCAGAAGTTTGAAATTTTGTCAGCATGTTTGTCTTAAAGGTATCTAGGTCAGGTTCGAGTACGGGTTATATTGGGTCGGAAACTAAGTCACTAGGCCAAATTGGAGGAAAATCTTGTTAACTCTGTAGAAAACCCATTTCTTGCCAATAAGTTTGAAACTTTATCAGAATGTTTGTCTTGATGATATGTAAGCCTAGTTCGAACATGGTTAATGTTGGGTCAAAAAGTAGGTCACTAGGTCAAATAAAGGAAAAATCTTGTTAACTCTGTAAAATACGCAAGTTCGAATATGGGTCGTGTAGGGTCTAAAACTAGGTCACTAGGCCAAATTGAAGGAAAATCTTGTTAACACTGTAGTTGCCGCATTTTTGCTTCAGCAGCTTGAAATTTTATCAGAATGTTTGTCTGAATTATATCTAGGTCAAGTTCGAATATGGGTTATATTGGGTCAGAAACAAGATCAATAAAGGAAAATATTGTTCAAACTTCGGAGGCCGCATTTTTACTCTGAGCAAGTTGAAACTTTGTCAGAATGGTGTCTTGATGATATCTATTCCATGTTGGAATATGGGTCATATCAAGTAAAAATAAATATAGATCACTATGCCAAATGAAGTTAAATCTTGTCAACACTGTGGAGGTTGCATTCAGAATAATTGTCTTGATGTTTTTAGCATTGCAGTACTTTGTATAATTAAGGTGAGAGAACTAGGGCCATCATGGCCCTCTTGTTAGCTCACCTGTCACGTTGTGACAAGGTGAGCTTTTGTGATAGCCCATCGTCCGTCGTCCGTCGTCTGTCGTCCGTCGTCTGTCCACAATTTCTTGTGAACACGATAAAGTTTTCATTTATTATCTGATGTTTACCAAACCTGTTCAGTAGCTAGATATCCTGAGAGCTCGGTTCCTTTCGAAAACCAGTCAGATTCGTTCATGCAAGGCTGGATTATGGCCCTTGAATTTGCCAAAATTGCTATAATACAGCTTGTGAATACAATAGAGCCTCCATCTACTATCCGATCTTAACCAAACTAAGATAGTAGTTAAATATTGACGATAGCTCGGTTTCTTTCACAAACCAGCCAGATCCACCCATGCAAGACTGGATTATGGTCCATGAAATTGCCAAAATTGCTATAATAGAGCTTGTGAACACAATAGAGGCTGCATTTACTATCTGATCTTCACAAAACTTAGATAGTAGTTAAATATTGATGAGAGCTCGGTTCCTTCCGCAAACCAGCCAGATCCGCCCATGTAAGACTGGATTATGGCCCCTGAAATTGTCAAAATTGCTATAAAACAGCATGTGAACACAATAGTCTCCATTTATTATCCGATCTTTACAATACACACATGCTCTGGATTGAAAATGACCAAAGAACCATGCTATTAGAGTAAAATCCCTCGTGTGCCTCTTAATTATTTCAGCAGTCTGAGACTTTGTCAAGTGTTTTGCATAAGAAATCTCGTTGCATAAACTCAGGTGAGTGATCTATGGCCATCATGGCCCTCTTGTTTTTAAATGTAGCCTTATTCAGAATGTGTATAAAAGCGGTCTGAATCAGGGAAAGTGTTTAAGAACAAGATTTCGTTTTGAGTTTCAACAGTTGTATCATTTATTACTGAAAGAGATCAATATTTCAAACTTAATATAAAGATACTCTCTTAAAGTAAAGTTAATATCTGTTAAGGATTAAATAATCACCGGTGTCTGTTTCAAATCTAAATTTAAATGAATAATCGTTTACGAATGGAAAAAGTGCGTGTTATCGAGCTAAAACCCGGTGATTATGAATATCAGCTGATAATATGTTGGTGGTTGTTATGACACGTACCTAAGTATACCGCCAACTGTTTCAGATAAGATTGACGTTATGTATCCAAACAACTTTGAAGCGTGTCAGGAATGAGGAAAATTAGTGTATTATTATCCATACTGCTTCCCCATAACTGTAATCCCCCCCCCCCCCTCTCTCTCTCTCTCTCTCTCTCTCTGTCTGTCTGTCTCTCTCTCGCTCTCTCTCTCTCCTCTCTCTCTCTCTCTATATATATATATATATCTCCCTCTCTCTCTCTCATTCTCTCTCTCTGTCACTATCTATCTCTCACTCTATGTGTATGTCTGTCTGTCTGTCTCTCAATCTCTATCTCTTTCATAAAATCATAAATGGTCACCACTTTATATATATATATGGGTATATTTTGTTTAATTTTGGTTTTCCGCCGTTTCCAACATTAAGTTATAGCACGTTTACAGTTCACTAATTCATGCTCCTTCGGTAAACAAGCCAATAGTAGGGTAGGAAATGTGCCATGTACCGCCGCGACCGGGGACCGAACCCGGAACGATCGGTTCCCAGACGCTAATCACTCTGCTAAGGCGTATTATATTGGCAGGTCACTCAGTTTACCGAATGTAAAGATCGGTTCGGGTCATACAACTTTGCCATGATATTTAATCCTGTTTTTTTTTCTATAATCTATCTTGCACTTCAAATAACCAAACATTTGTGTCCTATTATAATTATTGTAACCTATGTTTCAACAATTTCACCGGGATCTTGAAATGAGTAAAAAACGGTTTAAATCACATTTACTTAATTACTGTCAATATGTATTGACTACTACACGTACATGTACATTCAAATGTTCAATAATATACAATTATGGACTTTTCAGCTGTTATACATGATGTGATATGCACCAAAAAAATTATTATTGACCGAGGCGATAGCTGAAAAGCCCATAACTGTTTTATTGTATAACCCTCAATTTATCATATTGTTTTGATATTGATCAACTTAAAAGAAAACAGAGGACCACTCAAGGAACATTTCTGCACAGTTTTAGTTATATTCGTTACGGATAAAGGCGAAGGATATTAATAGGCGGCTCATGGGATTCCCCGGTCTTCCCCTGTTACTATTTATAAAACTGGTGCATATCAGAAAAAACGGTGCATATCGCAAGATATTTTTTCTAAAAAGTTACTTTTTAGCCAATGAAAAGGCGTCTATTTATAGGTTATATAATAATTTCAATTATACCAACATTTTAAGAAAACGTCTTTGCATCTCTTGTCTATACATGGGTATTTAACCTTCTGCTTGAACGACATTTGTACAGCAGACAGCATTGAACATATAACAGCAGCATGTTGCTCCTCTTATATTAAAGACCAAGCATACAATTGATAGAAACAAACCAAAACGCGAAAACGCAGTAAGTTTTAGCAATATTTCGGGACAATCGACTTCCTTTGGACGTTAAAACGAAGTGGGGTTTTGCGTTCAATGGCTTTAACCGCATCCTTGCTCTTGAGAATTTATTTTTGATCGAGTCGGGATTCGAACGCATAACATTTAGCTAGAGAGCATTGGTCGTTACATACTGATTGATCACGACTCGAATACGTGTTCGTTCGCTAAACAAGACGTCGAACGACGAACTTATAATAACTCTACCAAGAAAGAATATCTCGTCCAGCTCCAGATATAACCCATTACCTTTTAGGGTTCACCTAAACTTCAATGAATAGTTTGTTAACAGTAATAACTCAACTTAAAACAATATCGTTTAAAGTGAACTATAATAAGAATAAAAACATAACTTGTCATTCGGGGCATGTCCTGAATTAATCCCATTTCAATGTGAGAAGTTAATATATATATTAAACTTCCCTCAGATCGTGTCTGTTGTTCTGTATAACGACACTCTTTTGTTTAAACTTATTTATTTTACATCGATTGCGATCTTTCAGCTTATATTAATAACGTTCGATGTCTGCTTCCTGGAGACTTAACTCGCTCATCACGGGACTCGAACCCGGGACTTTTGGTACGAGAGGCCGACGCTCTACCTCTGTACCACTGTCTTTCAAAAACGATACTGGAACTGGCGTCTGAGTATTAATGGAATTTCAATTATGTTGACATAGGTCAGCATCAGTTTATGATCCGTACTCTTTGAAGTAACACTTAATTGTAATAACGTTAACTGTAATGAGAATCGATTAATGTGGAATCGGATCATGTACCGTTTTGTAGACATAGTGAATGTTCGATGTTAACACTGTTTAAATTACAATAAGATCTCTTCCTAAATGACACGTTTAAAAACTATAAGCTAATCGGGTCTTATGATATCTCCGATTATCGTAGTTTTGACGCACAACTACTAGGGCTACACTTAAAGTGTTTTGTACGAATATACATTTCTAGGTCTATATAATGTATCGGAATAGACATTGAATTCCTATAGTGACATTTTGTCCCGAGTCTTCATTGTATGCTGACGAATTTAGTCCCCAAATCGTGAGGCGCGGTTCATAAAAAAGCCAGACTGTGTAACTTCAACTGGATTTTTCCAATTTTCAAGAGGATAGAAACACGTTCATGTCATGTTCCAACTTTCCATGATGTAGTCAGTTTATAAATTACATTCCACTCTCGTTGAGATTTGATAAGACATTACAATATCGTGTTACTTGTGCACATGTTGGAAAGTCAAAGTGCATATGAGACTATACGGTCACTGACAATGGATTACAGAACCATTTGGATAGTGTCTGTTATGTGTATTATTGGTGTAAGTTAATGACATAAATAAAATCACATATGTATCTAATATGTCAAATAAAAATACAAACCATGGACACGGGAATACAACATTGGAGCCATGAGTTCAAACCATGTTTAGTCCAAATGGTGTCATGGTTTAACTGAAATACTGTTGGAAACGGCGTTTAAAGCTTATTAATCTTTCGTCTATCTTTGAGTCACGCGATCATTTAAGTTATAGTGTAATTGGTATTGGAAGGCGACCCATGCGTTTTAGCCGAATATTTTGATATTACATTGGGTACACGACAAAGGTGCACTGGGAGTCCCAACTTGTGATCACATGTTGTCGTGCGTCGTCCGTCGTCAACATTTGAGCTTGTTAACACTCTACAGGCCATAATTCGCATCCAGTCTTCATGCAAGTTTATCAGAACATTCATCTCCATCAAGTCTTGGAAAAGTTCGAAACTGAGCCAAATGTGGTCAAAAACTAGGTCACTAGGTCAAATTGAAGGGAAATCTTGTTAACACTCTGGAGGCCACATTTTCAACTTGAGCATTGAGAAATTTTGTCTTTATGATATGTAAATCAAGTTTGAACATGGGTCATGTCGGGTCAAAAACTAGGTCACTAGGCCAAACTGAAGGGTAATCCTGTTAACACTATAGAGGCCACATTTTCAACTTAAACATGTTGAAACTTTATCAGAATATTTGTCTTGATGATATGTAGGTCAAGTTCGAACATGGGTCATGTTGGGTCAAAACTAGGTCACTAGGTCAAATTGATGGAACATCTTGTTAACACCCTAGAGGCCGCACTATTTGCCAGAATGTTTATCTTAAAGATATCTAGGTCAAGTTCGAATATGGGTCATATTGGGTCAGGAACTAGGTCACTGGGCCAAATTGAAGGAAAATCTTTTTAACTCTGTAGAAGACGCATTTTTTGCTTCAGAAGTTTGAAATTTGATTATAATGTTTATCTAAATGATATCTGAATATGAACATGGGTCATGTAGGGTAAAAAACTAGGTCACCCGGCCAAATTGAATGAAAACTTGTTAACACTTTGGATGCCGCATTTTTGATGCCGTCTGAAATTTTGTCACACTTTGTCTGAATTGTATCTAGGTTAAGTTCGAATATATGTTATATTGGGACAGAAACAAGGTCAATAAAGGAAAATATTGTTCAAACTCCGGAGGCCGCATATCTAGTTCATGTTGGAATATAAGTCATATCAGGTTAAAAAATATAGATCACTAGGCCAAATGAAGGAAAATCGTGTTAACACTGGAGGTTGCATTCAGAATAATTGTAATTATTACGCAATGCTATCGAATGTATATAATAAACTGTAAAATAATTATATAAAATGCTTCTAACAATTAAATATGTATCTAAATAGACAGTCATGTAGATTTACATGAAAGTTCGAACGCATGTATATGAGGAGTAAAAGGGCGATATTGAAATAAATGGTAATCTTCGAAAGATGACAAGAATTTCAAACGATAAATGGATTCTATCACGTATCTCTTGAATTGCCTTATCATGCAGAAGTCCTATAATATAATACAGATAATAATAACCATACATATTTTACAGAACAGTAAACGCATGTAAACATGGCAGTACATGTGTTAACACACCTGGTAACTTTACCTGTTATTGTACAACAGGTTGGGGAGGTAGAATCTGTAAAGAGGATATCAATGAATGTAATGTAAGTTCCGGGTTGTGTCACAATGGTGGAAATTGTTCTAATATCCCCGGTTCTTATACATGTGAATGCCCTTATCCGTACACGGGACCAGCCTGTGAGGATGTTTTTATGACAACCAAAACACCTACGTATTCTTCAAATTCAACACGTGTCAGTTTTTCTCTCTCTCTCTATCTCTCTCTCTCTCTATCTGTCTCTGTCTCTCTCTCTCTTCATCCCTCCCTCCTTTCCTCCCCCTCTCTCTATATATATTTCTCTCTTTTCATGTGGTTGTTTTATTTCTCTCTCCCTCTCTTATATTTATCTCCCTGTATCTCGTATCTTCTCTTATTTAGTCCGTAAGCATATCCCTTTCTTCCCTCTCCTTTACCCTTCTCCCATTTCTCTCTCAATTTCTCTGTTTCTTTCTTCTCTCTTCTATCTTCTTCATCATACCCTCCCATTTCTTTCTCTCTCTGTCTGTCTGTTTCTCTATCTCCATCTCTAATGATTCAAATTATTTCGATTAAATAAGGGGAGATTTTCTTATCGTTTGTCCCTGAAATGGGTCATCACGTTGAATGATAAATAACGCAGCCCTGCTCCTATGAAAAATAATGAATGATGCAACCTGGACTCGAACGAATGACGTTTGACTCAAATGTTTGCTGTGGTTGCAATAACTGTTCTTTTAATTAAAATTACTGTTGTAACTAAATTGTAAACGTTGAAGGACATGCAGCCATTCTTCATTTTCAGCAATTAATTTTTCATTCAACGTTTAAAAAATGTCATGAAAGCGCATTTTAAAATGAGAAGTAAACTTATATATCAAACTCCCCACTGATAGTGTCTGTTTACTTGAACTGGCGTTAGAGTCTTAATGGATTTCAAATATGTTGACATAGATCACTTTTTGAATTACAATAAGATACTGAAACGTAGAAAAACCTATTAGCTGATATGATGACATTGATCAATAAGGGTATGAGACGCGTCTGGCATTATGGGGTCTTATTATATCTCCGATTTGGCATCAGTTATAGTAGTATTGTCGCACATCTACTAGTGCTACACTTAAAGTTTTTGTCAGAATACACATTTAGATCTTTATTACTCATAGGCTGAGATTGCATTCCTATATAGTATCAATGTAGAAGTGCACAAGCTCGCAAGAGTCATCATTGTATGACCATAAGTCGCTAGACGCTGCTCATAAATAAAGAGTGACAAATTAATTTCAACTAGATTTCTGTTTTGATTTGATAAGACGTCACCCGCAAAAGTTACTTGTACGTGTTTGCAATTTCGCATGTTGGAAAGAAAGTCAAAATTGATATGAGATTTTTCGGCCGCTGACAATGGATGCCAGAATGATTTGGATGTCTTTTATTATTTGTATTATTGGGGTAAGTTAATTACATAACTAAAGTTACGAAAGAATTTAGAATGGCAAATATAGAATTTATACCGTGAAAAAGTTTAATTTAAGCTAAAAATATAGTGCATATAATTTTATGTTTCTATCAGATGAGAAGCGCTTAAGAATGAGAAGTTTTGAATGTTAGAATGTTATAATAGTATCTTTGTAGCTTATCTGACGTTTAACATATGCTGGTATCAATAATGGTTAATTTTACAGTTAAATTGATTCTTTATTTTTTCTATATAAAGAAGATAATAAAAGCGAAGTAACCAAGTCGTAATTAACGTTCATTGTATATTGATATTTCTTTTATCCATATGAACAAAAGATACATTATACACGTATGTCGATATTGCACGAAGTGATATTGCATGGCTCGATATTGCAATCAGAGGTATAACAAATTGATCATTGTATAGTTTTATTTTTTGTATAAAAAAAGTCTTATTACAACATAACTTCGGTACAACTATTGGAATATGAATTGATTTCTTTGTATGGCAGGAAAATACTAACCAATCACTTCTCCATCGGCATGTGCGTGGCCGCAACAGCTCAGTCAGTAACCATGAGGTCTAGCAATCAAGGGGTTTCGATTTCGAAGCGTGTCTTGGCCAGTCATTCTGTGTAACCATTGACAAAAGCCATTGTGACTAGCGTCATTTGTCTTCCAACAATGAGTTAAATTAAATATTATGTTAGGGGAGGTAAACACTTACCTTATAATAATGGTGTGTGGTTGACAGGTGCAATACAGGTAAGAAGCCCACGTTAGGTGAACAGGGCGCCGTGATATAACTATTATATGTTTTAATTTTCATTATAAGGTTTTCGTTAGACAATATCATTCAATGTCGGAACAACGATTTTTTCGCATTCATAATTAAACAATGTTTTTTGACAAAACGTGACAATTTTTAGCTTCACTGGCAGAAAGCCAGTCAAGCTTATGTCATGGCGAATTGTCCGTCGTGCGTGCGTCAACTTGTTGCCTCAAACGACTTCTCCTCCCCTAACCACTCGGCCAATTGGGATGAGACTTCATCAAAAGCATCCTCTTAATTTCCTCTACTAAATTTGTTCATTCTTTTTGGATCTATGCAAAATTCCGGTTTCGATGGCAACGGAAAGAGAAAACTTAAAATATCTTCTCCGTAAGTGTCAGGCTGATTTTCAAATAATTTTGTATAAATGTTCCTTGAATAAAATTCTTACAGATTCCTTTAAGCCATGTTGATTGGTCTAAAAACATGGCCGCCTGGGGGCAGGGCTGTTTTGCCTTATATGACTATAGTGAAAACTTAAAACATCTTCTCCGAATGTGTCAGGCCGATTTTCAAATAGTTATGTAGAAATATTCCTTGGGTGACTCTCTATCATATTCCTTTAAGCCAGGTTGATTGATCGAAAAGCATGGCCGCCAGGGGCTATTTTGCCTTATATGGATATAGTCAAAACTTTATAAAAACTTCTCCGAAAATGTCGGGCCGATTTTCAAATAATTTTGTAGAAATGTTCCTTGTGTGACCCTCTATCATATTTTTCAAGCCATATTGAATGGTCGAAATACATTGCCATGAGAGGGAGGGGCTATTTTGCCTTAAATGGCTATAGAGAACATTTAAAAAATCTTTTCCATCGAAAGTATCAGACTTATTTTCAAATAATTTTGGAGAAATGTTCCTAGAAATATTCTTTGGGTTACCCTCTATCAGATTCCTTCAAGTTATGTTGATTGGTCGAAAAACATCTTGCCTTATATCGCTATAGTGAAAACTTTAACAAATCTTCTCCTCCGAAAGTGTCAGGCCGATTTTCAAACTATATTGTAGAAATGTTCCTAGGGTGACCCTCTATCATATTCCTTCAAGCCATGATGATTGGTCGAAAAACCTGGCCGCCAGGGGTTTGGGCTATTTTGCCTTATATGGCTATAGTGAAAACTTAAAACAATCTTCTCCGAAAGTGTAAGGCCGATTTTCAAATCATTGTGTAGAAATGTTCCTTGGGTGACCCCTGCCTGATTCCTTCAAGCCATGTCGATTGATCGAAATACATGGGCGCCAGGGGGTGGGGCTTTTCTGCCTTATATGGCTTTGGTGAGATCTTTAACAATCTGCTCCTCCGAGAGTGTTTGGCTGATTTTCAAATAATTTTGTAGAAATGTTCCTTGTGCGATCCTCTATCAAATTGTCCAAGCATGTTGATTGGTCGAAAAACATTGCCACCAGAGGGCGGGGCTATTTCGCCTGATGCGGCTATAGTCAACATGCTGATTTACAAATAATTTTGGAGAAATGTTCCTAGAAATATTCTTTGGGTTACCCTCTATCCGATTCCGTCAACCCATATTGACTGGTCGAAAAACAGTTTGCCTTATATCGCTATAGTGAAAACTTTAAAAAAATCTTCTCCTCCGAAAGCGTCGGGCTGATTTTCAAAATATATTGTAGAAATGTAGAAATGTTCCTAGGGTGACCCTCTATCATACTCCTCCAAGCCATGTTGATTGGTCGAAAAATCTGGCCGCCAGGGGGCGGTGCTATTTTCCCTTATATGGCTATAGTGAAAACTTAAAACAATCTTGTCCTCCGATTTTGATAAACATGACCGCCAGGGGCAGGGCTGTTTTGCCTTATATAGCTACATGTATAGTGAATACTTAAAAACTCTTCTCCGACGAAAGTATTTGGCCGATTTTCACATAATTGTGTAGAAATGTTACTTGGGACTCTATCAGATTACACAAAGCCATGTCGATTTGTCCTAAAATATGGCTGCCCGGTGAGGGGCTGGTAGCCTTAAATTGGCTTTAGTGAAAACTTCAAAATGTTCCTTTGATGACACTCTACGAGATTCCTTCACGCCATGGTGATTTGTAAAAACATGGCCACCAGGGGGCGGGGCTGTTTGGAGATTAATTTGTTGCGTTATGGCAGTGAAACGATACTGGCCCTCTAAGGCTTCTTGTTCTTACATGTTTTATTAGAAAACTTTCACCAAATTTGCCACCAAAAAAAACGTTAAGCCGATTACAATATTTGGTTAGGATGTTGAATGACCTCATAACAATTTGTCTGACTATTACATCTTACACAACGTTTTATTCGTGTTTTATATTGGGTTTTACGCTGTATTTGAAATAATGTTTTACAATTCAGTCAGCTAATCTATGCCAT
Organism: Serripes groenlandicus; assembly: GCA_031761405.1. NCBI lineage: Eukaryota > Metazoa > Mollusca > Bivalvia > Cardiida > Cardiidae > Serripes > Serripes groenlandicus. The sequence goes on along the minus strand of JASEVX010000009.1, from coordinate 12,203,297 downwards.
AATTATCTACGCTTTGTAAAACACACATTTATATTTATATTATAATACTTTACATTCATTTCTTAAATTGAATTATCAAGAACTATTTTTGTGTTATTGGTAGGTGCCTTTCACGTTGTGCCGGGTAAGCTTGCACGACTTCGTTAAGAAAAAGAAATTAAACAGATTAAATATTCAAGTCGGTCATTAAATTTCACACCAAAATATAAATGATAATACATATTTATAATGATACATGTTTATGAGCCGTCTCACGTTGCAGAGTTTAAATATACGCTAAATTGTACAAAAGGATTCTTCAAAAGTGTACTATATCCGTATATTGCACTGCCTTTATCATGTCGTTTGTGGAAGTATATGTGCCCGGTAAAAACTAGCCCAGTAAGATTGTAATTTAACTATTTATGTTCAACAAAGTGTATCATCCGTACAAATGCTACACACAAATAAAAACTCATTTAGATAAAAACAATTGATTCATTTAGTTGTGACTCCAGACATTAATTTCAATAGTTTCGATGTTTGAAAATGTTGATTAAAAATGTGAGACGATCCTTGTAATGGGCATTGTAAAATGAAATGTTGGAAAGGAATGACAGACGATGCAATATTGTGTTTTCAGACAAGTTTGTGTGCTTTGAACGATCGAAACATGACAGACTGTTATAGTGGCGGTGTCCAATGTTCAAGATGGTCAGCCTGCAAATATGATACGGCTAAGAGTAATTTCACCTGTCTTTGTGTTGGAGGTTATAGGGTAAATACATAATTATGTATAATTTATATTTACATGTTCGGTGGGGAAAACTACCAGTTTAAATGTAACAGAGCTACCTGTGGTGGCAGCACTTATGTATGATCACGGGATAAACTTATAAGTTCTGGACTAGGTAATGTGCCCTTCACAAGGGCGGCAATGTAACGTCTGATTGACTAGTTGTAGAACAACCATTAACAAATGCTTCAATTAGCTTAAAAAATTAACATTTATATTATCAAATTTATATGTTTAGTTCTTTAAAAAATTACTTGATAAATTTCACTCATGCTTCAGGGAGACTTGTGTGACGAAGACAGGAATGAATGTGAACTTGGTAGTGCTCCGTGTAAAAAAAGAGGCATTTGTCACAATTCTGTCGGTAGTTTTAGGTAAACATTTAAATATTTTGAAAACTAAGTAAATGTTTACTGTATCAGAGCTCAGAATGCTGCCGCTAATGGATTGCATAATATCTGTGTCTGTGTATGAAAATGGGCACGTTGTTGGGGAACAATTTCAACAATTTTCCAGTCATATCAAGGCGGCCAGTTCCCCTACTCGTGTGTTTCCAGGCTATTTCACACCAGTACTCCACACAATATACTTTCAAAGCAACTGGGTGCTTTTCCACATCGAACTCACAACTCCTGGGTTGACGTACCGCGCCGCTGCTACACGGCCTCGCCTGGGCGCTTTAAACGATTCTCTATAAATCGTGATCTATCTTTTATCAACATCGAAGAAAGAGGTACGCAGTGGTGCAGGCAGAGAAAGAGCGTCGGCCTCTTGTACAAAAGGTCCCGTGGTCAGCGGGTTCTGTCTTTCGGATTTGTCCACTTAAACGGCGCGAGTAATGGTCATGTCTCCAGAAAGCAGACATCGGGCGTGATTGCAGATTACAAGTTGGCAACATTGTCACGTAACATATTTGATAATTTATTTCATATCTATTGGAAAATATTGTTTTAGACGGGTTCCTCTGTCCGAATGGCCATGCTTGCGAGATCAGAATTCCGCGGAAGGAACTATTTGTTGATTATATAGATTTTATTGAGATATCCTTTATCGTTTTGCTGGTATACTGTACAATATTGTGTGTGCATAATAAGTATTTATAAAGCAGGACAACAACCTTCAATAACTCGAACGCCTCCTTTTGAAACATGCAAATCACCGAGCGACAAAGGCCAATTACGTACTTGCATATTGTCATAAATATACCTCTATGACGTACCGTTTTCACGTCACCAATTTCACAATTCTCGAAATATACACACATGGAGCTCCTTAATGTTTTCAAAATATTTAAAGTGACTGAATGTATCGTGAAATGTCGTAAAATTCCAAAAACATCGGGATGAAACAGGAAGAAAACATTGTGATGTGCGAATTATAATTGTCTGCATTAAGAGGAACGTCACAACTCACGTTACTGAGATGGCAAAGAACCAAGGTAGAATATTGAATTATTTCCCTTATGAATATTTATTCCTGTTAGAAGTCGTTTTCTACACGTTTCCTATGTCCACCACTACTCTATGGTGTCTTTAAAACGCAAATAGTATGTATTCAATACTACGCAATGCTATCGAATGTATATATAATACAGTGTTTTAGAATGATATCCTTCTTTATTATATCTCGGATCAATAAACCGACATACAAAATGCATCTAACAATTACACATGTATCTAAATAAACAGTCGTGTAGGTTAACAAGAAAATTCGAACGCATGTATGAGAAGAGTAAACGGGCGATATTGAAATAAATTGTAATCTGCGAAAGATTACAAGATATTCAAACGATAAATGGATTCACCCAAATCTCGTTAAAATCATTATCATGAATAAGTCCTATAAAATAATAAAAAAAATAATTACAATCAACATATATTTACAGGACAGAAAAGCCATGCGAACATGGCAGTACCTGTGTTAACACACCTGGTAACTTTACCTGTAATTGTACAACAGGTTGGGGAGGTAGAATCTGTAACGAGGATATCAATGAATGTAATCTTAGTTCCGGGCTGTGTCACAATGGTGGAAATTGTACTTACATCCCCGGATCTTATACATGTGAGTGACCTTATCCGTACACGGGATCATCTTGTGACGATGTTTCTACGTCAACCAACACACCTATGCATTCTCCAAATTCAACACGTATCGGTTTATCACAAAGTTCTCCAAAAGACGATAACTCGGGTAAGTGCACTCTAGCCTTAGGTTTCGGATATAACATAGGGATACAAGAGAAAGTTGATGCAACGCATCAATGTCGCCGGAAATCCATACTGCAGTTATGCATAACACTAACATTATAGTAGTTGAATAAACCGTTATCAACTGAGGGGCATATTGGAACATCAGGGGTTGGGTCAAGTGAAAATGTATCATAACTTGCATTGTTTTGTCAACGAAGTGAATGATAATTGAAGCCTTTCATTGTTTATGATCAATCTCCATTCCAAAGAAGGTTGACCATACTCACAGACAACTAATTATTGATCATAAACAGTAATGGAAATGCGTAATCTTGCCAATCATTAGTCTTAGTATGTATACAGTGCTTTCATTAAGGAATAAGTATAAGGTTTGTGAATTCCACATACACTTTTCAAGATGTTTGTCAGAACATTTGAATTTTATTATTTATCAATAAAACCACAAAACAGACAATTTAGGATTTACCTTTCCCCTATTAAAGTCAACATTTGACACCTTTGCAGCAGTCTACTTTTAAAACAATGAGATAAGGGTTAAATCGCTGAAGGCATGAGTTTTCTCTTTTTCTCAAAATGATATTAGCTTGGCATCCTAATTATATCATACTTAAACAAATGATGAAATGTAGTCCAATATTTATAAATTAGACCACGTTCGAAATATAATATCAGCTAAACAGTTTAATATCATTGAAATTGTTGTATAATTTAAACTTAATTTCGAACATAAACTGAGCCCTACAACATGTTAATTTATTTTAATTCTTTCCTTCCTTTTGTATAATGAAAATAACAAACTACTAATGTTTTAAAATTATATTATGATGAGCGCCCTTGTGTCAATGATGCATAACAATATACAGATCGGAAGCAATATGCCTTTAGGGAATTTAATGACACATTTAAAATTGTCAAGGACGAAATAATTTTGTACGAAAGACCCGATTCCTGACCCACATTCTTCTTCGCAGAGGTGTCGTTCTTGAAACTCTCTTTATAGGCAGAGAGTGTTCGTTCCGTCATTTTTCTATTAAAACCAGTTTTATCTCGGTTCGTTCTTTTTTTCATTTGTTTAGAACCAAATAAACATTTTAAATCGCCTATAATTTACTATTTGTAAGTGAGTGTAAAGAGCGGCTCGGCACTCTGCAAAGGAGATTGATCTACGCAGTTGGTATGCGCGAGTCACGCGATCAACAGTTTTAGCTTAGAAACAGTTCATATTTTAGATATACATGGATAAACATTACAAAATGCATTCTTCACAAATCAAGACATCTCTTTGAACATGAAAAAAACATTCAGTAAGTTTAAATTGCTATTTTAAAGGAGAATTCGACGTGATTTTTATCTCGATATTGCCACATAACAGTCTGCTGCAAGTCTCATAGGGACGGTTTTGTCTTCGTAAATAAAACCCCAAAAAAAGAAATGAGAGTCAAAATAAAGAAACTAAAAATACTTAAAACATCGGAATATTTATTTCATTTTAGATGTGTCATAACTTAATGTTTTTAAACAAACGCAATTGTCATATGTTCAAGACATTTATATTTCTTTTTTTCTAATAATAATTCCTCCTCCCATGTGATTTCCGAAAAGCTATTAAAAATAGAAGTCGCGGGCTTCTGCCCGGCGACTCATAAAGAAAATTGACAATTACGCCAATCAGGGAATACAAAATAATCATTTCGTCAGACTTATACCAAACACTGAAACATTTGTTACTTAATATTAAAATAGTATGTATCAAAACTTTTTTTTTCGAGAATCTCAAGCACATGAGTAGAATTTTGAGAATAGGATTTTAATCAAAACAGGTGTTTTTTCGTGTGCGTGTCATTCACTTTGTTTGTTTAAACATTTCATTTCAAGTAATTATCATCTGTGATACATGTCTGAAATTACAAATAATAATTCGTATTTAATTGTCTGGTCATATATCTAGAATGTATTTCATCTTCGTTTCTCTGCTTGTTAATTTTCAGATGGCAGTAATGGAAATACTAATATATGGGTTATTGTCGGACCTGTTGTAGGAATTCTTGTGATCGCAACTGTTTGTGTGGGAATATGTTTATATCACAAATGTTACAGGTATGAAACAAAGACAGCTACTGTATATAACAAATTAATGTTTTTATGTCGTTTTTATTAGGGTTTTTACCATCATTTAGTGAAATTTATGACTCAGCGAACAGTAACATATGTCGCTACAAAAGTTGATCTCAATACATTAAACGTGTCACAGAAAATGTTGCTATAATCATGTAAACGAATATCAATTTCGTCAACAATACGATCAAGCGTCTTGAATAGCCATTATATCTTTATGACGATTTTCTTTGGGTATTTTGCGATGTTTTATAGTGTAAATACGCTCTACAAGCAATAACTTCTCATATGGCATACATTATATCGAAGTTAAGATGATGGTGTTGAAAAATTATATTATAATATAACACTTGCCCGCTGTCACTTTTAGTAAAGTGTGATAATTCGAGTATTCGAACAATTACTGGAACAGATCTTTTTTCTTTATATGACTTGATTACGTACTTCTTTTATATAGTTAGCATATATATATATATATATATATATATATATATACATGAAATACGAAGCTGAAATACATCAATGAATTTAGCAAAGTAATTTATTGGTCATTTTCGACTTCGTATTATCGCGAGTCCATTGTATTTCATAGAAAATCGCTCAAAGTTAATGCCGAAGACGAGACAGAGATCGGGACGACAACACAAGAAAACACGACTGGCGATTCTTAGAAAACGTGAAATAAAAGTCCTCAACTGCAGACTCGGGGATGAATCCAGCTACAGTCGGCAATACAATATACTTTATTGAATAAAACCTACAAGTTTTATAGTACAATTTAAGCAAAAAAAGCATGAACATATAAATAATATGAAATGAGTTAGAGTGTCAAAAAAACTTCTTAAAATGCAAACATTTGAAAGAATATTCCGTTTACTGATATTTGTATCTAAAGTGGTAGTGTTACAGCTATTTTTACAGACTGATAACTTCGAGAGTGTTGTTGAAAATGATATTTGTTAGTATTCCACATTCCCTTGATTTCTTTCTTTCTCCATAATTCCTTTGGTGCATAGACCATCTCATACTGACCTAAAATCACCTTTGTCCACAGGCTGGTATATGCGATCAAACGAAATATCTTTTCACGCCAATCGCCTGTAGTGTACTAATATGTAATGTAAATTTATAATTTTAAAGTTTGCAGTTTACTGTTTAATTTTGATTGTTTTTGTTAATGACCAAGATATGGTCTCATTGTGTTCATGCATCGGTATGACATGAATCGATGATTGAGCAAAACCAACGGGCTTCTATTCTATTCTATCGTCGGAAGTTAAATGATTGAAACTAAATGTAAGGCAGTACGTGAATAGTCGAGTGAGACTTTGCATGTGCACATATTCACCATTCGCATGTTTGACAAGCGCTTAATCACCTGACGTATTTTTAATATATTCGTTCTGTTTATATCTGTTCTTTCCTATTTTAAGTTTTTGTGAAAATGTGTTAATTTCTTCTCTATGTTTAGTATAAATGTTTCAAAATATACTAAGAATATTTATAGCATACTGTATTTTTCAAAAAAAAAAAAAACATCACTCAATTAAAACTTATACAGACGACATGTGTATCTACTGCAGAATGAAGCTTTTGAAAACATAACAGAAAGGGGAAACTGCTCCTAACGCATATTCTCTGCTTATCAAACACTATGAAAACTATATCCCCTTATTCCAGTTGTGACATTGTTTGCCCAGGTATTTTTAATGCACACTAACGACTCCATTAATATTTGATATTAGTGACATTTGTTTTCAATGCACATCCTACGGAGTATGACCTTATGTCTTCCCTAAACTTATAAAGGTAGGTAAGCTAATTAATTTGCCTTTGTTCGTTGTTTCGTTCGTCGCGCTATTTTGGTCATGCCAATTCTCATGAACTGCTAACAGAAGGATTTTAATATTTCATTTGTTAAGTCAAATCATCAACAATTTAAACACTTTCACTTCATCACATGAACAAACACATATTCAATACAGTAAGGTAAATAAATATAAGTGTTAACAAGTTTTTCATTCATTTTGGCTTAGTGACATAGTTTCTGCCTGGGTTATAGCCATGTTCAAAACATCCATTCTGCCAAAGTTTTAACATGATGAAATTAAAAGAACAGCTTACAGAGTATTGGCAAAATGTTACTTCAATTTGGCTGAGTGACCTTATGTTTGACCCGACATGACCCTTATGTGAACTTGGCCTGGATATCATCAAGACAAACAATCTGACAAAGTTTCAAGATACTGCAAACAATGAGGTCTATAGAGTGACAATCTCAAATTGTCCTTGTTACTTCGTTTGTTTTTATCCACCTTGATCTGTATTCGAATTTAGCCTAGATTTCACCGGACACCTCTTCTGACAAAATTTCAACATGCTAAAATTGAAAATGCAGCATTCAGAACTTCAGAGTGTTTACAAGATATTCCTTTAATTTGGTCTAGTAACCTAGCTGTTGACCCGCCTTTTTTTTAACTAGGCCTAGATGTTGCCTGGAAAAACATTCTGACAAAGTTTCAAGCTTCTGAAGGAAAAGCACGGTTTCTAGACGGTTAACAAGATTTTCCTTCAGATTGGCGAAGTGACCTTGTTTATGACCCAACATTACCTATATTTGAACTTAGTATTAAATTCACTAAGATAACATAAATACAAATATTCTGACAAAGTTTCAACATGCTAAAGATAAAAATGCAGCCTTCAGAGTGTTATCAAAATTTTCCTTGAATTTGAAATTGTGATCTAGTTTTTGACCTCACATAATCAAGATTTGATAGAGATGAATTTCTGATAATCTTTCATTCATATTGGATGTAAAATGTTTCCTGTAGCGTGTTCACAAGGCAAGGCAAGGCATGTGACCGAAGTACATCAGTAAAAATGTGATCATAAATGCGTGCAGAAAAGAAATCGCTCTTTGGAACTGAAGTGAAGCTTGGCACTGTTCCCGTGTACATGTATGTACTTTGATCACATAAATTGTGTCTGTGCCAATTTGTCCGTGTCGCCATGGACATCAGGGGCGCTGGGTGGGGTAGAGGATGTATTTTACCGGTACTGGTCAGACGATTTATTTTCTGACATACGATTTAGAAATATAAAGTATCTTGGTCTATCTGTATCATAAAGAAGAAAAACTGCAGCAAGGTAAGAATCACAGGTGGTGTGCAGCAATGCAAACAGCAACAGACGAAACAAAAATAATCTTAATTTGCAGATGTCATAAAAGTGTTTATCTTTACTTTTCATTCCTTCAATATGTCCATCTTGCTTCGTTAACGTGGACATACATATAAAAAAGTGTTACATAAAAAAATAAAACATTTAAAACTACGCACTTTCGAAATGTTGTTCATATATCCTGCTTAAAGAATGAACACGCTTTGTGAGAATTTACGCGTTGGATTTAAATGACTCTAGTTCGAAAATGACGTCAACTTTAATCACGCTTTTCTCCGTGACGTAACATTTGTCACATATTTGAAATCACACAAGACGGTTCATATATAGTTTGCGAATACAAAATAAAACGGCTTGCTATTGACCTCAGCAACATCCTAATAAATTGTATAACTTCATCTAACTCAATCGATGGTTCTAGAACTTTACTTTTATTCTTGATGTGACCTTCATTACCCACCAAGGGCCAGTGATACAGGTTTGTTATCAACGATCTCAAAACAAATACGACGACGATGAAGGTTACCCGAAACCAAGCCTCACAGTCAATAATCGACCAGGAAACACTGACATCTATACCTGATCGATATACGAATAATTTAACCATACCACCAACTGTTTCAGATAAGACAGACGAAAATAATGTTATTCATACTACTTCCGCTCTCTCGCTATCTCTTTCTCTCTCTCTCTCTCTCTCTCTCTCTATCTCTCTCTCTCTCTCTCTCTCTCTCTTTCCCTAACTCTCTCTCTCTCTCATTCTTGCTAGGCCTCTGTCGTGTTAATGATTCAAATTTCTATAAACTATGGAAGGTTTTTTTTATCGTTTGTCCCTGAAATGGAAATGGGTTTTCACGTTAAATGATTATGAACGCAGCCCTGCTGATTTGAAAAATAATAAATGATGGAACCCGGTTGAGATCACGACTCAAATGGTTGCTGCGGTTGCAATAACTGTTCGTTTTAAAAACAAATACTTTTGATACTGAATTCTTAACGTTGAAAGACGTACAGCCATTCTTAATTTTGAGCAATTCATATTTCCTTCAACGTTTCATGAAAGTCCATTTTAAACTGAGAAGTAAATTTATATATCAAACTCCCCACTGGTCGTGTCTGTTTACTTGGACTGGCGTTACAGTCTTAATATATTTCAAATATGTTGACATAGCTCACTATTTAAATTACAATAAGATATCTTCCTAACTGAAAGGTTAAAAATCTATTAGCTGATATGATCCTGTTGATACTGATACATCAGGGTATGAGAGGCGTCTGTCAATGTGGGGTCTTATTATATCTCCGAGATGGCATCCGTTACAGTAGTTTTGACGCACAACTACTAAGACTATACTTAAAGTGTTTTGTCCGAATACACATTTAGATCTATATTACTCATATGCTGAGATTGCAATCCTATAGTGACACTATGGAAGTACACAGGCTCGCACGAGTCATCATTGTATGCTGATGCATAAAGACCATAAGTTGCTAGACGCTGCTCATAAATAAAGAGTGACAAATTAATTTCAACTGGATTTTTTTAGATTTGGTAAGACATCACACGCAATAGTTACTTGTACATGTTTTCAATTCCGCATGTTGGAAAGAAAGTCAATATGTATATGAGACTATTCGTCCGCCGACAATAAATTCAAGAATGATTTGGATGTCTTTTATTATTTGTATTATTGGGGTAAGTTAATTACATAACTAAAGTTACGAAAGAATGTGGTATAGAAAATATAGAATTTATACCGTGAAAAAGTTTGATTTAATCTCAAAATAAAGTGCATATATATATATATATCAGATAAGACGTCCCTACGAATGAGAGGTTTGGAATGTCAGAGTGTTCTAATAGACTAATTGGAGCTCATCTGAAGTGAATCCTATGTTGGTATCAATTATTGTAATTTTTACAGTTACGATGATTCTTTAGACTTTCTATATCAAGACCGTTATCGTATATTGATCCTTCTATATTCCATTAGTATGAACAAAATATGCAGTATGTACCGACATTGCACGCAGTGATTATGGTACTAAGAGATATAACAAACGGATCATGGTAAAGTTGTATTTGCATTGAAAAGGTATAATATATCTTCGATATACCTCTTGAAACATAAACGCAATTCCTTGCATGGCAGGTTGATACTTATCGTTTTATGTCGCGCCGAAATAGCTCAATAAGTAACGATCAGTACTATCAATAATCAAGGTGTTGTGTGTTCGAACTACGTATTTGCAAACCATTCTTTCTAACCATTGACAAAAGTCAACGTTATACAACTTTGACTGTATTTCACATGCCCTAGAACTACTTGTACCTTCATATTGCCTTGAAATGGAACGGAGCATAAAACATCAAGCACTGACTCAAAAAAAATATGCCCCTCACGTTTGTACATACAATTAAACGAAATTTTGACGCTTCTGATATGTCTTAACCTATAATAATTTATTGGAGTTCAATGCCGTTTTTTAGCATTTAGTTATATCACGTAGACCGAACAGTTAATCATAGTGCATTGATAAACAATAAAGTACTGGACAAGGACATTATACTAGAAAATGTAAATACATTTATAATTTGCGATTTATGGAACTGTTACGAATCTGTTTCTTAATGAGCTGCGTCAAGAGAAATGTATACTATTGTGTCTCCTGCATCTGTATTACGAAGCAAATCCTATGGGGCTACAATTCTATACAATCATCATGAGCTAAATCTTTGGCACCTAAAGATAGGCGGTAATTAAGAATCGAGTAAGTCTGTGTATATAACCAGACAATTGGTCGGATCTCAACTCCTCGTATATGCGACATTCAACTGGCGTAGTTTAATTTATTCAGTATGTTTATTATTTGTTGTTTTCTATATATTTGTTGTACAAAAAGGGTTAATTTTCTTCTTTATATTGATTATAAATTTGCTATATCTATAAATGCATGATCTTTGTTCTATTTATTTCAAGAATTCGTTTTAACTAACAATTACCCATTTAATCAAAGTACTGGCAGTACCGCTGGAATGTGATTGTTGACGACCCAGTACGCCATTAATGTATATATAGCTTTCAACATTTTGTGGAAAAGAATGACGTACAAATAATATTTTACAAACTAGACATTTGTTTGTTAAGCCCCGTTCCACAAACCGTATATTTGTCAATAAAAATAGTCATGTAACGGTCTGAACTTGTACACAGTTGGAGAGAAAACCATGCAGCTAGTCCGAGGCTGGAACTCGGGACCTCTCGCTTTTAGGGCTAGTACTATACCGACTGAGCTAACCGGGCCGCTTACATATAATCTCTTCAACTGTGTACAAGTTCAGACCGCGACATTAAAAAAGTAGCTGTCCAATACCCTTGACGAATAAAGTAAACATACCGTTTATCACATTGAAACAAAACCATGTAAAAGGCCAGGTCATCCGATAACAGACCATCGACTATCCATACATTTCGGTGCCTCAGCGCAGTCTGATCACGATCGTCTCCGTTCACCATCGTGTCGTACAGTCATCATTGAAGCATCTGGATAACATAATTAAACAAGGTCAGATCATACAGGATTGCATTTTTTCGAAATTGTCATTAATTTGAAAACTCCAACGGGGGCTCTTGAATATGAGGCTTAATGATTATTTCTTATGCACGCATTCATTTTTTCTTACAAGTCAATGATGAACTTCAAAGCTCGTGCTTCTTAGTATGGCATTTTTTAAAAAACTGAACAAGTTCTTCAACACAAATTTCCTCTGTATACGCCATTGCTGCGTGGATTAACTCTTATACCAACAAATCTTGAATAAATTAACGTTGCAATCTATATGACATATGGAAAATATATAGCCAAACTGTCACTAAATACGCTCTTTAGGAAGGCATGACTGTGGAACGCCAAGACATTTGGTCAGGTTTTTATTATTTTATTTATCGCAACCGGGATATATGTCCTCAGACATCCAGAGCAAATTTGATGAAGATTGAATAAGAACTATTGAAGTTAAAGAGCTGTCAAGGCTTAAAGGCCGAATTCTAGAAATCTCAAGTGTCATTATCAAAAAGTGCCTTGGGTGATTTGGCAATTTATAGATCTTGGCACAGACTTAATGCCCTCAGATTGGTAAAAATTGGATGAGAAGTATTTGACTTAGAGAGCGATTATTTAAACAATTTTATATAACTCATGGACCATAAACTAAAAGGGCCTTGTGCGATTTAGTTGCCTATCGAATATGCACACATATTTTTCTATTTTTTTCAAATCGATTTATAAAGATTTTGAAATTCAGAATGTACCGAAACCGCCTGAATCGGGGTAAATGTTAAAGAACTAAGATTATATTTCTACATTAAGTGATCTCTGCGTCATATACCGTTTTATTACTCATTTCATATGTTTTTGTTTTCTTTGTTTTGGGCTTTACGCCGCTTTCAATAGTTAAGGTCATATCGTGAAGGACAGGAAATATATTATTGGTCTCATACCTTATATTTACATTAAGATAACACTATCTAGCTACATTAGTTCCAATCATTAAAATCCATTATAGCCGGTTTGTATGGTTCAAGCAAGCATTCCTGAAAAAGCACTCTCGCGTTAGGTTTAAAAACGATGTCTGTCTTTACGAATAAGTAATAAAACGGATTGCCATCGAACTCGAAGATTATCAGCTAATTACTAATTGCTACGTCTTACTGTTATTGTAGGATTTGGCGATCAAAAGCAATGTTTCCGTTCAATCTAAACACACCCTTGTTCTAAATAACATTAAAAATATCATGTGCCTAATCAATCAATGGTTTTAGTAATTAAGCTTTATATTCGGTGTGACCTTCTCTGCCTTCCAAGGACCAATGCTCGAGGTTTATAAAAACATTCACAGCAAGTTTAATGAAGATTGATTATGAGCTGTTGAAGCCTAAGAGTGGACAAGGCTTATTTTTCCAAATTCTTGATAACTCAAGTGTCATATTCCAATAGTGCCTTGGGCGATTTGGATTGTTATTGAAATTGGCCCAGACATTATATCCACCAATATTTCAATAAGATTGGTGAAGATCGGACGAAAACTGTATTTCCTTAGAAAGTTTGACCAAGTTTTGTTATTTTAAGGACCATAATCAAAACGTTAATCCCATTATATATAAATATTGTAACACCTAGCAATTTAGACGTAAAAAGTTTTTAAAGTTTCTTAAATGCCGTCTCATACTCAATGTGTCGAAATCCGTCTGAATCAGTGAAAATGTTAAAGAACTAAGATGTCATTTCAATAGAAGGTGACCTGTACGGCACACCGTTTTACTATTCTTACTTTATATTTAGATTGCTATGATTGACGTCGCCTGCGATTCGTGCATTCGTCCAAGCACTATACTGTTTAATTAATCTGAACACACCACTGTTTTCAACGCGTAGAATCAGTACACGGCATAAACAGAACGTATTGCATGCATGTGTATCATTTTAAAAAGTTATTATACCTCATATGGCTAAATCGGATACTGAACCAAGGGACGTAATCCGTAATCTTAACACAGATACATTGCCTTTGATTCTGCTAATTACATTTCTAAGTCTTCTAAACAAAAACTTTTGCAAAATGCCATAATCTTACTTATTGATCAGTTAATAATCAAATGTATAATGCATTTTAGTATTTTTACGTGTATTTCGGTTTTGACCTCGTCCGGTGTGCACGGCCTATTTCAGTTAAGTTTTAATAACCTTTTATAATGATACATAATTTATTTTTATTATGTTATTAACTAAATAAATCTATAAAAAGAGTAAATATAACACTGAAACAATTTAAACCATACATTTGAAGTGTATTTCCGTTTTCCTAGTAACACTCCCAACAACATGGAGCGATAACAACGGTTCCACTTCCATGAAGATTACTTCCACCTTTGTAGAAACAATGGTAGATGAATTCAGGAACAATAGGTCATGTGCTGCTCCTTGGTAAAGATTATAAGCCATATTTAACTACACGACTCTGATACAATAACATTCAAGAGAGGTCTCATGCCTACACAACCAGGGATTCTTGTGTTGACCGGTGTTAAATGCAATGCCTACAAAGGCCAAATGAGAGAAATCTTTTTTAAAATGAGTAGTTCCTGCCAATTCATACGCGTTTATTAAAATTATAATTTTCGTTGCTTCCCAATAGTGTTTAAGTTACATCACCATACTACTCCGGTAATTTAGTTCATCCGTAACCTTAGTGTTAACATCGATATAAAAACACTGACAACTACGATAAATGTTGATCGAAGCATTTGCATGTAGCCATTTTACGGTGTTCGGACTTGAATCGTGACTTGTGATATTTTTCTTTAAATAAATTAAAGCCTTCCATAATAAGTTACACCACTGACAGATATGCCAAACACTTGGCACCATAGATTTGTTCCAACATTTCAAATTTTTAGGGCATGAAAAAATTCCTAAAGGTGAAGTTTCATACACTAAATGGATGATTGAAATTCGTTGTCTCGCAATCGACCATGAGCTCCCATCAAGTCATGTGTTACAGATAGTTCGCAGTTCTCTTACAGAAAATCACGCACACTTCTTATACCTTTATGGTAGGGGGATTCGCTGGGGTCGCTTCCTCAGAAATTTTAGAATCGAATTTAGGTGATCTGGCACCTAGAAATGTCACTGCAGGAATTTCTCGATGTACAGCATCAAAATGAAAGTGTGATTGAATATGCTTGTATTTTGGAGTAGTTGTTACATGCAGTTATGGATGGACTCATATGAGGGGAGCAGCTAGGAATGATATGCTACGTCATAGATTCTGGACAGGATTGTCTTCCACATAGTTAAGAGATTAAACAAGGAAAGATTACGACTCAATAACTGAATATGGTGAGTTATTGCGTAAGAATTAAGGAAAGGGAGTTTCGTAGATATTCACAGCCCTCTGTATCTTCTAAGATCACCACACTCCTGTCTCTTTTTCGTCAGTGAATAGCTCGGAACTTGATCGGAAACTGAAGGATTATGGAAAACATATATATTCTAAGCTTACCTCTACATCAACTACGGTACAGACTCGGTTGGCTAATATGGATGGTAAGTTTGACTTGATCATGAAAAAGTTGGCTTGTCCTGCCCAAGTTCAACATCAACCAGAGCGCAGCCAGGATGATGGACGTCGATAAAGATGTAATAACCAGAATTCCGGAAACCATGACAAATCCGCCCAGCCAAAAGCCTCCGTCTCCGTTGATGGCAGTACCGAGGCTGGCGAATATAAAGGCATAAAGTAGACATTGTTTGACAGATTAGTAGGTCAGGCTAATAGAGTTATATTCTCAATAATAATATGTACCATACAGCCCCTTTGGATAGCGGGTCCATGCTCTCTACTATATCAGAATCGGCATTTCGATGTTTACATTCCAACCATTCGCTCCTTAACATTGATTCTCTAGGACTGACTTCATCGGTTGTAGACGGAACTTCTATGAAGTACATTGGGTATATTGAAGCCGGGATATCCGTTCCTCCTATTTCCATTGAAGAGTGTGTTCTTGATCTGCCGATATTGGTCATGCCAGATCATCCTTTCAGGTGAACTTGTCCCAAAGTGAACTACTTCGCCTAGGTCTTCATTATTTTCAGATCTTGGAGCCAAGTCTAAAGTAAATAAAGCTAGCTCAATAACATGGAGGTATAAGCGTACTCTTATACGTCTACATATACCTTGGCTACATTAATAAGTCCATTATCGAACAGGAAACTCACAGGGTTCAACATTAATTAGTACGTACCTTACATACCGCAAACTGTTTAAGATACGTCTGAGGTAATGCACCCACGCAACATGGACGAGCGCATGGAATGCGGCAAAACATTATCCACAATCTTTCCGCATTAGCTTAAGTCTAATCTTATAGACTGGTTACCACATTTAAAATAAAAATGCGATCTTTATTTCTTTTTTCATTCGTGAAATGATTATCACAAATGCGATATCATAAAACGTTAAACGAAACGTACATCATGCGGTATTACCTGACCCTTTTAATCTGTTTTATATGTACGTTTGCTCCCCTTTTAATCTGTTTTAGATAAACCTTCTTTTCTTTACTCCTTTTCTGATTATGTGATATCTGATGCACTCTGAATATCCTAACATTAGCAAGATACGGAATTGCTTTTACAAGGGAATATAGACAAATTAAGAAGAATGAAGATCGCATCATCCTTTTCACCGACCTTGTAACTAACAGCTGAAACTTCGAAACGAGATAAACAAAAATGGGAGTAGAAGACAAAATATCAACATGCCAAAACGTCTTAACATATGCCGATTTATGGATAGTAAATGCTTCCCGACAATCTTAGCAATCGCCATTGTACATTTTAAGGTACAAATGTAGAACCTATATCTAAATATTATGGTTACAGTAATGAAAAAACAAAACACCTAGGCCGAAAGGAGAAATTTAACAATTTTACTTTTGCACTGTTTTCGATATATGACTGTTATGTGTACCTGTACGTTCGAAAGGGTTAAATATTATCTCAATAAATCATGTAAACACCTGTTTACCTGTTTAAGTGTCTGCTCATACATGTTACATAAACTCGAGTAATTGAACATTTGCCCTTGATGTTTGGTTTTTTAATATCAGCCCAGTGTTTCATAGAAACTGTAACAAAAACGCGAAATCCATGTATGTTTCAATAGTTTTTCTTCATAACAGACTTAGATCTGACTTTGAAAATATACGGGGTGTTTATGTTAATGGTACTGAACGCAGCTCTGCCCGTTCGAATTAATGACCGAGCTGGGATTAAAAGATCGACTATTGAGCCGGGAGCCCTCGTCAATAATATCGACAGAGCTATCGTGACCTGACTGCTTGATTTGATAACAATAAGGTTTTTAACAAAAAATGTAAACGTTGTAGGTGTTTAAGAACACGCAATTTATCCTTTTCACAAAGTCTGTTAAAATTATCTTGCTGACAATGTGTCAAATGACGACTGTATCCAGAAAAGGTCGTCCTAATATTCGCTCGAACAAGCTCCACTTTTCGGGTCTACATTGAACATAAAATGCGAATATTGTAAATTGCTAAATTACTTTCCGCTTTTTGCATGTCTTGTAATTGAAATTGTGAAGTAAATTGATATTTCTTAAATAACCTCTGATCTTGCCTTTTGTTCAGTACAACGGTACATGCACTGTCGTCTCAATAAAAGAGTCTTAATGTAATTATGTTGACATATATCAGCAGCCATGTTGTTCACAGTGCAAAAGTTTATGACCTGCCATCTTTGAAGTGGAATGACATTGTCAACTGTTAACTGTTACGCAATGCGATTAATATAGAATCGGACGATGTAATGTTTTGTAAACATAGCGGCTGTTCTGTGCAAACACTGTTTGAATCACAATAAATACTCTTTCAAAAATCGCCGCTTACATAATTACAAGAGGGCCATGATGGCCCTTGATCGCTCACCTAGTTTAATATAACTTGGTAAATGGTCAAACAATGATCATTTCTTAGTTATTTCAAAATCATGCCTATACCTTTGACAAGAAGTTGTCACTATATATGCATACAAAGATATCAGGCCCCACCCACTGGCAGCCATGTTTTTCAACGGCTCAGAATAATATGAACAATCCTAAAAGAACTTCACCAAAGGATAATCTGTGCCAAATTATTTTCAAAGCGGGCCATTATTTTTGGACCATTTATATATATAGGGAAAACAAGCCCCGCTATCTGGAGGCCATGTTTTTCAATGGCTCAAAACACTTTGAACAATCTTGGTAGAGGGTCACCTTTGAAAGGTAACCACCCGAGAAACATCTCTGTAAAGTGTTATCAAAAATTGGCCAAGCGGTTTAGGAGATCTCGTTTGAAACAAAATGTTGACGGACGACGGACACAGACCGGTCACAATAACTCACTCTGAACCTCTTGCTCAGGTGAGCTTAACACTAAGAAGATGATAAATAAGGGTTAGCATCATTTATATAAATATTGACTCATTACAGCTGAGGAAGGCGTATCCTCTGAATTTTTCCAATGGACAGAAGTTTCTTAAATTTTGTCCAGAGCTTCATTACTCAAAGACTAACTCAAAACAACATTCAAAATAATGGGTCGCGGATCTAGTTTTTTTGCTATGCACTTTTTAAAACCCATATATGTACTCATTTTAAGGAAATTTAACGGGATGTAGAGAAACAACACTATTTCATATCAGTGAACACAAACACACAGATTTATATATCAACATGTTTTTATTTCATATTACAGGAATTATTCATGTGACCAATTTTTAAAAAAATAAATATTTTAACACTTTATATACAATAATTCAAGATGGCCTCCATGATAAAATTTGTATAAAATTGAACACGGGTACAATACAAAAGTTGGAATTCAAAAAATTATAGTGTACAGATTGTTTTAATACTTTTCATATGAACACCTTATTATAAGGGTTGTTGAATGAAAACACAAATCTATAGGTCGCGGTGCTAATTACAGAGATATTTCCTATTGAATTATCTCCCTTTATAAAATAAAATCATAAAATTAGCCCAGGTAAAATACAACTTTGAATTAAATATCTCTTAGGGCAGTATTTTTTAAAAACTTGTAAAATGAATAACTGGTTATAAGGGTTCTTGAATGAAGCATAAAAACAATGGTTGCAGTGCTTACTAGTTAAATTTTACATTGGATTAAAAAACAATTAAAAATTAAAAGCTTTCTAGTGGATAATTTTTTTCAATATTTCTCATATCAATAACTTGTTAAATGGGTTGTTGAATTAAACAAAACTAAACAAATTTGAAAATCTTATAGTCTATACATATCTTTAATACCTCTCACTGTCTTACATGAATTATGTTGAAATACACACATTCATTTCAACTTATTTTGACGCCTCTGCAGCAGACAGCCTTTGAAAACATTGCCACAAAAGGAGAAATTCAATCATTATATGTGGGAAAAGGTTAAGCAAATACACCTAGTTGCTGTACATATTACCAGGAACAATTTAACTTATGTATTTCACATTGGTTAGATAACAAAAATAAAAAGTACCCCTATAGGAATAGAAGGCAACATGTCAATACGAAATCCTCAATGACTCCCTTTCCCACATACAAACCTGCAGCAGAAATTCAAACAAAAATATGGAAAGTCTATGTTAATGAAGGTAGCATAGAAGAAAAGAGTTGAAAACATTGTTGCCAACATATCGCCCAATATGAGCAAGTTATCCCTTTCTGACAATACGTTCAGAAGTCATCAAGTGCAAATGCCTCAAAATGCTCTGCAAGTGGGAAAGGGGTATTGCATTTCTGGAAAAAAGAGATTTTGTATTATTTGTTACAAGCATACCTAAATAAAAGCTGTGTTCAATGAAGTAAAGAAACTATTGGTTTTCTTCCTTATTACATACAAATTACATTTAAGATTCTATCAGTGTTGTGAAGAGAAAACATAAACCACTAAACTGTCAAACATACAAGGTTACTACAGCAGAAGACTATAAAAACATATCGAGACAAACATATATCCATGATGTGGCATCTGATCCTCTTTGAAATCAAAACATCCTATGTCATGCTCAGACTAACATTGGTGGTAATCAACTATATTATGAGGTTATCAGTTCTAGACACAGAGAAAGTATGAATTCATCAATCTTACATTAATTTTCTTTTTTTTAAATATAACTTTTTTAGAGACTGGCTAGATATTACCATTACTCATAATGATAAAGTGAGAGTCTAAAACACTGACAAATTGAGTAGACCAAGATCAGAAGACAATATTGCTCTAAACTGGGTATGCACAATGTACTCTAAAACATTTTTTCAGCTCATACTGCTAATGTCAACATATTTCAAAATTCATACATCAACCTTCAACAACAAATAATATGGTTTCTGCTTATGATTGGGGTTTAATGCCATTTCAACAGTATTTCGGTTATATCCTAGCATTAGTTAGGCTATGAAAACGTGCATTGCCTACAGGCAATCCACCATGACCGGCTGTGGGTAGGAAACAAAACTGCCTTTTTAAAGCAGCATAGCAACAGTTCTAGTTATTCGCTCATGCGAGCAATCAGAACTGCTGCAGGGCCGTTTCCTTGATGCGGTATTTTCATTTGTTAACCTTTCATAATATACAATTCAGAGAAATGAATTACAGACCTGCCAATGCATAAATGATTGTATCATAAATCCAGTGACCACTTGAAAACATCAATAACTCTCTACAATAAACATCAGTCTGCTATGCTAGTCACAAAGACCTTCAGTCTGGTTCTCACAGAATGACACTCAAATATGCTATTGAAACTGTTTCATTTTGTGCATATAGAAATACAGCAAACAGTGTCTGTACACATATCCATTGGCAAAAAATGAATACCCAGATTAGTGAAACATGCAGGTTCACAACAGTTTTATGTTATTCAAAATGAACATGTCTTCTGCAAAGTTACTCACAATGTTTATCAGTAGAGCATTACAAGCATGGGTGTATTATTTTGAAAGCTGAATGATAGAATAGTTAAAAAAATGTCATGTAAACAAAAAATATCTTGGGAAACTTTGTTCAACAAAAATTATTATGAGCAAGATGTCAAAGTTCATACATCAACCTTAAAATAAACATACAATGATTCTATTTATAATTGAGATTTACACCATTTCAACAGTATAACTTTCAGTTATATCCCAGCAGGGCCAGCACAGTTCACTTATAAACACATGCACTCCACCATGATCTGCTGTGAGCGGGCAAAAAGGCTGGCACACCTAAGGCTGGCACACCTAGTTTTACCAGATAAGAGGTATGTTAATCCTGTCCAACATACAACAAATCAGCAGCAGACAACTTTGATAACATTTGGGTAAAACACGTAGAAAGTCTCTATAAATGTAGGTATGCTTACTGAAAACAGTTGAAAACATTGTGACAAAAGACGAAATTGCTCATTTTGAACAATTTCTCCTTTTATCACGATGTTTTCAAAAGTCGACTGCTGTAGAAGCATAATAAACTGTCTCAGGTATGTATGTGAGTAACAGTGCTCTGTGAAAACCAACCTGATCTTACAGCAGATTCATGATAGTCGAACAAAGGGAAACAATTGGAACAGGTTGATAGACTCTGCTTTCAAAATGTGTTTGAGACAGTTTGATTTAAAGATCTAGCAAGCGCATATGGATCACACTTATTCTGCATTACAGCCTTACTAAATCACTTTTGAAAAAACTTCTTGACTTGAGTAGTTAAAAGAGTTTTTTCAGTAAATTGTACAACTGGTTTCCTCCATGTTTTTCTTATGGTTTATGTCTGACTTTGTACAAAATGGGAAACCGTTTCTTGAATTTTCACCATGGTTGCATCGTCATCCATAATTACGACATAGACATTCACATTCCTATTTTCTATCTCGAGCACAAGACAGCGCGCCACATCTGGTTCGAAAGCTTTAGAAGTACCATGCTAGTTTCTTCAACACTGATGGATGGGCATTGATTCACCTTTACTTTCATGAAAGCTACATTGTCTACAGTTGTTAGATCTAAGTCCAAATGCAACACATTTTCCTGACTTGTTCCCCACTAGAGTGGCTATTATAGCTCCATCCCGATCCACCCTTCTGCGAACCAATGTCATATTTGAATTGAATATATTGATTTTTGTCTACAGTACTGAAAAATAAAACACGAGGTTGATAAATACCTGGCTTTGATATAATGTTAACTAAATCATATTGCAATCTCCTAAAGACACATGTGTTTACATGTCTCTGAATCTACAAAGTTTTTTCAGAAGAGAAGAATTAATTTTAAATAAATTTCAATTAAATAATTTATGACAATGATAGAATATTTTATGTGTATGTTTTATTTCTAAAGTGTTTTTTCTTAACCAAAATGTGGGCCCCATTCACAATCAAAAGACATCTCTTTTTTTCACAAAAGTAGGCCTAAATTTCACTAAAGCTGACTTTCATCACATTTTACATGTCACTACTTTCATAATTGAAAGGGCCCTGGTCACAAAACAGCGTAAAAAACACACTGATTTCTACAGGCTTTGTTTTATTTGGGTATTATGCTGTTTTCAACATTATTTCAGTTATATCACAGCGACAGTTTACTTATTCATGAATCCTTGGTACAATTCCTTGAGATTTAACTGAATGCGTTCAATTTGCTAATATATCAAGACAAAAATCAGTTAAATGACTGTCAGACGAACCACCCACCCCCTTCAATATTTGTGAACTCATAAACTAATAACATCATAGAAAATTATAATTAAAAGTAAATTACCTAAACTAAAGTTGCCCCTTTTGCTCGACGTTTGGTTGTTTCGACAGTATTCACAATTACAGTTCCACATACTATAACAAGCCGTAGGCTAGCCATGTCTGGTTTCAGGAGAAATATTAATTCAATATAGTGTTATTTAACACAGTCTTCACAAACAAGCTGATCTTACAAGTGAACGAGTTCTAGTCTACAATTCTCCTTCCCATCATGTTGTCAATCGGAAATAAGTGTCCGAATTCTCCGCTTAGTTTGTCGGCGAATCCGATACCGATTATCCAGTATCGATGCAATTTTCCGGAAAGATTGTGATTGCTTTCGCCTTCTGCACGTTTAGAAGATACAAATCGGCCACTCTTTAGCCTAGCTTGCGCGGACATAATGATTTTTCACCGAATGTATACCTTGTTGATATCGTGTTCCGGATATTGACAGTTTCACGATTTAATTGAGCGCAATGAGCATAAAAGAGTAAAGCACTAAAATGAATCGGAAAGGACATGCGCAAAAAATATGCGCAGTAACACCCCGACGATACGCCTTTAAGCAATTTGTCAGAATATACATTTATGTCTATATAACATATATGAGTCTTCAATGTATGCAGATGCATTAAGACCACAAATCGCTAGACGCGGCTCATAAATAAAGAGTGACAAGTGTAATTCCAACTGGATTTTGTTGGGCGATATTTAAGAGGACATTAAACAAATTTATGTCATATTTAAACTTTCCATGATGTAGTAAGTTTATAAATTACCGTCGCTGAGACTTGATAAGACATCACAAGAAGCCATCACTTGTTTGCAAGTTCGCATGTTGGAAAGTCAAAGTTTATATGAGAGTATTTGGTAATTGACAATGGATACCAGAAATAATTGGATGATGATTTTTATTACGTGTAATATTGGAGTAAGTTCATTACAGGTCTATGATCAAAGTTAGTATGTAATTACATGAAATATTACATCGTGAAATAGTACAATGGATTTTAGTTTAAGCTCATAATAAACCTTCTATTGTCTATCAGATATGCAAGTGTTTAAAAAAGAACCTGAAACAATGATAGACTATTTGTAGATTATCTGACGCGTATTAGTCTTTCAATATAAAGTATGGAAATCAATTTGGTTACAAAGAAGCAAGGTTCTGTTAATGTTGTATTATTAAGACTTACCATGGTAACCAACCCTGTATCATGAACGAATGCTCAATGCACATATGTTTGTGTGCGCAGTGACCCGAATTATGTATCCATGTGTCTTTTGCCGTTTTATTGTAACGAACCATCGTTATGTGTCGAACCGCGATAGCTCAGTCAGTAACGAAGAGGGATATCAGTCCATGGGGTTGCAAGTCCGAACTCCGTTTTGAGCAATTATTCTTTCTAATCGATGACAAAATTCATTGTGACTAGTGTCATTTATCTTTCACAAATTAGATTTATAGTATGTGTGGAGAAGCCAGTTCCTTTTGTAGAATGCTGTGTGGTTTAAAGGTGACAGAAAGTCATTAAACACATGTTACTTGATTGTCCGCCGTAATGTAACTGAAATACTGTTGGATATTATGTTTAAAGGCCAATTAACTACTATTACTCAAGAAAAAGAAATTGACCAGATTAACCAGTGGAAAAGTTATTCTTTGGTAATTGATAAGTATAACAAGTACATATTTGCTGCTTCAGCAACAAAAGTAAACGGCATAAAAAGAACGTGTAGTTATACCAAATGTCCTGCTCCGTCAGAGTAATTATGTTGTAAGGCAGACTTTTTATAATGGTATTAAGTATTGGAATTTTCTTCCTGATAATATTAATTCAATAAAAAAAACATTTTAAAATTCAGAAAATATGTTAAAAAGTAAGCAGACGACCGGTTCTTTTTATGCCGTTTACTTTTGCTGCTGAAGCAGCAAATATTTACGTTTTATACAGATGGGTCGTTAAGGCAATCATTAGGTCTATTGAGACTTAATCACATGCACTACCTCTGCACTACCTCTGAACATTTATCATAAATGATAGAAAACTGTGTGCATGTGATTTAGTCTCAATAGACCGAATGATTGCCATAGTTTTCATATGTATGATTAATCTATCTAAATAGACAACAGTTATTGACAAACAATTTTAGAATTTACTCAATAGCACGCGACGTTGAAGCGTTTCTTATTTAAACCTGCAAAATACCTGCAATGTCAAATTGTCAATCATATAAACGTGTGACATATGGAGAGGAAGAAATGCAACCAGTACAGGGCTCCAACCATGAACATTTCGATTTCAGAACGAGTACTCTACCAACTGAGCTAACCAGATCCCTTACATGTCCAATTGCGTATCAGTTCGACTCGCGACATTATTAAGCAAACAAACGTTCCACTTCCGTGCAAATGGGTTCAACTTTCGTGGAAATAGTGGTTGTAAACTGGGCAAACAATAGGTCACGTGCTCCTCCATGTTAAAGGTGTTAAGCCACCTTTAAATGCAAGGAGCGGAAGCTCCGTGTAATAATACATGGCTACTTTTTGTTATAAGATTTAACGGGACCGTCTACCGTTTCTTGGTCTAAAATCTTCATATGCTAACATCAATTAAAATGATTGTATAAGGAATTGATTTGAAAGAGAAATATATCCGTATATTGCATTGACTTTATCATGTTGTTTGTTGAGGTATTTGACTTGTTAAAACTAGCCCAGTAAGATTATATTTGAAATTTTTCTGTTTCACAATGTACACATATATCACTCATACAAAAACTACAAACAAGTCAGATTTCAGATAATAATTCGAATAGTTTTCGTTTTTATGAAAATGTTGATAAAACATGTCCCTTTAATTGATACTTTAGAATAAAATGTTGGACACGAATCACAGTCGATGCCATATTGTGTTTTCAGACGATTTGGTGTGTTGCTGAAGATCGAAACAAGACAGAGTGTTATAATGCCGGTGTCAAATGTTCAAGATGGTCACACTGCACATTTGATATTACTAAGAGTAATTTCACGTGTATGTGTATTGCAGGTTATATGGTAAAGACATAATTATATATAACTCATATTAACATGTTCGTTTGGGGAAAACCATCAGTATAAAAGCGGTTCCTGTTAGCATGGAAATAGATAAATGGATTTTTATATTCGGAATTTATGCAGTGTTTACAACTTTATTTCAGTTATATAACGGTGATAGTTCACTTACTCATGATCACTAGTTAAAATTACCAATTCAATGCTAGAACATGTGCCTTACCCAAAGGTAGAAAGGTTCCGACTCATTGACTAATTATAGCAGACTTTTAACAAATGCTTTAATCAGCTTCAAAATATCGCATATTTAACAAATGATTCAATCACCTTCAAAATACCGCATATTAAACAGTTCAATACTTTTAGTTACGTTAAGAAGATGTGCATACATTTCGCTCATTTCTTTCAGGGAGACTTGTGTGACGCAGACAGGAATGAATGTGATAGTGCTCCGTGTAGTTGGAGAGGCGTTTGTCACAATTCTGTCGGTAGTTTCAGGTATATACGAAACTATTTTTAAACTAAGTATATGTTTGCTCAGCATGGTTATTTGTTGCTGCGGAAAGCATAACTATCAATGTTCACGTATGGAAATTTCAGCTTTTCTCTTGAAATATTGCTCTCTATCTGTATTTAGCAAGAACAATTTATAAATTTTAGGGACCATTTTTGTTCACGATTACGATCCTAAATTCGTATATTTAGGAGCATAACCGTGTATATGTGGTGATGTCACAAGTTGCCTAGGAAGAACGTTGTGTGTTGCACAGGTGTGAGAACGCCAGATAATGAAAGTTAGGTAAACTGTCTGCCATGATAGAACTGACACACCGTTGTAAACGGCATCAACTCAATTCAATCAAGCAATTGTTAGCCGAAATAAAATTACGAATTAAGAAGAAGAGTAACGACCAAATTCTTTTAAAACAAGTGCTACGGATATACTATAACCCATAAATGACGAATTGACATATTTCTAAAACAATGATATTAATTATTGAAATGCCAATATGCGAGCCGTTGGGAAACAGTTCAGTTAATTGCTCTTAAGTTGAACATGATAATAAAATTACACTGTTTCCCTTAATCAAACTAAATGACTAATATTCTCTTTTCTCTTAAGGTGTGACTGTGTACCGGGATGGCAAGGTTCACACTGTCAGACCACTGATGGATCCGGATTATCTAACTGCCGAACAGGTTATACAGGTGTTAATTGTACGGATGACTTCGATGAGTGTACACAATGGTATTGCTACTTTTAAATCTGCTTTATCTGAAAATCTTATTTTCTTGTATTTTAATGCTGAAGTTGTTATCCAATATGTGTAGTTTATATTTGTCATAGAATGACTTGCTCTTTGTCAAATATTAACACACGTACGATGATCAGTTGTGTCACAGAAACTTGTTGCGGGGTTGGCATTACGACTGACTGACTAGTGTCAGGATAAATGGACCAGAAGTACTGGTAACTTACTTTTGAAACGCCGTGATAAGACTGAAAAATTGTTGAAAGCGGCGTAAAACACAAACTTGACATATGTTCCATTTTGGTTCATTAATTGGTCTGTGCAAACTATGTTTAATCTGTTATGCTAAGCCGGTCATCCAGACAAATTGTAAATTTTTTCATGTAAACAATTATTACCTGATAAATGAAGTAAATTACCTTCAATAATATCGAACTCATCCTAAATTGATGAGTGACAAAAGACCAATGACTCACTGGCATAAATAGATATGAGCTACGACTTTAAATTATGACGTCATCAATATTGTTATTCTCTGATTCACAATATCCTTTGATTTAATCAAATACTTATCGGATGACTGAAAACAAAGCATCTGGATGAAGTTGTAAAAATACTGTGATGTGCGAGCGTATAGTTCTATTTGTGTTTTTTAGTGTTATAAGGCACCTTCAAGACACCTACTTATCAATTGCATAATAAAGCTTAGTGTCATTTAGGAGTATTGTATTCTTTATTTTGTGACGATATATTACACAAATCGTTTTCATCACGTTTTATATTTTACAAAAGCGTAGTGGGTTTTTTAAATAACATAGCAAGAGTATTAATCATAACGTCATATTGTTTAATAAATATGATGCTTTGTCACATGTCAGTACACAAGGGAGTTCCAACTGATATATATATATACATATGTGGAGTAAACGGGTGATATTAAAGTATTTGGTAATATACGACAGATGGATGACAAGAATCTCAAACGACAAATATTATTGACAAAACCCTTCTTTCTTTCAGATAATAATTCAATTTCATTTAAATTTACAGGGCAGAAAATCCATGCGAGCATGGCAGTACATGTGTTAATACGCCTGGTAACTTTACCTGTAATTGTACGACAGGTTGGGGAGGTAGAATCTGTAACGAAGACATCAACGAATGTAATCTTACTTCCGGGTTGTGTCACAATGGTGGCAATTGTACTAATATCCCCGGATCTTATAAATGTGAATGCCCTTATCCACACACTGGACAAACTTGTGGTGATGTTTCTACGACAATGAACAAACCAACGTATTCTTCAAATTCAACACGTGTGAGTGCAGCGCAAAATGCTGCAAAAGAACATAACTCAGGTAAGTGCACTCTAGCCTTTACAGTTTTACCTAATCCGGGTTGTCTCACAATGGTTAATATTGTACTCATATCCCCCGATCTTATGTATGTCATTGCTCTTATACATAGACTGGATCGGCATGTTATGCAGCTGAAAGTTCTCCATTAGATGACAAATCAAGTAAGTACAACCTCAGATATTTGTAGGAACATGACGAAATGTGTAAGCAGGAAGAATGAGACTTGTCATATCGCCAGACTATATAAACCACTGAAAAGTATGCAAAAAAGTTTCGAAACAATTTAAACGTGTGTAAATATCAATTTTAAAAAAAGAAATGGGGGAGGGTTTGTGAAAGTTCATTGGTGAGATCATCACTGATAATTTGTTTATTACGAAGTTACATGTTTGAAATAACAGCACATATATTACATTTAATTGTCAGAACATATATTGTGAAATTATTCAAACTTCCTTTTAAATTGACAATATGCTTGTTTATTTTCAGATAAAAGCTATGGAAGCACTAATTTCTGGGTTATTATCGGACCTGTTGTTGGAATTCTTGTGATTGCAGGAACTATTGGTGCGGGATTTTTTGTATATAACAAATATTACAGGTATATAACAAAGACAGCTATATAGCAGATCGATTGTTTGATGTTATTTCTTTCATTGTTTTTCACCATCATGAAGTGGATTGACTCTGGGAACAGTAACGTATGTCTCTTCAAAATGTAATCTCAATACTAAAGATGTGTAGAAGACAATGTTGCTATGATCATGTAAACGAATATCATTTTCGTCAACAATACTATCACGCGCCTGGAATTTACTATTATGTGGTAACTATAGTTGGAAACCATGTTATCTTTATTACGATTATTTAATGTATTTTGCAATGTTTTGCCCGTGTACTATAAACACGTTTGCAATCACTTACTTCTAAGATGGCATAAATGTTATCAAAGTAATGGTGATAGTGTTGAAGAATTACTATATATAACTGATGAAATAAAGTTTAGTTGTTCCCCATATTTAATTTCACTCATTTTGTTCAAAATAGAATTGTTATTCATTATCCAAACCCCAGCAAGTGTGCTGTTTGCGGTTACGTTTGGTTCATTGGACTCGTTATTACTCAAACGAATCCCTGGATTTTTGTTCCCAATAGAAATCATCAAAGTAAATGTATACATGAATTGCAAAAGTGTAAATACATAATGAATATATCATAGTTTGAGGGATTACTTGAAGAACATTATGAGTCGCTGTAGACTTTGCATTTATCTTTGGAAATTATTGAGCTAAGTTTTGCTGCTATTGGAGGTTGTGTTTTTTGAATAACATTTATTTTCCAGTACGAATCTAAAATATTGATGTTGTATATGTATTTTATGTTCATAGGAAGGCGCACAAAGTAGATGCAGGAAACGAAACAGGGGTTGAGACGATAAAACAGGATTCCACTACTGGCGATTCTAACAAAAACTTGAAATGGAAGCCCACAAATGATCAAGCTACGGCGCCATAATGATTATTAAGAGTGTTAAACTAAAATTTGTTATGCAAAGGTTTAGCAGAATTGTTTACTGACAGATAGTTTATTTAAATTGATAGCGTTATAGGAGAGACGTCTGTCCTCATTTCATGATACTTATCGGTTTTTAATCAGATTTATTTACTAGAATTTAATGTTTAATATGAATTAAACTATATTACAGTGGCACAATTCTTATTAATACAATATGGGTAAACAAACAAATACTATGCAAGGACATTGTCCTAGCAAATGTGTGTTAACTGATAATTTGAGATCTCTAACGGAATGGTTTTATACTAAACTGTAAGGTCGTGCTTCCAGCAGCGGCATATTGAACGAGACCAATGGGGCTACCATTCCATTAATTCGTCGGGTACTTCAATAAGTAAAGATGCTGGGGATACTGTGCCTATGCCCAGACACTCCGGGTCTTAATTGTTTGGAAATAGTGGGACATACAACGGGCGTTTTTCAGTTTATTTAGTCTGTTCTCCTTTAAGTTTGGTGTAAAATATGTCAAGTTTTTTCAATAAAGTTATGATTGATTGTTTAATTATATTAAGAATATTATTATAAAAATGCATGTGTTCTATATATTTCAATAATTTCGTTTGAACCATTAATCACCCAATTAAATAAAAAATACTGAGAATACAACAAGAAAGTGATAATTATGTTACAGCTCTCAACAAGCACAGAATGCCCTTAGAGTATAATCAGTTTTTGACTAATTTGGGAAAGGAGTGAAAACTTACAAAAACATTTTAAACCTAGAAATATGATCGACGATAAAAGAAATTTATGTCTCACAAAAAACTCTAGAGTGCATAAAACTATACTCATGTATCATTATAAAAGATCATAGCATCGATGGCTGAAAAGCTATGAAGCCACTGCAGAACATTAAGGACCTGGGTCAAAGTATACAGCAGTGCAATGTGTCGCCTATGATGCAAACGACTTTAGGAAACATTCTCAGAAAAGTATAAATTGCTCCAAACAAACACAATTTGCTTGTCACACAATTTTCTGAATTACGTACTAACATTTTATGTCCAAATTCTGCGATAATTGTGCGTGTATCAACTCGCATATATACAACTTGCGTACACAATATTGTGAACACCACGACGTCTAGATGTATTGCGTAATTGGAAAATATTTTGCGAAAAAAAAAAAAATTTGTTTTAGTAGTGAATTCGTTTTCAACAATGTTTTTTAAAGTTTCCCTTTTTTTACAAAAAGGTCGCCTTATTCAGAATATTTCATGAGCGGTCTGAGTCAGGGGAAAGGTAACATACCTAGGATTGTATTTCAAGAGGTGACGTTTAAACATTCTTTCCTGAAATATATATCTACATGTATTTCAAACATAATATCAAGATACTCCCCTAACGTAAATTAAAATAATGTAGTGGATGAATAGAAAATAAAACGGCTTGCTATAAGACCCAATGATTATGAATTTCAGCTTATAATATGTGGCTGAATGTACAAGTTTAGGTTTGTGGAATCGCCTAGCAACCTCCTAACAACTTGTATGCTAGTTTCTTTAGAGTTCACAACTGTTCTCCAGTACTTTCCTGAAAGGTCAAAAGCATACTCAGTCGGTTGTTCTAGAACTTCACCATCATACTCGTGTGACCTTGATACAGGTTTGTAAAATAACAGATAACTGTTTGTTAAAATTAACGTCTTTTTCAGTTTTTTCCAGTTTCATTGCCGCATTTCCTCCATCGAATATTGCATCAGTGATCGCGTTAGGTCATTTTGTTAACGAGGGCAAAACCCGTACGACTGCGAATCGTTTTATTTGAAATCCTCGCTGATAGTCAATTTACGGTGGTCGCACTTGTATCGTATTATGTGATTGTTTACTGGAACGTTAATACGTTCAAAAGCGACCAGGAAACTTGTGTTTACACTGATTAATTTAATAATACGTATATTACATACCGATAACGGTTTTAGATACGTCTGAATTAATGTACCCATGCAACATGGATGAGCGCTTGGAATGAGGCAGAATATAATCCACACTGTTACCGCATTAACTTCAATCGAATCTTATAACATCGCTACCATATTTAAAATTCAAAATGCGATCCATATATCTGTGTGCCTGACCCTTTCTTTGAGTTGTAATATGTGTGTGCCCCTGTTTGTCTCTTATTCCTTATCTCAACACGCGGTGTCACCGTCAGTACTTGCGTCCATTGTGTGCATTTTATCGCTATCGCAACTTATCTTCACATCTTCGAAACTAACTAACGCTTTATTTGCTTTTGTAAAGCAATATTTCGGAACGTATTTATATATGCCAATAAATGGATAGTTAACCTTTCCCGACAACCGTCAAACTCCAGCACATGCCATTGAAAATAATGAGGAGGCAAACACGTAGAACTTTTTATAAATACAGTTGGGAAATGATTACATATCACGATGGCATATTGGTTACGGTATCCGCTGCGGGAGCGGCAGGTAGAAGGTTCGAGTCCTGGCGGCGACAGTGGTTTTCGTTCGGAGATGGCCGGATGGTTAGCCACCAGCTAGTTAAATAAGTGAACCGAAAGCCTGTCTGCCCAGTGCCTGGCAAAAGATAGGACTCGGGAAGTAAAAAACAATGTGTGCAAGTTAAAGGTGTCTCATAATGAAGAAATAGCAGGCCCTTTCAAAAGGGGTGACACTATAAAAAACAAACACACATTATTATCTCAAAACATTATGAATACACGAGTCCATGTGAGACTCTTATTGGCTCACAACATGAAAAGTGTATTTGCCGATTGTGTAATTAAACAGCAGCCCCAGTTTTAATAGATACCGTAACAAAAACTCAAAAAAGAAAAACGTTTTCGTCAAAAACAAAATCAATCTGACGTTGAAAAGATGTGGATTTTCAAGATAAACGGTAGTGAACGCAGGCATACCTGCTTATTCAACAGCATAAATGGCCGAGTCGGGATTTGAAGGCATGTCCCTTGGGTTGAGATCCCTCATCTTCACTGACTGAGATATCGTGACTCGACTGCTTGTTTTATAACAACAAGTATTTAATACATATGACATCTTTAAATAATGGAAGTTCGCGTAGTATGTTACTATTTTGTTATATGTAGGAAACATAGGAATGCATTTATGATTGTCCGCTACTTTTTTGAAATTCGTTTGATGACAATGCATTAAATGCCCTCTGTATCGTGAGAAGGGGCGTACAAATAGTCAGAAGACCCCGCACAATAATATAACCCATTACTTTTTAGGAACAACATTCAATATAATATGTGATTTTCGTTAATAAAAACCATCGTGATAAATTGCCAAATAATTTTTCCTTTTGTGCATTTTACATCAGTGGTATTTTTTCACAACAAGATAGTCGTCGTCAACAGCGAACATTATATGAACTCATATGAAAAAACAACGTGATGTTCGGGACATGTCCTGAAGCCCCCTTCCTACCAATCTAACACGCAAGATAAATTGATAGATTTAAATCCCTCTGATATTGTCTTTTGTTCAGTATAAAGGCGCATAAGCTGGCATCTGAATGAAATTCAATTACCTTGACATAGAGTAGCAGCAATGATTTTCACCGTGCATCAGTTTATTACAGTCAGTCTTTGAAGTGGCAA
Source organism: Serripes groenlandicus (assembly GCA_031761405.1). Classification (NCBI taxonomy): domain Eukaryota; kingdom Metazoa; phylum Mollusca; class Bivalvia; order Cardiida; family Cardiidae; genus Serripes; species Serripes groenlandicus. Next base: position 12,169,825 of record JASEVX010000009.1, on the reverse strand, counting down.
TGTATTGTCATGACGTTAACTGTAATGAGAATCGATTACAGTGGAATCATATCATGTAATGTTTTGTAAAACATAGCGGATGTTCTGTGTAAGACACGTTTTAAAAAGCAGTACGTCTTCTTTCTGAAAGAGAAGCTTAACCAATAATAACTGAGGTGATGCAGGGATTAAAGATTAATGATAAATAGGGAGATGAGTCGTGTTTGTCGATTTGGGGTCTTATTGTCATTCCGTTTCGGCATCAACTAAAGACATATTGTCTCCTAAAAAGCAGAACTACGCATAAAGTGTTATGTCAGAATATACATTTAGGTCTATATAACATATAGGCGAACACGGAATTCCTATCGTGACACTCTGTGGATGAACGAGTGTTCATTTTACGAAGATGCCTTAAGACCCAAAAACACTAGACGCGTTTCATAAATAAAGAGTGACGTGATTTTGGGATTGTCAAGAAGACATTTACAAATGCATGACATATGCAAACTTTCTTTGATGTGTAGTCAGTTTATCGATAAGGCATCACACGAATTCAGTACTTGTTTTTAATTGCGCATGTTCGGAAGACAAAGTTTATATGAGAATTGTCGACAATTGAAAATGGATTCAAAATAGTTTTTATTATGTGTTTCATTGGTGTAAGTTAATTATATAACTAAAATCACTAACGAATTTAGTATGTAAAGTATAGAATATTCATCACAAAAAGTTGGTTTTAGTTTAATGTCAAAATATACCTCATAGTTGAAAAAGTTCTTAAAACAGAACAGGTTTGAAATGTCAGAATAGGGTGTTTTAATAGACTAATCGAAGCTTATCTGACGAGTATAATGTATTTGTATAAATTATGTTTATCTTTGAATATGTATATGAATGTATAGTAATATATGGGCAGTTCATATGCACGCGTATTCTTTGCATTGCATGTCGGGTGGACGTCCGGTTTAACTCTGTCGGACACCCCCACTGACATGTTCTACTCAGTGTGCGCGTGTGAACAATATATGGTATTTGATGTTTTATCTTCTTGTGCAAATAAGCTCACATATAGCCGCATTGCGTGTCAGTGGGGCTGTCCGGTTAAATAACGAAGGATACCATTGCTGACATGCGCGTGTGGTTTGTTATATTTTTGAAAATTAAAGAAACGGAAAAGTCTATCTATTTATAAAACATTTTTAAATCAAAAACATTAACACATTATGGTTACTTCCGCCTACAACATCTTTATCTATAATCAAATTAATATTCAAATTTGTTATTCCATGAATATATATTAAACAATTGCTTTTTGTTACATGTATGTAAATAATTATAATTATGTATATGACGATGAACATTTTGTTCAAGTCAAATGAAAATAAAGATTCCGATTCTGATTCTGATTTGTATAAAACGACTATACAATTAAGATAAGTATCTAGTCTTTGTTTCAATATCAAGAATAAATGTTAAACAATTACCAAAACGCAAATAACGTATATTATAAAAGCAATTGGTTTTAGTTCAACCAAAGCTAGGTCGCGCATTTTAACCATTGGGTGAGAAAGCGATTGAAAAGAATCTGGAATGACTAGAGTTTTGGAATCTCAAACAGGCAAGATGTAGCTTATCTGACGTTTAAATATTCTTGTATAAATTAAGATAATTTTGATACTTTACCGATAAGATTACTCTTTAGTCTTTCAATGTCAATACTAGAGAGATCAAACAAAAGGGTTTCCCATGACCCAAGTACCTTCTTATATACATTGTATATTTTGTAAGTTTGGTATTTGTGTAAAGAGAACATATAAGTTACATATTTCCATAAAAATAAAATATTAATAAGATATATGCACATGCTAAAGATACATTTTACGAGGTGTTATCTTTCAAACTATATATAACAATGATAACAGTTATAGTTTCTGTTTATTAAGTTAGAATGTTTAGTTTACAGGAAGGTTCGTTTCAATTGGAGTGGGAGGGGGTAAGTACCCAACAACAAAGTTTAATAAGAGCTCCAGATAAGGTGCGGGACCAGTGATCACGCATTGAAATGCAGAACAAACGAATTGAAAATATTTGCTGTGCGCCGAATCACGCATTTGAATCAGGGATAACAAATATGAAACATGTTCTGTGAGTCGTTTTAATCGTAAGTCGAAATGAAAGTGACGCATTTTTCTAGAGAAATCCCAATCGCTGAATCTTTGAACATTATTTGTATACAAAATATATAGGAATAATGGATGTTCAAATATACCTAGATGTTTGGTTCATAAACATATTAAAGTTATGAAAATAACCAAACACGTTGATGACAATCAACAGCGATGACAAAGTGTCATTCTTTAGGTATAAGGTGCAAAGGAGCATTCAGAATATTGATTTCTCAAGTAGCGAATAATTTACCTTTACACCGTATGTATAATTCACCTTGGTATAACTTGACATTTCACCGATATGTGCAGTTCTCACGCGTGAGAATTGATGCATAATTAATGTCTGCTCGCGGGCGAAAATGATCGCATGCACAACCAATTAAACCTGGTTCGTTATTTAAAAAAAATCAAAATAGAAGAACTTGAGAGTTTTGCAATAGCAGAATACAATCGATGACGTGGTAAATAAACAACAGCCAATTAAAAGAAAATATCATGAACAAGTTTCCACAAAACAATCAATCATTGAAAACAGAAAGTTCCCGTGGTTGATTTCTACTAATGAAGTTTATGTATTTTGTCTTTTCTTCTCTAATAATACAAAATGTGTCCGTCAAATAATAAAGCTCAATGACCTTTAGTGATTTAACAATAGTATTTAATAGTTATTTCAGATACCAATGAATCATTATGGAGACCTGTCTTTAACCCATCGCACGGGTTGTATTGTGTGTTTAAGTAAGAATCGAGTTGTCTAACATTACCCAGTTAGCAAAATATATGGGACCCTAATGGGTCCCATATCGATTTCGTTAAGGGCCCCAGATGGGTAACCCATGTGGTACCCACATGGAAAGTGCAACCGGTATTGGCATGGGTCCCATACGGGTTATGATATGGGTCCAACATGGGACCCACGTGGGCTCAACATGGGACCGTTATGGGCAAACAGATATGGGTCCCATATAGATTCCTTTACGGGCCCCAGATGGGTAACCCATGTGGTACCCACATGGAAAGTGCAACCGGTATTGGCATGGGTCCCATACGGGTTAAGATATGGGTCCAACACGGGACCCACGTGGGCTCAACATGGGACCGATGTGGGCAAACAGATATGGGTCCCATATAGATTCCTTTATGGGCCCCAGATGGGTAACCCATGTGGTACCCACATGGAAAGTGCAACAGGTATTGGCAAGGGTCCCATACGGGTTAAGATATGGGTCCAACATGGGACCCTCGTGGGGACAATATGGGCAAACTGGTATCGGACCATTATGGGAAAACAGATATCGGACCATTTTGGGCAAACATGTATCGAACCATTGTAAAAGTGGGTTGATGTTATTAAGGCATATTTTGACAAACTACTTGATATCATTTTAAAAATAGACAATTTAATACAAAACATATTATTATGCAGCCTGACAAAATATATGTAGACCATAGACAGCTCGACAGACTATTGCATCCATAATTATTTAAAATTTGAAATATAAGTAACAATTAAAGTAGTGTTTACATGAAAGCAAACTGCAAAGCATGTTAAAAAACGTGTTGAACACAAACAAGGTTATTGAAAATGAAATAATGATGCACTGACATTTTGATTAGTCGGTATATAACAAAATGGTTCTACTTATAGAAAGAATTTGACTAGAATTAAGCCACTAACCTTATATCATTCAATATATACTTCTTAACAAGTGAATTCATAGCTCTGACTAGATTTGTGTGAAATAACTTTAGTCGGTATATAAATGGTTTTACTTATAGGAAGAATTTGACTAGAATTAAGCCACTAACCTTATATTATATATATATTGCATGGCTTCCAGTGTGACAGTACATATTGTCAACATGAGAAAAATACTGTTACCCGAGGCGAAGCCATGCATTATTTATTTTATTTTACCGAACAAAATGACATGTTTATTCAATGTATTCAGTATCTTTGTAGGGGAGGTGAACATGGGTAGATCTACTACAATGTAACACACACATATGAATATACCGTTAACAGTATACTGTTACATGGCACACGCGTCTAAAAGGTGACGTTATTGTTTGAGATGACGTCATGGACGTGCAAAACCAACATTTTAACGCGCTTGCCATGTAACAGCTAGTATACTGTTTACCGGTCAAAAATGTACTGTTAGCATGAGACAGTAAGAAATTGCCCATGATGAGTATATGAGAATTTAACATTACAAAGTCATGTAAGGTATAACAACATTCAATATATACTTTTTTTAAAACAAGTGAATTCATAGCTCTAACTTAGATTCGTGTGAAATAACTTCTTAATAATGTCTTAATCTCAAAGTGTGATGATAATTTGAAAACAAGATGGCCCTAAATCGATCACATGAGTTATCTAACGACAACAACAAAAACCATCAAACGAAGAGGGCTATGATGGCACTGTAACACTCATCTGGCTAAGCACTGGAATATGAGGCTTGTAAAATATCTATACATTTTCAGTTTCCACTTTGTGCCAGATGATGTTAATGTATAATTATGCACTGTATTCTGCACACCGTCAGAATTTAATTTTACTGGCCATGGGATATATTACATATAAATACCGTAATTTTAAGACATATCCGAGAATAAGGGCCAACTAAGGAAATAAAAATTAAATTTTGAACAGTGATTTTTTGAATCGTAAGAAACAAAGACATATCATAAATCAAAACACAAATTATAGAAATGAGATTAAATATTTAATCGACAATAATAACACTACAAAGAACAACAAAAGCACTGCCAATCAAATGCTTGTCTGCTTTATTCTAAGGTGAAAAAGGGGCATTTCTGAATAATTACTGAAGCCAGAGTTATGGGACTCGGCACAGACATGCTTATTGTTCCAAGGTACATGTTTACTAAGTTTCATTTTGAAAATGTTTATCGGTTTTTGAATATTGAGGTAACTTTAAAGTGTTTTGACAATGACATCAATTAAGTGTATCCAGACTATTTTTCTTCCAAAAACAGACAAGCTGAAATTGAAAAGAGTTTTTTAGATCTATGGTAACATTGGATCTTAAATAAAAACAAATGCATCTAATGTATAACACATAACACAAGCAGACAGCTTTTAGAAAACATAGTGACAGAAGAAGAAATTGCTCAAAACGAGCAATTTCTCCTTTTGCTACAAGGTTTTCAACTTTTTTCCATAATTATAATTTATATCTTCATTTATGTAGACTTTCTTTGTTTTTGTGTAGATAATTTCAATGCTTTCTGCTGCAGATTTGCTGTATGTGGTAAAAGCTTAATACAAGCCATGATATAAAGTACTAGCAAACGTTTTGTGAACGTGTAGATCAAGATCAGTCTTTGAATCTTGTCTTGTCAAGATATAAACTGTTCACACATCACTTACATCCACTTCTTCTTATTATTTTTTTGGTTTTATTTACCTCGCTTTGCAGAATTACCTATTATGGTGAAGCTAAATAAAACCAAAATAATAAAACCACTACTTAGAAGTTTCTGTTAACTTATGTAGATTCTCATATGCTGATGTACATGTACAGGCTGATCTGAACCTACTCTGTTCGGAAATGCCAACTTTTACCAAATCTCAATCAACAGGCTCAAATATGGTTTTGAAAGAGTGAATGGTGTAATAATTGAAAGAATTATACATATAATTACATCTTGTATAATATGAAATATGTCACAAACTACTTATATACATGTATATTTATGATCTGTAATAACCAGAACATATTTTACTAGGGTTGGCAACGAATACCAAAATTAGTATTCGAATATTGAATCACAAATTATTCGAATATTCGAGCCATTTGTGCATGCAGAAGACTTTGAACACACCTAGGGGAATGTTTAAAACAAAATTTCTAAATAAAAGAACAATTATTGAATAAAGATGAAAACATCGTGGCAAAAGGAGAAATTGCTAATTATTAATATTAGCAATTTCTCCTTTTGCCACAATGTTTTCAAAAGTTGTCTGCTGCAGACATGTCAAACTTATTTGTGCTAACTTTCTACATCCGAATTTTCCGTATCACTTTGTGTCGAGGCAAATGTTCATTTATCTTTGTAGCCCTTTTTTTCTTCCTCCATCCCTGTCACGAGCACCAGACAGCCATTTCCTTAACTCCAGCTTCATATCATTCCTTGTAGCACTTTTTGTTGATGGATTCCTTTGGGGAGCTCCTGAAAGAACACATACATACATGAGTTATTGACTAATTACACTAGGTATCATAGCTAAAACACCATGGCTGTATGACTAACTGAATAGTCATGCATTGTATATTTGACAAATGATCATTCACACTAGACCTTACTCTCCTGTAATTATGCCAGTATTGAGATTTTCTACTCATTTATAATTGTTTTCAAATGTGTTTATCAATACAACTAATTAAGTAACTTATAGACAAAGGAACTTGGAACACAAATAACTATTTTTTATATTATAAATATTTAATGAAAAATGTGCATGTATCGACCATACCAGAGGTTATTTCTTTCTCGACAGTCAATTGTCAAAATATGTTCCAACACATACACAGTAGAGCTCTTTTTCACCAGAGACATATAAACACCTCTTTATATGTCTCTGATTTCACGTAACAAAAGCAAAACTATAAATTTACTCGCGAAATTACATGACAGTCAGATAAATGCAAATCAGCTTCACAGTTAACAAAAGGTTCACATACGCATGAAAAGACCAAAGAAATGACAAAAAGATCATCTATTGCAAAAGTGGGCTTTGTATTATTTTACCTTGTATATTCCTATAATCAAAACCAGTTTCCCGTTGAATTCGCCTTTATTTCGTCTCTTCAAAAATGGCGCATAATTGTTGTTGTTGTTCCTTTCTAGAAATCAAAGTACTGCTGGTAGGATTAACATAATATTTTGGCTATTTCAATTATCAGATTTACATTATTGAAAAAATAACAAATTTCTCATGATTTTAGTTTTGCTTTTGACTGTCTCACTGTTGATGGTGTTAATTATTATATATTTTTTAAAAAGGTTTCCCTAATTGGTCCCATGTGGGTACTATCAGGGCAAATCCATGGGGATATACAGGACTTTTAAAGTACACGACTTAATTTATTCATAAAAAAATCAGAAAACCCCCCAGACTTTACCACATTTCATCGAGTGTCGCATCTTATTTAGTTTAATACACATATAGGTTCCATGTGGGTCATATAAAGGCACACCCTATGTGGGTCCCACATGGGTATCAACACAGGACTTTCAATGTGCAAACTTCGTTTTTATGAAAGAACATTCCTAAATTTACATTTCAAGATCAGCTTCTATCACCTTTCAATATTTTTTGTATTTAATAATGTAGAAGCATGACTATTTTTTAATAAAGGTCCATTGTGGGTCCTATACTATAAGGGCAAACCCTTCTAATATGGGTCCCACATGGGTCCCACATGGGTAACCAATGCATGTATATATACAAACTAAATATCTAAATTTATATGAAAAGCATTCCTAATATTACATAAATTGCATTTTAATTATACTGTTAAGCAAGGACTCTTTCTTCATATATGTCCCATACTGGTCCTACATGGGTCCCACAAGTGAAATCAATACAGGACTTTCATTGTGAATGCTTCGCAGTTATGAAAGAACATTCCTGAAATGACTAACAAAAGACCAGCTGATAAAATCTTTCAATGTTTTACCATATTTTATATAGTTTAAGAAGGAAGCATTTCTCATATAGGCCCCACGTGGGTCATATTAGGGCAACACCTTCTAATATGGGTCCCACATGGGTCCCACATAAGTAATTCACACACATTTAACTTATATATTTCTGAAAAGTAACTGTCATGGGTCCCATGTGGGTCCAGTAAGGGCAGAACTTTCTAATATGGGTCCCAGATGGGTCCCACATTTGTCACCAATACAGGGCTTACCCATGTACAGCCCATATGGGCCCCAATACGGTAACACCTTCTAATATGGGTCCCACATGGGTCCCACATAAGTAATCCACACAAAGGTATCACTAAATGAACATTCATAACATTTCAGAAAAAAAAACAGCTTTTTGGTTTTTGACGTATATTTACTTTTTATACATTTTAACTTATATATTTCTGAAAAGTAACTGTGTCATGGGTCCCATGTGGGTCCAGTAAGGGCAGAATTTTCTAATATCGGTCCCAGATGGGTCCCATATCGGTCACCAATACAGGGCTTACACATGTATAGCCCCATATGGGCCCCAGTAGGGCAACACCTTCTTATATGGGTCCCACATGGGTCCCACATAAGTAATCTACACATAGCCAAACAGGTATCAATAAAAAAACATTCATAAAATTACAGAAAAAAGGACCAGCTTTTCTGCTTTCAACGTTTATTTATTTCTTATACATTTAACTTATATATTTCTGAAAAGTTACTTTGTCATGGGTCCCATGTGGGTCCAGTAAGGGCAGAACTTTCTAATATGGGTCCCAGATGGGTCCCACATCGGTCGCCAATATAGAGCTTGCCCAGGTACAGCCCATATGGGCCCCAGTTGTGCTTGCTTGCTGGGTAGCTTAACAAATATTAAAAATTCCATTTAGTAAAGCAAGCATTTTGGACAGATTTGAAGAGTTAGATACAAATTGATAACATCCATTTGATGTGAATCCAGGAAGTTAATTTTCTTTTTGTCTTGAAATGCATTTTATACTTAAGTAGTTAAAGGGAGGTAATTAAACAATCTTTGTTAACATGAGTTCAATGTTTATTAAAGCAAATTTAAATTCAAAATAGTGCAGTGAAAAGGAGCAAATGCTTATATTGAGCAATGTGTCACTTTCTAACAATGTTTCCTGCTGCAGATCCATCAAAATGATGTCATTATGATGATCATATCTGTCTTTTAAATTTACTCTTCTGTGTTCATGGATACACAAGAAATGTATAGCGTTAAAGTTCAGAGTTTTTAATTTACTGTTTAAACTGTTACATGGATACACAGGAAGTGTATGTGTGAATGACTTTTAAAGGTTAGAACCATAATAAATAAGTTAAACATTTTGACAAATTATTCTTATTTTGGGGTGATTCACTCTTTAATAATTGTTCTTGGGAGTAAATAAATATTTGACCCAAGTAATTATCTGGAGCTCTGCAGTTTAATATTATAACTTTTATTTCGACTGTTTCTTAGTACGGGAGAGACATTTGCGGATCATTTCTACATCGTCTGTCTGTCCAACCCTCTCACTTTCAATCACGATTCGACTTAAGATATAGCTATTGGTCATTGAAATGTAAAACATGTGTTCCTTCAAACACTATCGGTTCTCCTGTATATCAATTGCTGAATAATGGGTTAATTCGCGAGATGTAGTAATTTTACAGAAAATAATCCCAACATATTGAACGACAATACTGTTGAAATGTGTTTTACATTAAACTATAAATGGTTGGTGATAATAATCATTTTGTTATGAAAATGTAAAGGTCCGTCTCTCGATGTTTGATTTAAAACTACACATGATAAATGCACTAAATTATCGTAAAAATACACACCCTTTTCACAAAACTGTTAATATATCCTTTCATTTTAAGGCAATATTTGTTTTTGCGTGAAAATATTACGTTTTACCGTAAAAGAAATTGTGTTATATTTCGGCATCGCTGGAAATACAGACAGCTGGTACAATATTCCTTTAATTCCAAAATGAGATCAATTGATTTCGATAGGTAGAATGCTACTTATCGAAAAACACAAATCCAAAAAATAAATCTCTCCTTATTTCAGTAGTTATACTCTGGCAGCGTTTTGTAAGATACTCAATCTTTTCAAAGAACTACATATATAAAACAAATTTTAATATTATACCAAAACTGTATTCATTTGTAGCATAAAGAACACAAAGTGAACAATATTGTGTGACCTACATATGTGATGATGGAGCAAGCTACACATGATAAATGCACTATAAATTATTGTAAAAATACACACCCTTTTCACAAAACTGTTAATATATCCTTTCATTTTAAAGGCAATATTTGTGTTTGCGTGACAATATTACGTTTTACCGTGAACGAAATCTTGTTATATTTCGGCATCGCTGGAAATACAGACATCTGGTACAATATTCCTTTAATTCCAAAATGAGAATTTGATTGTGAGCTACTCAATTACTTTTCAAAGGACTACATATATAAAACAAATTGTAATATTATACCAAAACTGTATTTAATTGTATCAGAAAGAACACAACGTGAACAATATTGTGTGACCTATATATGTGATGATCGAGCGTATTTGTGTATATTATTGGACATCCCTTAACAGCCATCTAATAATAGATTTGTAAAGATTACATCTTTAAGCAAGAATTAATTTAGGAAACTGCATTCCCGACGGAAGTCATTTTCTTCATGTGTTTGATATGCTAACGAAAGCGTAATGTGGCTGAAATATCTAAATAATAAAACTCCCTGATGCAGTCAGCTCTTGTTTTCAGTAGTAAAAATTACCAACCACATTAATACTACTAAAAAGAAATTACATTCCGCATATTACGACTTTAAATGCATTATTGTTCCGCAAATCAGGTTGTGATGAAGTTGAGACTGTTAGTTTGCTGCACCTGGAAATGAAATTTGCATGAAACAATGTTAGTACCAAAAGGTTTCGGTTTGAATCCCGTAATGAATCGGGTTTGTTCTTGTTAAATATCAAATAAGCGCAAATCGAATGTAATTTATATTAGCTGAACGCGTATTTCAAAATCGATTTGATCTAGTTAAGTTTAAATCAGTAAAAAAGGGAAACTGACGCTTGTATATAAAAGAAATTTATAAATACAGACGTGTATATTGTCAGATGACATGCAGAACTCTTGAAAACCGAAATATGAACGATTGTTGGGAAGGTGGTTTATAACGTTCAAGATGGGGAAAGTGCAATTTTGATACTTCTTCCAGTAATTTTACCTGTCGTTGTGTTTCGGGTTATAAGGTAAGGCAATAAACAGAGTTCATATTTGATAGGGAAAAATCATCAGTTACAGGTTAATAGTTCTAACATTTGACATTTCGGCAAACAGTGCAGAACCCGATCAAGTTGCGTGAGTGCTCTTTGTATTAAAGGTTAGGTAAGGGCATAATGATAATGTCTATATGTTTGGTTGGTTGGGAACATTTTCAGTATATAAAGGTATATAAAATTGTGCTTATGTTCATATGAGCGGTTTTCCGGGAAAACCCAACTTAAGCATAAGAATTATTTTACGTGCAGATACAAAGTTGCCTTCGCAACTACAAAAAAAGGATAACAAGAGCGCCAAGAATCTAACGCCAACGCTTTTCTGTTTTCTCTTATTCTAAAGAGGGGGCATAAGACCAAAGAAAATCATTATTAAAGCCACAGTTATGTGAATGGTATATACATGCGTATTGTTTAAACTTGTGTTACGACAACGACCACCATAGTCCAAATTATTTCTTCGAAAAACAGACGAGCTAAATATGTGAACTCCTTTCATTTTACTAACTTTCTTTGACATATTGGCGAACAATGCAGATAATGATTGAGCTGCGCGGATGCGTATGATGATCTGCATCTACCTTGGCTCAGAATATAATAACGATAGTTTTCATATACTCTTTGGCAATCACATATAAGAAACTAAAACATAGAGGATACATATTTGGTAAGTTTTACAGCCAGGTTAAGGGATCTATTTCGATTGGAAACTGAAGCAGGGTTGGTTACGACTTTTTAACTAGTTAAAGCTAAAACATGTATAACAAAGGCCACTGTAAGTTCTACCTTAAATAGTAATGATGTTTCACTCGTCACTTTCCCAACAAACACATTTTGTATACCAGCTTCCAGCAGCTTGTATGGCTGTTACTGCATCGCAATTGGGGCCAATTCTAATGTTCCATAATTTCTGCAGAGAAGCGTAGCAAACACCTAATAATTTTGAGAACAACATGTGCACCTGCGCATTATAACAATGCACATTTAATAAAATGTAATCGATTAATACATAATCAGTCCATTATTTATGTTTAAAACATTTCCCCAATCACAAACGGTCGACTAATGGTGTATAGAATTGTTTGTGTTTGATAAACATAGTGTGAAACGAACCATTTCGTATGAATCCAGAAAATAGTTGCTTTAGTTTAATAATGAGGTAACTAAACCGACATCTTTTTATTTACCCCGTTACATGAACATTTGGTTAAACAATGTTCGCCAATGAGAGCTTCTGGAAAATATCCACGTTTGTAACGTTGAAATTATGTCCTTGACAGTCGCCACCACAGTGCCACAAGCGCTTTGACTTACATGTTTATAATGTATATGTCTGAACAGATTTTGCTCGTTTTTCAGGGAGACTTGTGTGAAGATGACATAAATGAGTGTGACATCGGAATTGCTCCGTGTAAAAAGAGAGGCGTTTGTCACAATTCTGTTGGTAGTTTCAGGTTTGCACGAAATTATTGTTTAACTAAGTATATGTTTGTTCCTCAGTGACACGATGCGTATGATCAAATTTAAGACATGCTCACAAGAGCTATTTCAGTCATAAAATTGTTTATGCAAATCAGAGATCCGAAAGCTACCTGTCATGAAGCATTGTGATTGCCGCGTATATGTATGGAAATCATTAAAATAGGCGTTTGGACGACTTTCTAAAATACGTGCTGTACCTTGTCTCATCATCGACACTTTTGGAAACACTTTTTTGTAAGGATCATTCCATTTGCGCGATCACGAGCGCAGATTAGTTTATTTTGTACAGTCAACAATATAATTTTGCGCCAAAGAAAATGATTCTCTATGAGGGAATGTAGCCATTGGCCTGGCGAAAATGATAGGACTGGTGTGATAAAGGCAGGAAAACACGTTATGTGAACTAGCAACTTTACATAAATGAAACAGTTTTGAAAAGTCGCTTAGCTCAAGTAAATCAATAAAAATCCGAAATTATCGCTATGAGGATATAAAAACATCATGAGTCCTACCATGATTGAATAGAAAAGAAATTGCGTCCTAATCATGTGGCTGCAAGTGGGGAAGATGTATAAGTAAATCATAATAATTGCCATTTTCCTTAAACAACGATATTGGTTTCTAAAAAAAAAAACAGACGGGTCGGTAAAAAACAGAAAATGTATGGTACTGATATTGTCTGTTCTTCAAATGATGCAGTTACAATTATTCCAAAACCTAAATTTAACTAAAGGACTTAAATATTATCTTTATCTTTAAGGTGTGACTGTTTTCAGGGATGGCAAGGATCCCACTGTCAGCACTCTGATGGATCCGGTTTATCTACATGTCTAACAGGTTATACAGGTGTTAAGTGTATGGATGACTTCGATGAATGTACACAATGGTATGGTAGCTTTTAAGTCTGCTTTATCCGAAGAGAATTCATTAGAATGAATTTTTCTTTTGTGACATGTTAGATACATATAACAACAAAGAGAATGTATTTGGTTGTGCCACGAAATGTTATAATATGTTGTAAAACCTAATTGTTGCGTTTTTGTTTAATATAGCTTGGTTAGTGCGAGACATAATTTATATTTGTATCCTTCTCTTTATCGAAACAAACTGTCCAATATTCTGTGCTCACAACCATTAACTTATTATTATTATTATTATTGAGGAAAACGACCACAACAGAATCGAATGCATTCTAGTTAAATATGCCTTCTAATGACAACAACCAAAAAGGCACTTTCCGTTTGATCTAGATAGATAACAGTATGATGACATCAATAATAAAAGCATCTGATTCATAAGATATACACACAGGATGCTCCTTTTTAGTTATTCCCTTTCTTTCGTCATGACATACCTTACTGCCTAGGTAGTGTAGTGGTAGAACTTCCGTCTCGGCCGCAGCTGGGACATACACAAATGTACCAAAGAATTTTAAAATGGTAATTGTGACTCCTCTCCTTGGCGCTCGGGATGAGGGTTTAGCATAGCGACTTTCTGGCCGGTATTAGGTTAAATGTACCACACTTACTGGTAACTAGCCCAGAAGACGCCGTGATATACCTGAACAAGTGTTGAAAGTAGCGTAAAACACCAAATTATCCACCAATCGCATGGAAGAAAACATATTGTGATGTTCGAGCGTACACTTGTAGTGGTATGTGTCTGTATGTAAAGGCACTGAGCAATTATATGAAGTGTTTACATATAAAAACTAATAGAACATTCTCTATTTTCATTTGAAAATTTATAGGACACATGTACATTATCAAAGCTTGATATTACATGTATTAATATCTTAGAAAAATAGACCAACATATCCAATGCGTACATGTACATGTTTTTACATAGAAAGTTATTTGAAATGATGAATATGCAGAATCAATGGCTGATAATAAAATAAATGGAAATTAATTCAAAGAATATTCAAAAGATAAATGGACTGACCAACTTCATTTCTCAATTCTCTTCGAAATAAAAATGATAACAAGTGTAATTCAAAATTATTTTAAAGGACAGAAAATCTAGGCGAATATGGCAGCACCTGTATCAACAACGATGGTAACTTTACCTGTAGTCACAAAAAGGCAATATAAAGCAATTATAATTTACATTTACATTTCAGGGCAGAGAACCCATGTGAGCATAACAGCAACTGCATCAATGTACCTGGTAACTTTAGCTGTAGTTGCATGACTGGTTGGAAAGGTAGAATCTGTAACGAGGACATTAATGAATGTAATCACACTTCCGTCTTGTGTCACAATGGTGGAAATTGCACAAATACCCCCGGTGCGTACACATGTGTATGTCCTTATCCTCATATGGGATCAGCTTGTGATGATATGTCTTCGACACATTCTACAACAACTGCCACGACAACCACTTCGCAAACGACACTACTTCAACCTTCTAGTATCAGTTGGGCAGGTGTAAGCATTTTGAATACTCCGACTACCACAAGCGCAACCTCATCCACGCTTTCGACGAAGTCATCGACTTTTGTCATAACTTCTGTTTCTGGATCGAATTCGTCACCTGTCACAAATTCGCAGTCATCACCTACAAACAATGACGTAGCTACAACAAGCTACTTTACAACGATGACTAGACAAACAGCGTCCTACAATTACACAACAACAAGTTCTGCTTCTTTTAGTTCCAATACACGCCAATTAGTTCCGGAATGCAATACTTCAGGTAATTTCAATGTATGATTTACAGTTGTCGAACATTTGATTGTGCATGAGAGAATAAGGTAAACTAACTACGTAGTCTTACTGCATCAAACACCGAAAAGACTGCGAATTAAATACAATTTTGCAATGGTTAGTTAATCATATATACGAGGCTCAGTCCAGCTTAACTGTGGACAATTTACGATATACACTGTACCGTGTCCACACATTAGAAAATAGACGTTATATCATACACGTTTTAGCAGCCAGTGCATTCATGGTGGTGCGGGAAAAAAATACAATGTATATAAGTTTAATGTTAACTTGGAAAAAAAGCGACAAATATTTTAACTTCTCTCCAAAAAGCTGACATATGGTTTGTTATAGGGCGTCAGACGGTTGGCAGATGTGTTCAATAGTTAACAACCTGAAGCTGTGAGGTTTCGCACATTTACCATTCTGGCAGGCCATATCAGCAACTGATGATATGAGTGATATTGTCCACGAGGCTGGAACCAGTCATGGTTCTGTTTATAACATCATTTTAATGGAGCTTTTATTCATAGAAAAATATTTTTTCACATTTTGGTACACTACTTTCTGTCCTATGCTGAGGAGGATCAAGGTGTAAAGATACGAGTAACGTATATCAAACTGTTTTCAAATGAAGGTAAACAATTTCTAAAACATGTTCCTTTTCACTCTTGTTTTAACATGGATCAGATCCTTCAAAGTTTGCCTACGATATCAGTAGAATAACAAACACAAACAGGGTGTCTCAAGGACAGACAGTTAATATAGACTAATATGATCGTATTTGAAAAAACATGTTGTTCGTCAAGCGATGCGAACTTTTTTCTTTTTCAGGTGGTGTCGGAAATGTAGGGACTTTTGCCGGACTTATTGTAGGAATTCTGGTGATTGCAGGAGCTTTTGGAGCAGTATTGGTCTTCTTTGTGTACAAGATATTTTACAGGTATAACCAAAATCAAAATTGATGAATATTTATGTCTCCATTAATATTTTAAATTAGACTTATTCCCCAACAATAGATTCTTGCAATAGCGTTTGCAGGATTGGTTTTCTTCACGTACAAGATATTTTACAGGTATAACCAAAATCAAACTTGATGAATATTTATGTCTCCATTTATATTTTAAATTAGACTTATGCCCCAACAATAGATTCTTGCAATAGCGTTTGCATAGCTATCTTCTCACAATCAAATTAACCTTTGATCAGACTGTGCAGATATGTTAGTTAGTCTACGTCACCACATAACCATCAAGTATAACACAAACAGTTGATCTTATATCATGT
>JASEVX010000009.1:12080198-12152958 GCA_031761405.1 Serripes groenlandicus | reverse complement strand
GCACTGCTGACGGCCTGGGGGCTGCCCTACGGCCCCCCGATTAATCCACCACTGTATATTTCACGTGACTTCTTTCATGGGTGTGGGGGGGGGGGGGGGGGGAGTCAGTGGGCCCCCGCTAAATCCGCTACTACATTTGCCACGCTTTTTCTTTGTTTACCATTAACTTTTCGACGCACGGGCCCTACGGGCCCCCGGTTAATCCGCCACTGTATATTACGCGTGACTTCTTTCCTTTTTTCCGTTCCTCTTCGCGAATGTTAATAATGTTAACAAGCGTCCATATTTGACCTCTCGGCGCATTAATTTGTAAAGTATTTCATAAACTTATATTGGAGTACTGACGCCTTAAAGGTCAAATGAAACGCACTTTTTCAATAGTATATTATTGTGACCTTTACTTTTATAATAACAACTGCGTAAAAATTGTCACTCAATTATTTGAAATGATGTTGTTATCATGGATTTTGTGTTTGCGCACCTGTATCGGTAACTAAAAAAATCTAGAGAATTTGTGTATCGTGATTAAACCGGAAGTGACGTCAGTTGAAGTCTTACAGAAATGGTGGAATATTAGAGTTCAGAGGATTGTTTTCGTTGTGTTAATAATTTGTATCTATTTCTCGTGAACGCTGAATTGACACGACACAATGCCGGTTCGGTGCTTTGCTCCAGGCTGTAGTTACTCGTTCTTATCAGGCCATTCCTTGTTTACATTCCCAGGAGACACCGATTTAAACTTGAAATGGAGGGTGAACATGAACCGTGGATTTTGTTTTGAGCCAGCGACATTTGTTGTGGAAATCTACTAAGTATTCATGATTATGTCAGGAACATTTTACTGAAGATTGTTTTGTAATAAGTCCCAGGCTAGCTGCCGATCTTGGGTTCAAACCCGGAAGATTTCAATTAATAAAGAACGCAGTGCCAACGAAATTAACCATTTTGAAGGAACAGAAAGTCCGTGGTGCTTTTGGGAAAAAACAGCGACAAGTGGTAAGGAAAAGTTTTTCAATATTTAACAATCGTAGATAATATTTAATTATTATTTATTCTTCTGTGTTTGAGGTTTTATGAGTATGCCCCGGTTTTTTAAAATATTGTGATACACTCAAAAAGTTATATTTCCCCCATAATAACTGGATTATGTTTATAATAGCCCAATTTTCAATTTGTTATACAGTGTGTCAACTATGAATATGCAGAGATATTGGGTTGGGGTTAGTAATTAAATGCTTGTTTATTCCTTTCTGTTTAAAACTTATAAATTCATGAACATTTTTATATAAATCATAATCCTATCCAACATACAAAACAGCAGACTTATTTTATTAGAAAGAAGAAATTGATAGTCAAGATTCATGAGCACTTTTTTCCTTTTAAAAAATGTTTTTTGCTTTCTTTTTTTTTATCAGAAGTACATATTACAATACAATATTACAATATTATATATATTTGCACAATTTATTGCCAAGAATTATTTCGAATTTGTCTGCTGCAGATTTTTAAATTTTGAGAAGGGTTATATAAGAAGAGTTTAATTACCAATTAGCCCAAGTCCCTGTATGTACACTAAAAGGGTTATAAAACCAATTAATTAGTATGTAACCAACACACATTGAACACGACAGGAAATGATTGCATAATGTTACATAACATAAGTCACCCTGCCATCTGGTCACATTGTGATATGATAGGTCCTGTCTACCTCTTTAGAATTGCATATATTTTACTGTTTTGTACCACCTCATGTTTTCAATAACAAAATGTGTCAAAATATTCCTTTCTCCATCAAATTATTTTTTAAAAACTAGTTATTAGTTGTTTTTTTCATTATATTTTAGACTACATCGACAAGCTGATGGATGAAGTTATGGACAGGAGAAAAACGCTCAACAGCTATCAGGAATGCAGAGAACACTTGAAGGATGCAATGATGTCCACACCCAAACCTGTCTGTCACAAATACCCAGCTGTTAATAAAGAAGCTGTTGTATCAGCTCACAAGTCAAGATTCGCAAAACTTTAAATTATTAGTAGTTCTGGTTACTCCCAGAGGAAATGCCTTGATATAATTGAAAAAATCATGAAAAGGGCGTAAAACACAAAACAATAAATCAATCCTTATGTTTAATTTAGTTCCTGAAAGAGCAATCAACTCTTAGTATGATCCATAATCTAGTAAAACCGACTATGTGGACTTTTGAGAGTAATGTAGTTCAAGATCAGTCTTAACAAATGTGCTGTTTGATCTAGCTCTGCTATAAACAACAAACAGTCAAGGTAGATGTCACCATTGAATCTTGTTAATATTGATTGATTCATGTAGGAAGGATGTAAAGGGTGACAATTTGATAGCTACACTTAGATTAGTTTCCCTGCACACTGCTCAAATTGATATAAGTGTGGGCAGATGAACAGTTGCTTTTAAATGTAATTTATATTTTAGTCTAGAAGCTCCAAGCATATTAGGAAAGGGAGAAATTGCTCATTTTAATCCTTCCTCACATACAACAAATCTGCAGCAGACAACTGTATAATGAAAGTGACATAAACCTGAAAACTTTTCATAAAAGATAGATTGACCCTTTCCCTCATATTGACGCTTTTTGAAAACATAGTGACTAAAGAAGAAATTGCAATTTCTCCTTTTCCCACAATGTTTTCAACTTTTAGTCATACTTTGTCCATTCAATTATAGAGATTTTCTATTTTTTGACAAAAATGTTCAAAGTCGTCTGCTGCAGAATTGTTGTATGAGGGAAAGGGTTGACTGTTAAACAAAGTTGAAATATTTTGTCCAATCATGAGCAATTTCTACTTTTGCAATAATTTTTTCAAAAGTCGTCTGCTGCAGAGGCGTCAGAAAGCGTCTAAAGGTGGGAAAGGGTTAATTAAGCAAACAATGTCTTCAAGTGTAGCTATCAATATATTATAGGCATGAGCAGTGGAAAGAATTAACCATGTCCTGCAAACTGAAAATCGGAAGCAGAAGACAGCATCAAGATCTGTGTAAATTATGCAAATTCTCTAGGAATAAAGGAAAAATTAATCTTTATGGGAAATTTTCTCCTTTTTCAGGAAAAACATAATTTTTCATAATGACTTCATTAGTCAGGTGCAAGTGGGAAATATTTAACAATGCATTCACAGTTTGCAACAATGTAGACATGAAATTGTAAATACAACAATATATATTTTTACTGGTTTAAATGTTATCACATTATTCCAAATGGGTCATATGTCAAAACAATAATTATTGAATAGTCTCTAGCATATTTAAATCCAGAGTACTGCTCAGAGGGCCACTTTTGTCTGATCTTCTCCACAGCATAGGCTGGTAGGACTTTCCGCACGCTCCTTCCAAGTCTATGCCATATCCATCTTGTAAGCCTTCGGCAGGCTACATTTCTGTACATCCTGTGAAAAAAAGTTGTAGATATATTGTATTTATTGGAAAAGAAGAAATTTCCCATGGCAAATTATTTCTATTTTCCCACTTATGTTTTCAACTTCGATAAAAAAAAGTTATATTTATGTTATAGTACTTATATATTTTGAAAGCATTTACCATATTTACTTGCATTTTTTGTTGAAAAGACTCCAAAGTTTACTGCTGCTTTAGTAGAAATTTTCAACTTCGAAAATGCCGGTTCGGTTATATCAGAGACATATCAAAACATATGTTTATATGTCTCTGGTTATATGTTAATATCGTTTTGATCAAATGAAATGGCTAAATATATAAACCAACGAAGTAACTTTGAAGATATTTGAAAACAAAGAATGGGAGGAAAACGATTTCAGCTTTGAATAAAACAAGAAATTTTCCTACCAATTTGTATTGTCCAAACGATCATTTTCATCGTACTCGTTCTCATCGCTGGAAGATTGAATTTCCGAAAAGGACGATACAAATAGGTGTCAATGGTCTTCTTGGTTCAATTTGGTACGGTTTAACACTCGTAATTGCTGGAATTAATACAGAAATCGCATCTGTTTCTTCTAAACCTTGCATAATTTCACTAGTCTCCATTACAGATATGGTCGAGTTGTCAACGAATGACGTCATCAGTAACGAGCGGACTGCGCATGCGCGAAATTTGATTATTGGAAAAATGAAAAAGTACAGTAAATCACGTTGCGTATTTCATTAATAGCGCCCATTTAAGTAAAGATACCGAGGAATGGATTTTTCCGATGTATTTGTACACAATTACTGAATAAGCGTACGGTTATAATTGATATACACAATTCTGCATTGCATTTCACCTTTAAGTTTTTCACTGATGTTCCAACAACATTAAAATGATATTTATGGGCGAAGATCCTAACCTTTTAAATGCAGTCTTGTTGAATCCATGATCAACTATTTTTCTCGCGCAGTATCTCATGCGTATTTTTGGTGCTACAGCAATTGGCAGGCTGCCAACTCCGAATAAAATGGTATTACTACTATGCCCCAGGCCAAAAATGAATGATCGAGTCGGGATTCGATCGCATAACATTTAGGTAGAGAGCATCCGTCGTTACCGACTGATTTATCACGACTCGAATACTTGTTCGTTTGAAAAAAAGACGTCGAACGACGAACTTATAGTAACTCTACTCAAAAAGAATAACTCAACCAGCTCCAGATATAACCCATTACCTTTTAGGGTCGATCTTAAACTATTAAATGCGTAGTTTGTTAAAAGTAATAACTCTGAGAAAGTACTCAATTACTTTCCATTTGGTGCAACTTAAAACAATATTGTTTGAAGTGAACTATAATAAGAAACAAACATAATTAGTCATTCATTCGAGGCATGTCCTGAAATGCTCCCCTTCCAATGTGAGAAGTTAATTTATATATCAAATTTCCCTCAGATCGTGTCTGTTGTTATGTATAACGATACTTGAACTGGCGTCTGAGTATTAATTGAATTTGATTATGTTAAATAAACAGCAATGCTTTCACCGTGGCATCAGTTAATGATCCGTACTCTTTGAAGTAACACTTAATTGTAAGAACGTTAACTATAATGAGAATCGATTAATGCGGGAATCAGATCATGTACTGTTTTGTAGACATAGTGGATGCTGGCTTAATAGTAACATTGTTTAAATTACAATAAGATCTCTTCCTAAATAACACGTTTAAAACCTTTTAGCTGATATGATTGTCATTATGATTTTGGGTATGAGTCGGGTCTGTCGATTTGGGGTCTCATGATATCTCCGATTTGGCATCATTTATTGTAGTTTTAACGCACAACAAACAGGGCTACACCTAATGTGTTTTGTAAGAATATACATTTCTAGGTATGTATAATGTTTCAGCGGACATGAAATACCTAGAGTGACACTTTGTAAATACACAGACACGCTCGAGACTTCATTGTATGCTGATGAATTAAGACCACAAATAACTTGACGTGGATCATAAATAAAGAGTAACAGTGTAATTTTAACTGGATCTTTTTTGGGTGATATTTTAGAGGACAGTAACAAGTTCATGTCATGTTCAAACTTTCCATGATGAAGTAAGTTTACAAATTACTGTCGCCGAGACTTGATAAGAAATCACACGAACTGGTGACTTGTATTTGTTTGTAATTTCAAAATTTGGAAAGTCAGAGTTTATATGAGACTATTCGGCCACTGACAATGGATTCCAGAATTATTTGGATTGTGTTTATTATGTGTATTATTGGTGTAAGTAAATTACATAACTAAAATCACAATCGTGTTTAGTATGTCAAATATAAAATACATACCGTGAACAAGTTTGTTTCAATTCAAGCTCAAAATACGGTCCTTTTTTTCTATCAGATGGACATCGCTTAAGAATGAGTGGTTTTGAATGTTAGAATGATCTTATAGACTCTATGTAGCTTATCTGACGTGTATCATTTGCTTGTATCAATTATGGGTTTTTTTACAGTTAAAATGATTCTTTAGTTTTTACTATATCAAAAGGAGAAATAAAGAGTTGTTAACAAAGCGTAATTAAGGTTTATTGTATGTTGATCTTTCTTTTGTCCATATGAACAAAGTATGCAGTGTACACGTATGTCAATATTGCAAGCAGTGATGTTGCAATAAGAGGCATAACAAACTGAGCATGGTAGGGTTTTATTTTTGTGTAGAGAAAAAGTATTATTATATCATTACTTCGGTATAACTATTGAAACATAAACGGATTTTCTTGTATCGCAAGTTGAAAATTACTTCTCTATATATATGTGTCATACCGCAATAGCTCAGTCAGTAACGATAAAGGCTATCAATCAAGGTGTTGTGTGTTCGAACTCCGTCTATACTAACCATTCTTTCTCACCATTGACAAAGGGCATTTGTCTTCCAACAATGTGTTTAATAATATGTCAGAGGAGTAACCAGTTACTTGGTAAGAAAGGTGTGTGGTTCACAAGCTCGAGAAAGGTAGGAAACGCACGTAAGGTGAACAGGTGAATACTGTTGGAAACGGCGTTTAAAGCCAATCATTCCATCGTTTTTTCTTCGAATCACGCGTTTAATTAAGTTATAGTTTAGTGGTAATTAGTAGGCGGCACATGAGTTTACCCATTAGTTCTTTAGCTCCTTGTAATGCCAATTATTGAATAAGGGGATAAAGTACCATATTTGTTCTCATAAAACGAAACAGATTTAACGTTCAAGTCAGTCATTCTGTTTGACATCAAAATAGATCATTATTGTACGTAATACTTCTAATAATAAGTTGCTGCCTTTTGTTTGAATTTTTATCTGGGCCGTCTCACGTCCCTAGATCTAAATTATACATATTCTAAGATCACTTTTTTTAATTGTAAAAGGGATTCCTTTTGATAAAAAGATTGGGTTTCTAAAGAGAAATATATCCATAATTAGCTTAGCCTTAATCATGGAGTTTGTGCAAGTATTGATCTTGTAAAAACTTGATTATTTTTAAACTATTTCTGTTCGATAATGTTTTTCATCCGTATAATGCTACACAAAATCAACTTTCAGAACATACATATATAGGATCCATCATGAGTTTTCTTTGGAGATCAAGATTTCTTAAATGAGTATAGAAAAAGACGGTTATTAACCGAGCCTCTTGGCGAGGTTAATAACTCTCTTTTTCGAGACGAATTTAAGAAATCTTCTCCAAAGAAAAACGAGTGATGGATTCTTTTTATCACCTAAACAGTGTGTTTTAAAGAAAAATATTGACAACATCAAAACAAAGACCGAATAACATATTCTTCATAAGAACTTGTGATTCACCGCATAAAAAAGTAGTCCTCATAATTTTTCAATAAGAAGAAAAAAAAAAAAAATGTTTTAAACAATTAAGACTCGTTATTTATTCAAAATAACGTATTATTGCATTTTTCAATGTGTAAAATTTAACAACTTAACAACAATACACATAATAAAGATAAAGGTCAAAATGTGTTTTTGTTATCACACGTGTATGATAACGATGTTCCGTGATTTGTTCTCAACTTGAAAATAAGGGTATTTATGTGATAAATATATATATTATTTTGTTTCTCTTAATTGTCTCTTCGGATAACACTTGCGATAGATTTCGTTGTTTTCAAAAAGAACATAAAATGGATAGTGTATAATTAAAAGTTTGAAACGAATCAAAGTCGATTCAATACAAACTATTGTGTTTTCAGATGATTCGGTGTGCTGTTGATAGGCGAAACATGACAGAGTGTCATAATGGCGGTGTCCAATGTGCAAGACGGTCAAACTGCAATTTTGATACTGCAAAGAGTAATTTCACGTGTGTTTGTTTTGCTGGTTTTATAGTAAGGACATCATTATTTATAGGTTATTGCAGTGACATAAATATCATATGTAACTAGTTACATAAATAGCCGTCTCACAGCACGTATGTGACGTCACTCCAGTGTGACGTCACTTTTAATGACAGCATATTGTTTACAATTGTTCTGAATTTCGGCATTTATTAAAAATATTGTTTAAAGAGAATAATCTCGATAAATGAAATGTTATAAGTGCCTTGTTGCTAATTTTGTATAAAATCAAAAGGTTATTGATAGGGACTACTTTTTACAGTGGAAGTATGCATTAGAACTTCGGGGTGAACTTCGATCACTGTTTATATGAGGACGAAGAAAGATCGCTTTAAAGATTGAAAACAATCTTTTTGTGGTGTTATGTGATAAATAGAATCTTACATTCGTGCTTATTTGATATTGTTTTTATGAAACTCGTCGACTGAAACGAATATGACGCTCGGCAGAGCCTCGCTTCATAATATTTCAGTCGACTCGTTTCATAAAAATAATAACAAATAAGCACTCATGTAACATCCTCTATTTATTGTATATTTTGATATTGTCTATTTAAAAATTTGACACCAAAAATCGTCCTTTTACATTCAAATTCTCCCCCTCCTAATCAGGGTATTTTCGCGTCGATATTCTTTTTCTATTACAATTTAGAAGCCCGTTTTGTCCAACTTCTTTTTTCTTTCAGAAAAGCGAATTTTCAACACATATCTTCTTGTTTCAGTTGGGAAAATCATCACCTCTGAGAATGATAAAATAATCAGAAGGCCTTCCTTTAAAACTAAAGATCATATCTGCTTATTCATCCTAGATGAAGTTCTTAAATCCATTTGATTTTGATTAAAATATATAACTCAGATAAACTTATATTAAAAATCAACGACAATCGCAATCACTTATGTATACCGTATGTATTGTTCTATACGTCGAAAATACGTATGTCCAAACGAACAGCTATGTCTATAAATATACCAGATTGGGTTTGTGTATTCCTATCGATATTTCACTGCGCGCTTTGATTGATTGATTGATTAGAATTTAACGCCATGTTCAACATTTTTTCAGTCATATCACGGCGACCAGTTCACCTACTCATGCATTTCCTGGTTTCCCCACACCAGTACACCACACAACATACTTTCCAAACAACTGGCTGCTTTTCCACATAGACTGTCGAACAACCCATTGGTGAAAGACGAATGACGCATGTCAGTGACTTTTGTCAAACGTCTGAAAGAATGTTGGCCGAGCTGGGATTCGAACTCACAACCCCTTGATTGACAGCCCGCGTCGCTACCGACTGAGCTACCGTGGCTCAGCTTCACTGCGTGTAACATGCATGTGAATCTACAGACGGTGTAAACATTGAAAGATGGTCTTTGAATTTTCAAAGCGCTTTGTAACGTTACTGTATATAAATAGTTTCGTACTTAGCAATACGTGACAAGGATCTGAGTGCACTACCAATGCGTGCAATATCACTGTGTGCAATGTCACTGTGTGCAATATCACTGTGTGCAATATCGACTGGCACTGCATCCTTTTTTTATATGAAAAAAAAAAAAGCAATATCAAAGCATACAATAAAATAATGCATATGTACATGTTCTTCGAGGTACACTATCAGTTTGATAGCGGTACCTGTTAAGAGGAAGGTGAATGCACTGGTCTATTTAATTCTAATTTATTTTAAGACGTCTTTTCATCATCATTTCAGTTATATCACGGCGGCCATTATTCGTGATCTCTAGAAAACTAACTGTTCTAGGATAGGGCATATGCCTTACCCAAAGCAATCAGGTTTACGACTCTTTGGCTAGTTCACGCAGAATAACCTTTAATAAATGCATCAATCAGCATCGAAATTTCGCATTTTTATCATTTTTATCATTTTAGTTTAGTTAACTAAGTCAGGATCAATCGCGTTCACTTTACTTTTCCAGGGAGAATTGTGTGACGAAGACAGAAATGAATGTGAACTTGGTAGTGCTCCGTGTAAAAAGAGAGGCGTTTGTCATAATTCTATCGGAAGTTTTAGGTAAATGAAATATATATTTTTTTTATCTAGTATATGATTGTTCTACATATAAACGATACATATGCATAGAATAAAGACAAACTCTCGAGAGCTAGTACAATCATACGGTTGCTTTGTGTAAATCAGGGCTCAGAAAGCTGCGACTATGGAAAGCATAATATATATGCATTGCCGTTTTGAACGACTAACTAAACATCTTGATATGTCTGTTATCAGCAACGACAACATGGAATCAATATTTTTTCAAGGAGCGTTTACTTAAACAATCATGATCGCAAATGTGTTAATTTGTACAGTAAGGAGCATAATCCTGTTCGTCAAAAGAAAATAGTTTATATGGTGATGTAACCAGTTACCTGGGAATAATGGTGTATGAAGTGTAGGTGTAAAAATGCCGGAAAACACACGTTAGGTGAACTCTCCATCATGATATACTTCATTCACCCTTACAAACGGCATTAAATCAAATAAATCAAGCAATTGTTAGCCGAAATTATTGTTATCAGCTTAAAAGAACATCACGATGACCTTTAAACGATTGCTACATTTCAGCCTGACTGTTCTTAAAAAGTCACAAAATAATGAAATAATTTGTATTCAAAAAAATAATTTTAACTTAAGGACTAAAATTATTTTTATCCGAAAGGTGTGACTGTCTACCGGGATGGATCGGTTCACACTGTCAGAACGCTGATGGATCCGGTTTATCTACATGTCTAACAGGTTATACAGGTGTTAAGTGTACGGATGACTTCGATGAATGTACACAATGGTATGGTCACCTTACTTTTAAATTTGCTTTATCTGAAAATCATATTTATTGGTAACTTTTTTGATATATTTTACTTAAATACTAAAGTCGATAACCAATAACAGACGATGAATGTGTACTATGAATTGCTCGTATAATCATTTCTTTTTTCTTTACATGACAGGTTGAATACCTTAACCAGTATTCATAGTGTATGTTATTATGTCTCACACAAGATATTGTTAAACGTCATGGTTCCGATTGGTGTTTATTTCAGTTTGTGCGAAATATTTTTAAACTGTTCTGCTTAGCAGGTATCCAGGTACACCTGCTTAGCAGGTATCCAGGTACACTGTACAATAGTATTTGTGCAAAATAATTAACTTATTAATGAGTTTAATTTACGTTCAATAAGTCGAACGGCTCTTTGTAACATTTGCAAATCAATAAGGCACTTGCCTATTGATCTAAATACATCCTAACTATGCCCTTACATTGTCATATTCTCTGATTCACAACATACACACCGGGAAAGAATCTGTATGCAACAAGAAGAAAACATGTGCGAGCGTAAAGGAACATTTGTCAGTATTTAGAGGCACTTCACAGGTCACCTAACTGTCAGTGTGTAGGTTTGGTATATTATATTTAATGACTAATTTAGTTATTTCTTTCTTCCTTGCGACTATTTATACATGTTGGCTTTCTTCATGGTTGATATTGTCACAAACGCCCAATGTGAGCTTTTTGATACAGAGATTAGGTTTAATTGATACACCATTCCGTCGAATGAAGAGGAAACATTGTCAAAATATAATACTATAGACTAAAATGTAAAATGCACATGCATCTAAATAAAAAGGTATGTAGGAACAGAAGAAGGTTAGAACTGATGAATATGCAGAGTAAATGGTTGATAATAAAATGAATGGCATTCTACGAAATATTCCAAGAATCTCAAACGATTAATTGATTTACCAACTCTCTTCTTTCTTTCCATATATTGCAGATATCCTTTTTAAAAGATCAGATAATAATTTCAATTTAATTTACAGGATAGAAAATCCATGTGAACACGGCAGTACCTGTATTAACAGACCTGGTAACTTCACCTGTTATTGTACAATAGGTTGGAAAGGTAGAATCTGTAACGAGGATATCAATGAATGTAATGTTACTTCCGCGTTGTGTCACAATGGTGGCAATTGTACTAATATTCCCGGATCTTATAAATGTGAATGTCCTTATCCATACACTGGACCAACTTGTGATGATGTTTCTACGACAACCAAAACAACAACGTATTCTTCAAATTCAACACGTGCCGGTTTAACGCAAAGTTCTCCAAGAGACGATAACTCAGGTAAGTGCACTCTAGCTTTAAAAGGTTTCGTACATTTCGTAGGGACAAAAAGAAAATTACTCAAATCAATCAGGGAAAAAGAAAATCATGTTATCAGACTTATACCAAACACTGAAACATTTGCTACGTAGTATTCAAATAATATGTATCAAAACTATTTTTGTGAGACCCTGAAGCACATGGGTAAAAGTTTAAAAATAGGATTTTAATGATAACAGGTGTTTTGTCGTGTGTGTGTTAATCACTTTCATCTTTAATATTTTATATCAAGTACTAATCATTTGTGATACATGTCAGAAATTACAAAACATAATTCGAATTAAATTGTCAGGGAATATATCTATAATATATTCCAACTTCTTGTCTCTTCTTATCAATTTTCAGATGGCAGTAATGGAAGTACTAATATAGGGGTTATTGTCGGACCTGTTGTAGGAATTCTCTTGATTGCAGCTATTTGTTCGGGCTTATTTGTTTATAACAAATTTTACAGGTATGAAACAAAGACAGCTTTATAATAAATCGATTATTTGATGTTATTTACATTGTTTTTTTACCATCATTAAGTGGAATTTACATGACTCAGGGAACAGTAACATATATGTCTTTACACAATTTGATCGCAATGTTATCATGTTAGCGAATATATATTTCGTCAACAATACTATCATGGACCTAGAATGTTTATAAGTGTGTGGTAACTTCCATGATATTGGTGTGTATTCTATGATGTGTGTCCGTGTATAGGCCCGTTTTGCAAGCACTAACATCTAGCATGTCATGAAGATGTTGTAGAGTTCCTACACATAACTGTCACAATAAAGATTAATTGTTTCCAAAATATCATTTTCACTCATTCTGTTCAACATGGGAAATGGTATTTATTAGCCCAACCCCATCAAATGAGTTGTAGGCAGTCACGTTTAGTACAATGAAGTCACAATTAATCGAACTAATTCCTGTAATGATCTTTTTTCTCAATACGATTTTTCTCACTTGTTTACTTTACATAGTAAACTTTGAAGTAGGCCTATACATTAATTACTACAACGAACCTACATAAATGCAATTATCATTGATCGAAGGATAACTCAAATTATTTAATGTGTAGTTTTCGACCTTCACAAATATCGCGCATCACTGTAATACATATTTAATTTTGACTGTACGAATAGAATATTCAAGGATAATGTAGGATAAGCATTTCTTGTTTTTAGAAAATCGCCCAAAGTTGATGCAGGGGACGGAACAGAGGTCAGTAAGACAACAAATGAAAACACGACAGACGATTCTAAGAAAAACCTGAAATAGAAGGCCACAAGTGCAGACCCGGGGATGAATCCAGCTACAGTCGGCAATACAATATACTTTATTGCATTAAAACAATAAGTTGATAGCACTTTTTAAACACACAAAATTATGACACTATATATGATTAGAAACTGATTTGAGCATCAAACAAAACCTTTGAAATTCAGAAATTAAAGGAACATTCTGCTTACTGATACAGCTTTTTAGCAGACTGAATTGTGAGATTGTTGTTGAAACTGATATCTGTTAGTATTCCCCATGCCCTAGAAGCATATGTTCTCAGACTGGTAGATGTATATTTGATCACTCACCAGTAGTATACTTCAAATATGTATGTAAATTTAAAATGTTAAGGTTTGCAGTGAACTGTTTCGTATGTTTTGATTTTGTTAATAAGCGAGATAGGTTTTTTTGTGTCCACGCATCGGTATGACATGAATCGATAAATGAGCGTAACCAACAGGCTACCACACTATTCTTTCGTCGAAAATTAAATGCTGACACTAAATGTTAGGCAGTACTTGAATAATCGAGTGAGATTGTGCATAATGTGTATTTCAAAAATATATTTGTATCACTCAAGTAAAACGAATACAGACGACATTTGTATATTCTGCAGCAGGAAGCTTTTAAAAACATTATAACTGTCAGAATAATCTGTTATGTACAGGCAGTACACCATTTTGTATATAGTTTCTTAACAATGTAGTACCAAGCGTACTTTGATTATGTTATGATTACGTTGATAAAACACAAATGTTGATTTTTAACTGTTTTATTATTATGCAAGTTTTAGATTCATGTTTCATGTATATTAAAAGGTTAATTTAATATATAAAATGGCATATATGAAAGTATGGTATCGAAAGTGGTTTCGTTCTATTTTTATATTTAAATGAGTTTTAAATTAGTTTCAGTCATAGCCGTTATTGAACGTTTTATTAGTCGCCGGGCAGAAGCCCGCGACTTCTATTTTTAATAGGTTTTCGTAAATCACATGGGAGGGGGGATTATTATTAGAAAGAAACACATTTAAATGTCTTGAACATATTACAATTGTGTTTGTTTAAAAACTCTAAGTAATGACACATCTAAAATGAAATAAATATTCCGATGTTTTAGGTATTTTCAGTTTCTTTATTTTGACTCGCATTTATGTTTTTTTTGTTTTATTTACGAAGACAAAACAGTCCCCATTAGCTAGACTGGTATACTTTGTGTTACACTATATACTACATGTACTCAAAAGGCGATAACTACAAACCTTTACGTCGCACAGTCTAATTTGTTAACATACGCGCACCTGCTTGAAGTAGACTTTTGTTATGTGTAAATATCGAGATGAAAATGACCTCGAATATTCTCCTTTGAATGGCAATTTTAACTTACTGAATGTTCTTTTCATGTTCAAAGAGATGTCTTGATTTGTGAAGAAGGCATTTTATAATGTTTATCCATGTATATCTAAAATATGAAATGTTTCTAAGCTAAAACTGTTGATCGCGTGACTCGCGAATACCAACTGCGTAGATCAATCTCCTTTGCAGAGAGCCGCTCTTTACACTCACATACAAATAGTACATGGTAGGTGATTTAAAATGTTTATTTGGTTCGAAACAAATGAAGAAAAGAACAAACCGAGATAAAACTAGTTTTAATAGAAAAATTACTTTGAACGAACACTCTCTGGCTATAAAGAGAGTTCCAAGAACGACACCTCTGCGAATAAGAAAGAATCGGGTCTTTCGTACAAAATTATTTCGTCCTTGACAATTTTAAATGTGTCATTTAATTCCCTAAAGGCATATTGCTTCCGATCTGCATATTGTTATACATCATTGACACAAGGGCGCTCATCATAATATAATTTTAAAAGCATGAGTAGTTTGTTATTTTCATTATAAAAAAGGAAGGAAAGAATTAAAATAAATTAACATGTTGTAGGGCTCAGTTTATGTTCGAAATTAAGTTTGAATTATACAACAATTTCAATGAGATTTAACTGTTTAGTTGATATTATATTTCGAAGGTGGTCTAATTTATAAATATTGGACTACATTTCAACATTTGTTAAAGTATGATATAATTAGGATGCCAAGCTAATATCATTTTGAGAAAAAGAGAAAACTCATGTCTTCAGCGATGTAACCCTTATCTCATTGTTTTAAAAGTAGATTGCTGGTGTCCACTGTTGACTTAAATAGAGGAAAGGTAAAATGACGTGCTATTGCATGCAATCCTAAATTGTTTGTTTTGTGATTTTATTGAAAAAAAATAAAATTCAAATATTCTGACAAACATCTTGAAAAGTGTATATGAAATTCACAAATCATATAATTATTCCTTAATGAAAGCACTGTATACCAACTAAGACTAATGATTGACAAGATTTCTCATTTTCATTACTGTTTATGATCAATAATTAGTTGGTTGTGTGTATGGTCAACCTACTTTGGAATGGAGATTGATCATAAACAATGAAATGCTTCAATTATCATTCACTTTGTTGACAAAACAATGCAAGTTATGATACATTTTCACTTGACCCCCACCCCTGATGTTCCAATATGCCCCTCAGTTGATAACTGTTTATTCAACTACTATAATGTTAGTGTTATGCATAACTGCACTATGGATATCCGGCGACATTGATGCGTTGCATCAACTTTCTCTTGTAAGACTAGTATAAGTAGTCCATATTTCGGTAGATGAGAGGACGCTATAGATTTACACGAAATACCGCGATTTCTCCATCAATGCTTTAAACGTCGATTAGACATATATAGACCACTCTACCTCAGGAGTATCAGCTGAAACATTCTACATCGGTTGAGCAGTTTGAACCTACATACGTGGTTCGGCATCGGTTCAGCACTCGGACATTTCACACAGGATGCTCAGAGCTTAGTTGTTTCTAATCAGAAATTTCAAAACAGACGTTGAACAGATAGGTTCAACACCGTCTCAGAGTTTGAGTTGGTACGGAAGAGAAGTTTCAAAACAAACGTTGAACAGATAGGTTCAACACCGTTCCAGACAGACGAAACTACATACCCAAAGTTGTTTGAGACGAGGAACATTCTATATACCGTCCACATTGTACACAGTCTCAGTTAAGACATTGTCACCTGCGAAACATATCTCTTGACAATAACCGAAAAGGGAAACTGCTCCTAACGCACATTCTCTGCTTATCAAACACTATGAGATTATAGCCCCTGATTTCCAGTTGTGACATTGTTTGCCCAGCTATTTTAAATGCACACTAACGACTGCATTAATAGTTTGTATCAGTAACATTTGTTTTCAAAGCACATCCTACGGAGTATGACATTATTTCCCCTATACTTCGAAGAAGTTAGTTGGGTTTATTAACTTGCCTTTGTTCTTTGTTTCGTTCATCACGCTGTTTCGGAACATGCCAAAACTCATGAACTGCTAACAGAAGGATTTTAATATTTCATTTGTAAGTTTACTATGAAACTTTAGATGATCCCCAGGTTTGTTCTTTTCCTCCAAAACAATTGTAATATTAAAACGGCAAAGCCTCATCACGAGCACAGCGCCTATAATGGATATAAGTATGTGATAACTATGTTTAAGTAATCTGTTACAAGCTGTCGGAACAATTTAAACACTTTCACTTCATCACATGAACATACACATATTCAATACAGTAAGGTAAACCAATATAATAGTGTTAACAAGTTTTCTCTTCATTTTGGCCTAGTGACATAGTTTCTGACTGGGTCATAGCAATGGTAAAATTATACATTCTGCCGAAGTTTCAAAATGATAAAATTAAAAGAACCGCTAACCCGAGTGTTAACAAGATTGTCCTTCAATTTGGCCGAATGACCTTATGTTTGACCCGATATGACCCTTATTTGAACTTGGCCTAGATATCTTCAAGAAAAACAATCTGACAAAGTTTCACGATACTGCAAACAATGAGCTGAAGAGTGTTTACAAGATTTTTCTCAGATGTTCCTAGTGACCTCGTTTTTTTATCCAACATGATCTTTATTCGAATTTAGCCTAGATTTCACCAAAACACCTCTTCTGACAAAATGTCAACATGCTAAAATTGAATGTGCAGCATTCAGAATCTCAGAGTGTTTACAAGATGTTCCTTCCATCTGGTCTAGTGACCTAGATTTTGACCCGCCTGACCCTTTTATGAACTTGGCCTAGATGTTGTCAAAACAAGAGGGCCATGATGGCCCTGGATCGCTCACATTAATTATACAATGTACTGTTATGCAAAACACATCAAGACAATTATTCTGAATGCAACCTCCAGTGTTAACAAGATTTTCCTTCATTTGGCCTAGTGATCTATAAATTATTTTTCCTGATATGACCCATATTCCAACATGGATTAGATATCATCAAAACAACATTCTGACAAATTTTCAACTTGCTCAAAGTAAAAATGCGGCCTCCTGAGTTTGAACAATATTTTCCTTTATTGACCTTGTTTCTGACCCCCATATGAACCATATTCGAACTTGAACTAGATATCATTTAGACAAACATTCTGACCAAATTTCAAGATGCTTAAGCAAAAAATGCGGCATCCAAAGTGTTAACAAGATTTTCCTTCAGTTTGGCCTAGTGACCTTTTGACCCAGCATGACCCGTATCTAAACTTGGCCTAGATACCATTCAGCTAAACATTCTGACCAAATTTCAAGCTGCTGTAGCAAAACATGCGGCTTCTACAGAGTTAACAAGATTTTCCCTCAATTTGGCCTAGTGACCTAGTTTCTGACCCAATAATACCCATATTTAGACTTGACCTACATATCATCAAGACAAACATTCTGAAAAAGTTTCAACATGCTCAAGTTGAAAATGTGGCCTCTAGAGTGTTAACAAGATTACCCTTCAATTTAGCCTAGTGACCTAGTTTTTGACCCGGCATGACCCGTATTCGAACTTTACCTAGATATCATTCAGCTCAACATTCTGACTAAATTTCAAGCTGCTGAAGCAAAAAATACAGCTTCTACAGTGTTAACAAGATTTCCCTTCAATTTGGCCTAGTGACCGGCATGACCCATATTCGAACTTGATCTAGATATTTTAAAGACAAACATTCTGACAAAATTTCAAAATGCTGAAGCAAAAATTGCGGCCTCTGGAGTGTTAACAAGATTTTCCTTCAATTTGACCCCGACATGACCCATCTTCGAACTTGACCTACATATCATCAAGACAAACATTCTGATAAAGTTTCAACATGTTCAAGTTAAAAATGTGGCCTCCAGAATGTTAGCAAGATTTCGCTTCAATTTGACCTAGTGACCTCGTTTTCGACCTCATATGGCCCAGTTTCGAACTTGTCCAAGATTAGATGGAGATGAATGTTCTAATACACTTTCATGAATATTGGATGCAAAATATAGCCTGTAGAGTGTTAAAACAAGCTGAAATGTTGACGACGCACGACGCACGGCGCACGACGGACGACGGACGACGGACGACGGACGACGGACGGACGCCGGACAAAATGTGATCACAATAGCTCACCTTGCACTTCGTGCATAGGTGAGCTAAAAACCATTCTGACAAATGTTCAAGCTTATGAAGGAAAATTGCGGTTTCTAGACTGTTAATAAGATTTTCCTTCAGATTGGCGCAGTGATATAGTTTATGAACCAACATGACCTATATTTGAACTCGGCATAACATTCACCGAGATAACATAAATACAAATATTCTGACAAAGTGTCAACATGCTTAAGATAAAAATGCAGCCTCCTGAGTGTTAACAAGATTTTCATTCAATTTGCACTTGTGATCAAGTTTTTTACCTCACATAATCCAGTTTTTATAACTTGGCCAAAGTATTATAGAGATAAATTTCTGATAAATTTTCAGTCATATTGGATGTAAAATGTTGCCGGGTAGGGGGTTCACAAGGCAAGGCGTGTGACCGAAGGACATCAGAAAAAATGTGATCATAAATGCGTGCAGAAAAGAAATCGCACTTTCGTACTAAATCGAACCTTGGCACTGTTTACCTTGTACATTTAGGTACTTAAATCACCAAAACTGTGACAATTTGTCCCTGTCGCCATGGACATCAGGTGCGGTGGGTGGGGGTATCGGAAAGAGTTTACTGATACTAGTCTATCGATTTATTTTTTAACATACGAATTAGAAATATTAAGTATTTTGATCTATCCGTATCATAAAGAAGAATAACTGCAGCAAATTGAGACTTCAAGAAGCACGGTGGTGTCCAGCAATGCAAAAAACAAGAGGCGAAAACAAAGAAAATTCTTAATTGCAGATGTCATAACAAAGTTCATCTTTACTTTTCATTCCTTCAATGTGTTCATCTTACTTCTTTTACGTTGAGATACATATAAAAAATGTGTTACATAAAACAATAAAACATTTGAAACTTTCCACTTTCGAAACGTTGTCTATAAAGGAAAACGCTTAGTGAGATTGTACGCGTTGGATTAAAATGCCTCGAGTTAGAAAATTACTTCAAATTTAATCACGCTTTTTTTCGTGACGTAACTTTTGTCATTTGGAAATCACACAAGACGGTTCATATATCGTTTGCGAGTAAAAAATAAAACGGCTTGCTATCGACCTCAGCTCGACTAGCAACATTCTACCAACTTGCCTAACAACTTCATCTGAACTCAATCGTTGGTTCTCGAACTTAACCTTCATTCTTGGTGCGCCCACCAAGGGCCAATGATACAGGTTTAGAAAATGCCATATCATAACGGTTCGTTATAATTAAAGTTGTTCAGTTAAATTGCCGCATTCCATCGGTCGGATGATATATCAGTGGCCTGCGTTAGTTCTTATTGTCAACGATGGCAAAACACATACGACTACGATGAAGGTTAATCGAAATCAATCCTGCAATGTATCGACCAGGAAACACTGAAAGCTATACCTTATCGATATACCAATAATGTATACAAACCGCGAACTGTTTCAGATAACGAAAAGAAAAATATTAATACTACTTCCGCATAACTATAGTCCTATACTCTCTTTCTCTATTTCTCTATTATGGAACCCGGATTTGAACGCACGACTTTTGTGATCAGAAAATGCGTGCAGGCCCCGATTCCACCAACGTTTGAATTAACTAAGTTTTTAAGTTATTTGAATTCCACTAACGTCAATGTACTTAACTTAGCTTAGTATTTCGTTAAGTAGGTCGTGTGAATATCCAAAAATATTTTTAGATGAAAGAAATGAAAAGAATTATTGTGGCTGGTAACGTGTCTAAATTGTAACCGGAAGTCAGATCATTTTTACACAATTATTTGAGAACCGTTCGCGTGAAAGACCTTCACATTGTCACAGACGACGACAACAATCAACACTGTAAAACTGTCAACCCGTGGCCTACGCTTAAATGGAAAAGGAAAACAAACGTAAACGGGAGAGGCAAGCCAATGTTTCCATTCAAGAGGAGTTCACTCTCATTTCTTCAGTGATTACAAACTATGAAGGTCTATATTGGACATTTTACGGAAAGCTCGAGGGCAGTGAACGTGAAGCAAGAGGCTTGGAGGCTAGTGGTAGATGCTGTAAACGCGTAAATTATTATGTTTCAGTCGTTCCTTCTCTTCTTGAACACATAACACATGAATACACGATACATTTTCATTACTTTCTTACTTTGTTTTAAAGAATTTTTAAAATGCCTAATCCTTCGTCAGTTATTAAAATTAACTTTTACATTTCACTGGTCCGAAAATCCTAAATGTTTGGTTATGCTATGATCACCCGCGATCAAACTCCAATTGTCCACGCGAAAGTTCAACACCTAAAGGTCTGTGAGCTGACACAACCGATAACGAGCGAACAAATCAAAATCGTTATATTCCTCGTCCAGTACTGGACAGGGAATAACTATTCTTTCTGGCCTTTAACGGCGTCACATTCGAGCAGCCATTGTATTCCCTTAAGTATTTAAGTATGTGGTTAAGTTGACGTCCGTAGTGAACTTAAATACTTAACGATATTTAACTTAGCGAAAAACATTGGTGGAATGAGGCTTTACTTAAACTAAGTAAATACTTAGTTTAAGTAATACTTAGCGCTAAGTACTGTTGGTGGAATCGGGGCCAGAAAAGAATGTTAACAAGATTTTCCTTCAATTTGAACTTGTGACCTAGTGTTTTACCTCACATAATCCAGTTTATAACTTGGTCAAGATTTGATAGAGATGAATTTCTGATAAACTTTCATTCATATTGGATGAAAAAATGTTTCCTGTAGATTGTTCACAAGGCAAGGCGTGTGACCGAAGGACATCACAAAAAAAGTTATCATAAATGCGTGCAGCAAAGAAATCGCACTTTGGAACTGAATCGAAGCTTGGCACTGTTTACCTTGTACATGTATGTACTTTGAGCACATAAATTGTGTCTGTGACAATTTGTCCATGTGTCCATGGACATCAGGGGCGGTCGATGGGGCATCGGAAATATTTTACCGGCATTGGTTAGACGATTTTTCTGACATACGACATACGTCCGTAAGCATATCCCTTTCTCCTTTCTCCCCTCCCTCTTTCTCTGTCTCTGTTTCTCTGTTTCTCTCTTCTCTCGCCTTCATCATACCCTTCCATGTGTCTCTCTGTCTGTCTCCCTTTCTTTCTCTCTCTCTCTCTCTCTCTCTCTCTCTCTCTCTCTCTCTCTCTCTCTCTCTCTCTCTCTCTCTCTCTCTCTCTCTCTCTCTCTCTCTCTCTCTCTCTCACACTCTCTCTCTCTCTCTCTCTCTCTCTAATTATCTCTCTCTCTCTCTCCCTCTTTCTGTATCGCTCTCTCCATTCCTGTCACTCTCTCTCTCTCTCTCACTTTCTCTCTCTCGCTCTTTCTCGCTAGGTCTCTGTCGTGCTAATGATTCAAATTTCGATTAAATATGGGAGCTTTTCTTATCGTTTGTCCCTGAAATGGTTTATCACGTTAAATAAAAATGAACGCAAGCCTGCTCATTTGAAAAAAAAAATGATGGAACCCGGATTCGAACGAACGACTTTTGACTCATGTGGTTGATGTGGTTGAAATAACTTTTCTTTTAATTAAAATTGATTTTGTAACTAAATTGTAAACGTTGAAGGACATGCAGTCATTCTTCATTTTGAGCAATTCAATTTGTCGTCAATTTCTAAAAACATGTCATGAAAGCTGATTTTAAAGAAAGAAGTAAATTTATATATCAAACTCCCCACTGATAGTGTCTCTTTACTTAAACTGGCGTTGCAAGTATAAATGGATTTCAATGTGTTGACATAGATCACTATTTGTATTACAATAAGATACTGAAATCTCAAAAAAAACCTATTAGCTGATATGATCCTTTTGATAAATAAGGGTATGAGACGCGTCTGTCAATATGGGGTATTATTATATCTCTGATTTGGCATCAGTTATAGCAGTATTGTCGCACAACTACTAGGGCTACACTTAAAGTTTTTGTCAGAATACACATTTAGGTCTTATTACGCATAGGCTGAGATTACATGCCTATCATGACACTGTGTATGTGCACAGGCTCGCACGAGTCATCATTGTATGCTGATGGGTAAAGACCATAAGTAGCTGGACGCTGCTCATAAATAAAGGGTGACAAATTTCAACTGTACTTTTTTTAGATTTGATAAGACATCATACGCAATACTAACTTGTACTTGATTGCAATTTCGCATGTTGGAAAGAAGGTCAACATTTATATGAGACTATTCGGCCGCTGACAATGGATGCCAGAATGATTTGGATGTTTTTTATCATTTGTATTATTGGGGTAAGTTAATTGCATAATTAAAATTAGTAACGAATATTTATTATGGCAAAAATATAATTTAAACCGTGAAAACGTTTTATTTAATATCAAAATAAAGTGCATATGTATTTCTACCAGTTAAGACGAACTTAGGATTGAGAGGTTTGGAATGTCAGAATGTTCTAATAGACTAATTGAACCTCGTCTGAAGTGAATCCTATGTTGGCATCAATTATTGTATTTTTTACAGTTACAATGATTCTTCAGATTTTCCATATCAAGAAGGCAAACAAAAAAGCCGTGTTACCAAGACGGTTATTGTATATTGATCCTTCTTTATTCAGTAATTATGAACAAAATATGCAATATGTACCGACATTGAACGCAGTGATATTGCACGCAATGATATTGTAATAAGAAATATAACAAACTGATCATGGTTATTTGCATAAAAATGTATTGTATATCTTCGGTATACCTCTTGAAACATAAACGGATTTCTGATACTTATCTATATTTATATGTCGCTCCGCAATAGCTCAGTCAGTAACGATAATGGATATCAATCAAGGCG
The DNA here is from genome assembly GCA_031761405.1 of Serripes groenlandicus. Lineage (NCBI taxonomy): Eukaryota > Metazoa > Mollusca > Bivalvia > Cardiida > Cardiidae > Serripes > Serripes groenlandicus. The sequence continues at coordinate 12,129,351 of JASEVX010000009.1, read as the reverse complement.
TTGTGTGTTCGAACTCCATCTTTGCCAACTATTCTTTCTCCCCATTGCAAAGGTCATTGTGACTAGCGTCATTTTTCTTCCATTAATGCGATTAATAATATGTTAGAGGAGTAGCCAGTTACTTGGTAAGAGTGGCACGTGGTTCTAGAACGCTAGGGAACCCTCGTTAGGTGAACAGGGCGCCATGATATAACTGAAATACTGTTGGTAACGGCGTTTAAAGCCAATCAATCCATCATCATGTTCGAATCACGCGTTTAATTAAGTTATAGTTTATTGGTAATTGGAAGGCGGCACATGCGTTTATCCATTGATTATGTAGCTCTTCTTAATGCCAATTATTGAATTATGGGCTAAAGCACAAAATTGTATTCCTATTATTGCCTTAAGTAAAGCAATTGACAAGGTTAACCCTTGGAATAAGTTATTCTTTTTCAAACCAAAAAGTGTTTTGTAAGTAATAATTATTCAAAATAAATGGCTAACTTTTGTAATGAGCTTCAACGGAACCGTCTCACATTACTGGGTCTAAAGCTCTAAATATTCTAATATCACTTGGAATAATTGTAACAGGGATTCTATTTGAAAAACATGGTGTTTTAAAAGAGAAATACATCCGTATATTGCATTTTGCATTAATTAAATGGTTTGTGGAATAATGCGTCCGGTAAAAACTTGATCAGTAAGATTATGTTTGAATAATTTTTTTCGACAATGTCTATGAAACTATCCTTTAATTGGCATTATATAATTAAATGTTGAATTGCATTCGGTGCAAAAGAGACTATTGCATTTTCAGACGATTCGGTGTGCTCTTGACAAAAGAAACATGACAGAGTGTTATAGTGGCGGTGTCCAATGTTCAAGATGGGGAACCTGCTACTTCGATAGTGCGAAGAGTAATTACACGTGCAATTGTCGTGCTGGTTATAAGGTAAAGACAAAGAAATATCTTATTCATGTTCGTATATATATGTTTGGTGGGGAAAATTATCAGTTTAATAGCGGTTCCTGTTAGTATGGCGGTATGGACTTTCTATTCGGAATGTCTGCCGTATTTTAATATTCTATTTCAGTTATATCTCGGCTTCAGAACGTTCAAACACATCCGTTTAAGGCTAGGTCATGTACCTTGCACCATGATCACAGCAAGCGGGAGTCGAACTCAGAAGAACCGATTCCAAATATCCCTCGCTCAGCATTTTGACACAGTGGAAACCACATATTAATCTTGTGATGCATATACTGAAAGACAGTTAATAGAGGATGATGATTTTAATGGGGTGTAACGCCGTTTTCAACATTACTTCTATTATATCACGGCGGCATTTCACTTCATTATGACCCCTGAGTAAACAAACCAGTACTAGGCTAGGAAATTTACCTTGCCTGGGGGCTTTTCTCATGACCGCTGTTTCTCGGGATCGAACCGTGACGCTCGGTTCCAAATTGCCGACGCTAACCACTTGGTCACGGTGGATGCCCGAAATAGAGAACGAATATCGGATTAGTTTGATGTTCTTGTTTTGTGAGAAAATACGTTACATGTATCTCGGCTTCAGAACGTTCAAACACATCCGTTTAAGGCTAGGTCATGTACCTTGCACCATGATCACAGCAAGCGGGAGTCGAACTCAGAAGAACCGATTCCAAATATCCCTCGCTCAGCATTTTGACACAGTGGAAACCACATATTAATCTTGTGATGCATATACTGAAAGACAGTTAATAGAGGATGATGATTTTAATGGGGTGTAACGCCGTTTTCAACATTACTTCTATTATATCACAGCGGCATTTCACTTCATTATGACCCCTGAGTAAACAAACCAGTACTAGGCTAGGAAATTTACCTTGCCTGGGGGCTTTTCTCATGACCGCTGTTTCTCGGGATCGAACCGTGACGCTCGGTTCAAAATTGCCGACGCTAACCACTTGGTCACGGTGGATGCCCGAAATAGAGAATGAATATCGGATTAGTTTAATGTTCTTGTTTTGTGAGAAAATACGTTACATGTATACACATTGTGTTTCGCTTGCATACACAATTGTAGGACTAAATCCGATTTACTAGTTAGTTTAACTATATATACTAGTGAGGCTTCAACATATGCGAGTTTTAGTCAATACTGATACATCTGTCTGCGTTTGTCAACTTGGTCTGACCTTCTATCGCTTACTTCCAGGGAGACTTGTGTGAAGAAGACAGAAATGAATGTGACATTGGTAGTGCTCCATGTAAAAAGAGAGGCGTTTGTCATAATTCTATCGGTAGTTTTAGGTAAAAAGATTGTTCTAACACGAGTAAACATAATATCTTTCAAAAACCCATGAGCTCTAAATCAGGATGAGACGAGCCGTCCCACGAGAAAATCAACATTGTGGTCTCTGAGCAAAGTATCTACCCAGATCAGCCTAAGTATGCCGCGCAGGCTTACCCGAGTAGACACTTTTTGCCTCCTGTGGATTTTCTGTTTCGGGAATCATTACTCTATACCTCTATCCCCATGAGACGGAATGTGTCAGTTCGGATCAGTCTGTGCGGACTGCGCAGGCTGATCTGGGTCGATACATTACGCAGAGGTAATAATGTTGGTTTTCTCGCGGGACGGCTCAGATGATGATTAGGTATATGTTAGTTCTAGATAAAATAAAAAGAAGGGAAGTTTGGAAAGGTCAAATACACTCAAGTACTAGAACAGAAAAGATTATTGCATTCAACATAAAATCACGAAAATCAATTTGTACTGCCCACTATTGAAACCATAATCCATTGCCGCTATGCAATTAAATGTGTTCATTTTTCCATGCAACATTTCCAAGCAACGACACATTTTAAAACAATTATATTGAAATGAGTATTTACCCATTATCAGCGATCGCGTATTAAGTTATGTTATCATGAACCATACATTATCTTATCTTATCTTATCTTATACCCGAATTATTGTTCTGTTGTTATGTCCACCTCCTTTTCGCCCCCGTTATTGGATTACGTCTTTTATAATTATATAAAGGTCTAACCAATATTTTAAACTAGTCATTTTTGAATTCAGGAGAAGAAATAGTATTAACCAAGAAAATCAGCATAACTATTTCTTCATAAATAAGTATGCGTATACAGGAAGAAACACTAAGAAAGTGATCTGACCCCATTAACTACTTGACAACGAACGGAGCAAACTAAATAGGCGTAATTCTTAACAACAAAATTTGATCTGAACCCATTAACTAATTGTGTACAACGAATGGAATCAACAATAAAGTATAGCTGACGTTTATTTTTGTATTAATTTTTAACAGCTTTCTTTTATATCTCAAGGTGTGACTGTGTACCGGGATGGACAGGTTCACACTGTCAGACCTCCGATGGATCCGGTTTATCTACCTGCCCAACAGGTTATACAGGTGTTAATTGTACGGATGACTTCGATGAATGTACACAATGGTATGGTTCACTATGAAACTGTTTAACCAGAAGAGGATAACTTATTTACTGTTCCATTCAAAAAGAAAATATTTCAATCTATATTTAACTTAAACAATTTATAGAGCGAATAACTGCGCCTTGATTATGAATCCTTTTCCTCAATGAACCGATAGATAACTTTAAAAATAAATTGATAAACCTCACCCTAGTACTTTCTTACATATCCTACGCTATAATGATTAATTCGTAGGTTGCGATTTAAAAAAATACGTTGAAGATGGTTTTGTTATAGTCCATGAAAATAGACCAACAAGTACAAGAATACTTATGACTCAAGTATCAACACATATACTGTAGTTGAGTGGCGCATATTCAAAATAAATATGTGTCTTGGCAACATTTCAGGCATCTTAAATGGATAAAACGTACATGTTAGCACTAAGTCCTCCATCGCATTTCAATTAGACTTCAATACAAAAAGGCAATAGAAAGCATTTGAGTATACTCTAGTTTGCCCATCCCCGGAAACAAAAATACAGAGTAATTTCAGCGCATGTTTACATTCTGTAAACAATGCGCATTTTATTATCATTTGAATCCGCCCACTTTGCTATGCAGGCGTATTTCATTTTTTCCCGCTGTTACGTTTTTGTTTTTAATTAATAATAACATGGAGGGGGTGGGGTAGTAAGGGGGTGTTGAGAAAGGGTTTGGGGCAAAGCCCCCGATTTATAACATTTTCACTCACCTCAGACTTTGAATGATAAAATCTTCCATGCTAGTTTTTGTGATATTAATTAATTTTGTTTCGTTCGATTCATTGTTTAAATTCGCGTTAAATAGTACGCATGCTTAGCGCGCCATCCTGTCGAGCAAAACACTCTTTCTGGCCTCCGTCGGTAAAATTACACGCGCACGTTCGCTTAATTTAAAACCATTTCTTGGGGACAGCGGAAACTAGAGGTATTGCAAGCAATTAAAATTTACATTTACATTTCAGGGCAGATAATCCATGTGAGCATAACAGCACATGTAACAACGCACCTGGAAACTTTAGCTGTAGTTGTGTTACTGGTTGGGAAGGAAGAATTTGCAACGAGGACATCAATGAATGTATTCGGACTTCCGGGTTGTGTCACAATGGTGGAAATTGTACAAATACCCCCGGTGCGTACAAATGTGTATGTCCTTATCTGTATACGGGTCCAGCGTGTGAAGATATTTCTACGACATCTACCACGTCAACCACCACACCAACGACACCTAGTACGTCCACCAGCATCGCTTTGACAATTGTAAGCCTTCAAAATACACAGACTACCACCACCACAGCAAAGAAATCGCTTTCAACGAAGCCATTGACTTCTGTGGCTACTTCTGTTCCTGGGTCGAATACAGCAACAAATTCTGCTTCTTCCAATTTAACACATTCCAAAGCACGACAAGCAGCTCCAGAAGGCGATACAACAGGTTAGTGTAGTGTGTATACGTGTTTGTACATGAGGGAAAGTGGAAGGCGGATAACACGAAAGCAATTATGTCGTCAGCCTACATACATGTATGTACAAACACTTAAAAGTCTACGTCTAAGTATTAAACAATTCCGTTGAGAAAGCTGTTGTATTACAAACAACTGTGATAATTAAATTTTAAAACAATTAAAGTTAATCACATATACGTGGGTCAGTCCATCTAAACTATGCCACACTTATGATATAAACTGTCAGACATTGCAATATATACCACTTACATGTAACTTTGTTTTTCAGATGATGGCGGCACCAATGTAGGGACTATTGCCGGACCTATTGTAGGACTTCTGGTGATTGCAGGAGCTGTTGGAGTGGGCTTTGTCGTTTATAAGAAATATTCCAGGTACAACACTAAACACTGAGAGCGCCACGTTGGCCCTGTAGCGCTCAACTGAATACAATGTTTATGTATGCTAAGGTCAAAATAAATAATACAAAAAGAAGTAATTAGATAAAAACAAGTGCCATGTGAACAGTCGTTTTCTTAAATATGGCCTTGTTACCTGGTTTTGAAACGAAATAACCAATATTCTAACTGAGCCTAGATATCCTCAAGAAAAACGTCCCGACAGGACTTTGCCAGTCTGCAGTAAAAAATGAGTATCCACAATTCTTTCTTATTTTTTTTTTTTATTTTGACAAAGATTTTGACTTGATTCATATTTGAACACAATTAACAACGGCGAGAAAATCGGCGAGAAAATCGGCGTAGATCCGTCAAGAAAACATTTGAAAAATCACAATTGGCTGTAGCAATATCGCTAAGAATGCTAGTACATCGTAAGTACATCGGCAGAAATACGGTATCACATATATACCAGTACACATTGATGCCACCGGAGGGTCGCCGATCTATAACGAGGCGCTACCGGTGCTATACCGACTTTAACGAAGCCATACCGGAGTTCTACCGTTTCTCGCTCCGGCAGCGCATCGGCAGAAATTTGAGAGCATGCTCAAAAATCTATACCGTCGCCTGCCGTTGCTAATCTTTTTGCCGATGTTCTGACGATGTCCTGACGATGTACTACCGTCATTATCGATGTGATACCGTTGCGCTGCAGTACCAGTACCGATCTCCGAACATCGCCAAATCTTTGCTCCGGCGAGCCAAATTGGCTAGGTCTGTAAGGCCCTTTAGATATCCTCAAGACAAATATTCTGACCTTAATTCAACATGCTCAAGTCAAAACTGGTTAAAACTTGGCCTAGTGACTTAGTATTTTTATCTTAAAAGGCGGTCGTCGTTGAGTGCCCATGGGCAAGGCAAATTGCCTAGCCAAGTACCGGAGTTTTTATAGATCTCGATACTTTAAATATGTAACAGACAATGATTGTCTATTTAGCCAACAATACTATCATGCGCATGAAATGTTTATAATTGTGTGGTGATATTACAGCTGGTAGCTAGGACATCTTTATTAATATTTGTTTGTATATTTTGCGATATTTCATAGTATACTATAAACACACTCTACAAGCAATACTTTCTAAGATGGCATAAATTATATCAAAGAAATAATGAATGTGTTTCACAAAAGATAAATTTCACACATTCTGTTCAACATGAGAACTGAAAATTATTATACCAACCAAATCGTGTTTGTTGCTCACTGTCACTTTTAGTATAGTTGACAGTTGATAACTCGAACATGTGATTTTTCGAATACTCAAACTAATTCCTGAACAGATCTTTTTTCTTTATATGATTTGGTTACTGCCTTACTTTACATAGTACAATTTTAAGTATACATGAAATACGAAGGTGAAACGAATTAAGCATATATCGAGGGATACATCGAAGTAAGTTATGAGTCGCATACGACTCTTCATTATCGCGAGTCCACTGCATTTCATTTTTAAGGTTGCATGTACGAATATACAACTAGTAATGTAGGATATTAATTCATGTTTATAGTAAAACGCACAAAGTTAATGCCGTGGACGAAACAGAGGTTAGGAAGACATCTCAAGAAAGCACGACTGTCGAGTCTAAGAACAAAACAAAATAGAAGTTCACAACTGCAGACCAAGGGATGAATCCAGCTACAGTCGGCAATATTGATGCTATGAAACTGTTTAAAGTGACAAACAAAACATTCGAAATGCAAGGAAAAAAATGAAAGAATATTCCTCTTACTGTTAACTTCTATTTAAAGTTGTAGTGTTATAGTTATTTAGCAGACTGAATTTCGAGAGTGATGTTGAAAATATTATTGGTTAATATTCCACATGCCCTAAACAGTAATTGTTTCTCCATAATAACTTTGGAACAATCAATAAACCATTACATGCTGACTTAAAAAACACTTGTCCACAGGCTTGTATATGCGATCAAACGAAATTTCGTTTAACACCACTAGCCTGTAGTATACTATACAATTTAATGTAAATTTATAATTGTGAAGTTTGCAGTTAACTGTTTTATTTTGTTAATTAGCAAGATATGGTCTTACTGTGTTCACGCATCGGTATGACATAAACGGATGATTGAGCAAAACCAACGGGCTTCTATTGTATTCTATCGTCGGAAGTTAAATTTGTGACACTAAATGTAAGGCAGTACGTAAATAATCGAGTGAGACTGTGCATGTGCACATATTCACCAATGTCTTCACCATTCGCATGTTTGACAAGATCTTAATCACCTAACGCAGTTTTTAATATATTCGCTCTGTTTATATCTGTTTTTCCTATTTTAAGTTTTTATAAAAATGTGTTAATTTCTTCTCTATGTTTATTATAAATGTTTCAAAATATACTAATATTTATAGCATACTGTGTTTTTCAAAACGAAAAACATCACTCAATTAAACCTAATACAGACGACATGTGAATCTTCTGCAGCAGGAATCTTTTGAAAACATTATAACCGAAAAGGGAAACTGCTCATAACGCACATTCTCTGCTTATCAAACACTATGAAAGAATTTATATCCCCTTATTCCAGTTGTGACATTGTTTGCCCAGGTATTTTAAATGCACACTAACGACTCCATGAATAGTGTGTATCAGTAACATTTGTTTCCAAAGCACATCCTACGGAGTATGACATTATTTCCCTATTATTTCGAAGAAGTTAGTTGGGTTTATTAACTTGCCTTTGTTCTTTGTTTCGTTCATCACGCTGTTTCGGAACATGCCAAAACTCATGAACTGCTAACAGAAGGATTTTAATATTTCATTTGTAAGTTTACTATGACACTTTAGATGATCCTCAGGTTTTTTCTTTTCCTCCAAAACAGTTTTAATATTAAAAAGGCAAAGCCTCATCATGGGCACAGCGCCTATAATGGATTCAAGCTGTTGGTATGTGACTACCATGTTTAAGCAATCTGTTACAAGCTGTCGGAACTGGAACCGTTTTTGTACCCGATCCCTACTTTGACTTTGGGTGCAAAGTAAAATCATCGACGATGTAAACACTTTCACACCATCACATGAACATACACATATTCAATACAGTAAGGTAAAACATATATGATAGTGTTAACAAGTCTTTCCTTCATTTTGGCCTAGTGACATAGTTTCTGACTGGGTTATAGCCATGTTCAAAACATCCATTCTGCCGAAGTTTCAACATGATACAATTAAAAGAACAGCTTCCAGAGTTTTAACAAAATGTTCCTTCAATTTGGCCAAGTGACCTTATGTTTGACCCGACATGATCTTTATTTGAACTTGGCCTAGCTATCATCAACGCAAACAATCTGACAAAGTTTCAAGATACTGCAAACAATGAGGTCTAGAGTGTTTACCAGATTTATCTAAATTTTCCTAGTGACCTCATCTTTTGTATTTATCCAACATGATCTATATTCGAATTTAGCCTATATTTCACCAAAACACCTTTGTCTGACAAAATTTCAACATGCTGAAATAATTAAAAATGCAGCCTTCATAATTTCAGAGTGTTTACAAGATGTTCCTTCAATTAGATAAAGTGATCTAGCTTTTGACCCGCCATGATCCTTTTTTGAACTAGGCCTAGATGTTGTCAAGTCAAACATTCTGACACAATTTCAAGCTTCTGAAGGAACTGTGCGGTTTCTAGACTGTAAATAAGATTTTCCTTCAGATCGGCGAAGTGACCTAGTTTTTTACCCAGCATGACCTATATTTGAACTAATCATAAAATTCACCAAAATATTCTGACAAAAGTTTCAACATGCTAAAGATAAAAATGCAGCCTCCAGAGTGTTAACAAGATTTTCCTTCAATTTGAACTTGTGACCTAGTTTTAGACCTCACATAATCCAGTTGGCCAAGATTTGATAGAGATGAATTTCTGATAAACTTTCATTCATATTGGATGTAAAATGTTTCCTGCAGAGTGTTCACAAGGCAAGGCGTGTGACCGAAGGACATCAGAAAAAATGTGATCATAAATGCGTGCAGAAAAGAAATCGCACTTTCGTACTAAATCGAACCTTGGCACTGTTTACCTTGTACATTTAGGTACTTAAATCACCAAAACTGTGACAATTTGTCCCTGTCGCCATGGACATCAGGTGCGGTGGGTGGGGGTATCGGAAAGAGTTTACTGATACTAGTCTATCGATTTATTTTTTAACATACGAATTAGAAATATTAAGTATTTTGATCTATCCGTATCATAAAGAAGAATAACTGCAGCAAATTGAGACTTCAAGAAGCACGGTGGTGTCCAGCAATGCAAAAAACAAGAGGCGAAAACAAAGAAAATTCTTAATTGCAGATGTCATAACAAAGTTCATCTTTACTTTTCATTCCTTCAATGTGTTCATCTTACTTCTTTTACGTTGAGATACATATAAAAAATGTGTTACATAAAACAATAAAACATTTGAAACTTTCCACTTTCGAAACGTTGTCTATAAAGGAAAACGCTTAGTGAGATTGTACGCGTTGGATTAAAATGCCTCGAGTTAGAAAATTACTTCAAATTTAATCACGCTTTTTTTCGTGACGTAACTTTTGTCATTTGGAAATCACACAAGACGGTTCATATATCGTTTGCGAGTAAAAAATAAAACGGCTTGCTATCGACCTCAGCTCGACTAGCAACATTCTACCAACTTGCCTAACAACTTCATCTGAACTCAATCGTTGGTTCTCGAACTTAACCTTCATTCTTGGTGCGCCCACCAAGGGCCAATGATACAGGTTTAGAAAATGCCATATCATAACGGTTCGTTATAATTAAAGTTGTTCAGTTAAATTGCCGCATTCCATCGGTCGGATGATATATCAGTGGCCTGCGTTAGTTCTTATTGTCAACGATGGCAAAACACATACGACTACGATGAAGGTTAATCGAAATCAATCCTGCAATGTATCGACCAGGAAACACTGAAAGCTATACCTTATCGATATACCAATAATGTATACAAACCGCGAACTGTTTCAGATAACGAAAAGAAAAATATTAATACTACTTCCGCATAACTATAGTCCTATACTCTCTTTCTCTATTTCTCTATTATGGAACCCGGATTTGAACGCACGACTTTTGAGTTGAGAGCACGACTCAAATGAATGCTGTGGATGCAATAACTGTTCTTTTGTATTAACCTTTTTAACTAAATTGAAAACGTTGAAGGACATGCAAACATTCTTCAATTTGAGCAACTATTTTTTCCAACAACGTTTAAAACACGTCATGAAAGCCCATTTTAAAGTGAGAAGTCAATTTATATATCAAACTCCCCATCGCGTCTGTTTAATTGAACTGGCGTTAGAGTCTTAATGGATTTAAAATATGTTGACATAGATCACTATTTAAATTACAATAAGATATCTTCCTAACTGAAACTTTAAAAAATATATTAGCTGATATGATCCTGTTGATAAATAACGGTATGAAACGCGTCTATCAATTTGGGGGTATTATTATATCTCCGATTTGGCATCAGTTATAGTAGTATTGACGCACAACTACTAGGGCTACACTTAAAGTTTTTGTCAGAATACACACTTAGATCTATATTACTCATAAGAGGAAATTGCATTCCTATAGTGACATTGTGTAAGTGCACAGGCTCGCCCGAATCATCAGTGTATGCTGATGCATAAAAATACATAAGTCTCTAGACGCTTCTCATGAATAAAAAGTGACAAATTAATTTCAACTGTTTTTTTTAGATTTGATAAGACATCACACGCAATAGTTACTTTTACTTGTTTGCAATTTCGCATATTGGAAAGAAAGTCAACATTTATATGAGACTACTCGGCCGCTGACAATGGATTCCAGAATGATTTGGATGTTTTTTATCATTTGTATTATTGGGGTAAGTTAATTACATAATTAAAATTACTAAATAATTTAGTATGGCAAAAATAGAATTTATACCGTGAAAACGTTTTATTTAATATCAAAATAAAGTGCATATGTATTTCTACCAGTTAAGATGAACTTAAGATTGAGAGGTTTGGAATGTCAGAATGTTCTAATAGGCTAATTGAAGCTTATCTGAAGTGTCTCTTATGTTGGTATCAATTATTGTAGTTTTTACAGATAAAAGGATTCTTTAGATTTTCTATATCAAGAAGGGAAATAAAGCGGATAAACCAAGACGATTAAGCTCGAGCAAAACTCCGCCGAAGGAACGAGTCCCAACACAATAGTTTTCCATAATCATGCAATAACATTTTTATTGTATAATTTGATATTTGATATTTAAAATTTGTCGTTTTGTTTGTTTGAAACACTTCACTGTTTAAAAAGTTAACACTCGTGTTTAATTGTTTAGATAAATAAACATTAACGATCTATCGCGAAATTATACTGTCCATTCCGATGGTTGCTAGGGTCTTGAAAAATATAATTTACGAACCGCCCTTGTTGTTCTCGACTCGTCTACAAAATTATGTGTAATGCTTTTTCTAACAGTGTATTTCATAAAGAACTAGTGTATTATCTTAGTCTGGGCTTAACGCCTGAATATTTGTGTTCTTTATTACGATCTAGATGCCCATTTTGACCTCACAGTATGTTCAGTAAAGCGAACACACATCTTCTATTCTGCGTTAATAGACTTCACATCGGTGAATTACAAAAATAATCAGAAGACCTACATTAAGACAATTTTTTGCACATTCATCCTAGCAGTTATTTAATCCAACTTTTGTTCGTTATGTTTAATTGATATAAACTTATATGAATCGTCAATGACTCAAAACCAACTATGTCACAATATTACGTCAGATTAATTTACAAATTACGTGGATAATGCTATAAATAGCCTGGATTGTGTTTTGTATTCGTCTGGCGATTCGTCATAGCATTGTCAGTTGGTCTCTTAATTCATAAATGGCTTGATGGGAGCGCCCTGTTACGTTCCTGTATGGAAATAGTTCCGTCCTTAGCAGCACGTGAAAAATATCATCGATGCGTGCAATATCGACTGATATTGCCTATTTTGTTGAAATGGAAATAAGAGGGGAAATTTAAAAGTATACAATAAATATAGATATTGCACGCATTGATATTGCCCTAAGAGGTATAAAAAACTGATCGTGATATAGTTTTATTTGCATTGAAAAAAAGTATTATATATCTTCAGTATTCCTCTTCATACATAAACTGATTTCATTGTATGGAAAGATCATAGTTATTTATCACTTACCGTCGCTATGTGCAGAGCAGCAATAGGTCAGTCAGAAACGATAAGGGGTACCCATTAAGGGGTTGTGTGTTCGAACTCCATATTGCCAATAACTTATTTTTCTCATCATTGACATAAGTCATTGTGTATATATATCTGTGGTTTGTAGAAGGATGGATCCGGTAAAAAAAAATGGCTTATGTTTAAGCTATTTCTATTCGACAATGTTTATCATCCGTGCAAATGCTACACAAACACACACTTTAGAACACAAAGATATATTGTTTTTTTCTCTTAATTGTCTCTTCAGATAAAAATTGCGATATATTTTGTTGTTTGAAAAAGTTGATAAATATGTGAGACGGTCATCTTAATTGACAGCGTTAAATGTTTAAAACGAATAAAAGTAGATTCAATACCGGCTATTGTGCTTTCAGACGATTCGATGTGTTGCTGGTGATCGAAACATGACAGAGTGTCATAATGGCGGTGTCCAATGTTCAAAATGGTCAAACTGCAAATTCGATACTGCAAAGAGTAATTTCACGTGTGTTTGTGTTGCTGGTTATAAGGTAATGACATATTACATCTGTGTGGGAAAATATTGTGATGTAAGGTTTCTTCGTAAACTCCGGCAAAACTCCGCATAAAGAACGAGTGACGACACAATATTTCTTATGTTCATGCAATAACCTTTTTATTGTATATTCTATATTTTCTATTTAAAATTTGAAATGTCTGTGTTGTTGTTTTTTTAGAGATTTAACAATTGTTTTGAAACGGTTTTTTTGTAATTCACTTTTTTGATTTGCTGCGCAAAAATTTTCCTTTTACATTCAGAATTCTGTTTCTTCTAATGGTGGTATTTTCGCGTAGATTTTCATTTTTTTATTACAATTTAGAGGCCCTTTTTTAACCAACTTTTTTTTCTTACTTAATAATTTGGTTGTTTTTTAAGTTTACCAACCACTTATTTAGTGAAGTAAAATAAATTGTCTTGCCAACTCCAGTCGGAACAAATTGTCTATCTTATGTAATCTGTATTGCCTATAACTATGCGTTAATTTTGTCTATCTTATGTATATCTTATGTAATATGTATTGCCTTTAACTATGTCTCATATGCATAATAAATGTTATATGTCATCTTGTGTATTATTGATATGGCAATAAAATATGTTTAAACTAAACTAGAAGTCATTTTGTTGCAAATGCCGTTTGGAAAGTTGAATTATAACGGTGGCGTTATTGTTTTAAATGACGTCATGCATGCGCATGACCAACGTTTTAGACGCGCGTGCCATGTAACAGTTTACTATTTACCGATCAGAAACGTACTGTTAGTATGAGACATTAAGAAATTGCCCATGATGAGTATATGAGAATTTAACATTACGAAGTCACTTGGGGTATATTGAGGATATTTGGGTCAGCTATGTTTGTTTACATAAAAAGGTAGTCCCTAGAATGTTAATTATGCGGAATTTTCGCGCGCCGTTATCATAATCACTCTTTGATACCGGTCACATTCTGCCATGCAAAGTAAACGGGACAATATGAAAGTATGCAATAAAGACTGGCACTGCATCCTTTTTCATATGGAAATAAAAGAAGCAATATCAAAACATACAATACATAATGCATATGTATAATGTTCTGAGGGGTACATTCTCAGTTTAATAGCGGTACCTGTTAAGAGGAAGGTTAATGCACTGGTTTACTTAAATCTAATTTTAAGACGTATTTACAACATCTCCAGTTAAAGCACGGCGGCCCTTATTTTCGCATTCTTATCATTTTAGTTTAGTTAAAATCAGGATCAATTGTCTTCACTTTATTATTTCAGGGAGAATTGTGTGACGAAGACAGAAATGAATGTGCATATGGTATAGCTCCGTGTAAAAAGAGAGGCGTTTGTCATAACTCTATCGGAAGTTTTAGGTACATGAAATAGTTTTTTCTTTAAATTAAGTATATGTGTGTTCTACATAGAAACGATATATATGCATAAATTAAAGACAAACTCACAAGAGCTAGTACAGTCATACGGTTTCTTTGTGTAAATCAGGGCTCAGAAAGCTGCTGCTATGGAAAGCATAATATATATATATATATATATATATGTCTTTGTACGAAAATTTGCGTTTTGAACGACTAACTAAACATCTTGATCTGTCTTTTTATTAGCAACGACAATATGGAAACTAATTAATTAGTTTTAAGTAGCATTTACTTAAACAATCATGATCGCAAATGTGTTAATTTGTGCAGTTAGGAGCATCAGCCTGTTCGTCAAAAGAAGCTTGTATATGTGGTGATGTAATCCAATACCTGGGACTAATGTTGTGTAAAGTATAGGTGTAAGATACCGGGAAAAACCCGATATAACTGATACACCGTTTGAAACGGCATTAACTTAAATCATTCAAGCAATTGTTAGCCGAAACTATAGTTTATTAGCTTCAAAGGACATCGCGATTACCCTTAAAGGTGCTGAACTCCAGATGGAGATATTCCTTTTGAAATGTTGAAACTTCTGCAAATATTGCTAATAGTGACAACAAAGTAAGAAAGAAATACAGTCAATTGAAATGCATGAACAAGTAGAAAATATGGCCAACTGGATATGTCTACCTAGTAAAAATGAAGCATAAACAATCAATATCTAGATGTTAATTGTACTTGAAAGTGAAATTATTACTCTTATTGTCTCCGAGAATTATGATTCTAATATTTCAAGACAATATTTGAACAGTTTTAAAACTTTGACTAGACTATCTATCATCTGGAGTTCAGCACCTTTAAAGCCCCATCACACCGAACTCGTTCTCACTACGTTCTGAAAAATGTAGCCGAATAGGCTTAAACTGTGATCAAACGGAGTGTACGTAAAAGTAACTTGTTACGGTCTGTTTACGAACTTGATTGATGGACTTGGACGATTTTGATCGCGACTCGTGCTCCAGAACTTTAAGCATGCGCACAATTTTCGGACGACCATCCCGTCCTACAATTAGATCGAGTGAAAAGGTTCTTAAAACGGGAGGGACTTACTACGAACGGAATTGCCGTACTCGGATAGTATTAGGGACGTGCTATGACGTGGTGCGGTCGAGCGATGATTGGCAGTACGTGTGCACACAGACAGGGTCCGTTTGAAGCACATTCATCCCGTTCAAAGACATATCAAACCTGACTGCAATACGTCCTTAGATCGTCGTTACTCCGTATTAATACGATCAAAATAAAAACAACATGTTCTGAACAAGTTTGCAACACGTTTCTACACAGCTATAAACGTTTGTTGCGTTCTTACGTAACTCTTAAAACTTCCACCCGTCTGCATTATAAAAAAATAAGACACTTCTACTTGCTTCTGCCAATGGAAGGCTTTTACTTGGTGTCCTTATAGCCTCCCATCTTCTTATTGTAGAGGATTTAATGGGTATTTAACCAGTCAACTAGGCTTCTTGTCGATCTTTGGTAAGATTGGTATGTGTCTTGGGCATCTGACACTGTCGTCAGAGGATGTAGGAGATAAAACACCCTCATAATGTTAACTTCCAGACTCAAGGAAAGACTATAACGGCTCAGTAACGTAGGGTTGATCCGGCCTGGCTTCAGTTGAACAGGACCTTTGGGATCTTTGGACAGTGCACGTGGCTGCTTTTACATGTCAGTCTGATCTTTGGCTCCTCTCTTTCTTGGAGGCATGATAATCACTAGGATGCATTGAACGAACGATGATCATGATTCGTGTCACAACTGTTGTAGACTTGATCATTACCGCTAAAGCGGCGAACAAGAATGAGGACTGGTAAAATCGTATTGGGTATTTGAATAACCGTCAGGCCAGGACATGATTACAATTATGTTCTGAAAACACATGGGACGCAATGTTAACCAGGTCATAACACGTTAAACTGTCCTTGAACGAGGTTATCGGTTTATGAATTAGTAAGAGCATGGATTTCGACGTATAAGGAACGAAGTAGAACTAGTTACTACGGGTTAAAACTGACTACAGATCCTTTTTGGTCTGTTTGGAAACGGTGTCCCCATGAGGTGAACGGGCAATTTGACTCGATATGGACTTGGTATAAACGACTGCAGACGTGATCAAGACGAAATGGACGTATCGAGAACTGGTTATGAACTAACAAGGGTCGCATTATAAATATTGTCCGGCCAAAGCTATACGTTCTAGCTAGACCCGAACCAGTTTATGATTTGTTTAAGGACGGGTTCGGACGTTTTAAGAACTAGTTTGGTGTGACTGAAACGATGAATTGAACTATTTCTAAAGCAATTAGAGATTAGCTTTTGAAATAAAAACATACGAGCCGGTAGGAAACAATTTAGTATATTACTATACTTAAGTATTGACTGTTCTCAAAATATAACATGATAATGCCAGTACATTGATTCAAGTAAGTTATTTGTTACTAAAGAATAAATATTCTTGTTATCCTAAAGGTGTGACTGTGTACCGGGGTGGCAAGGTTCACACTGTCAGACCTCTGATGGAACCGGATTATCTACCTGCCCAACAGGTTATACAGGTGATAAGTGTATGGATGACTTCGATGAGTGTACACAATGGTATGGTTACTTTTAAATTTGCTTTATCTGAAAATATCATTTTCTAGTCAATGTGTTCAATATGTTGTACTTTAATACTAAAATCGATACCAAAATCACAGACGGTAAATGTGTAGTATGGATTTCGTAGAAAGATGTTTTCTTTTCATGACAGGTTAAATACCTAAACCATTATACAGAGTGTATTTGATTGTATCGCCCAAGATTTAAGAATGTTGTTAAACGTCATGGTTACGATTGTTTGTATATATATTAGATTGTTCGATTATTTGTTTTATATATTCTGGTATCCAATCAAACTGTATACTATTATTTGTAAACAATAATTAATCTATAAATGAGGTAAACTACCATCAATGATTTGAACGCCTCGTTTTGAAAAGTTAAAATCGTCGAGCGACAAAGATCATTAAGCCACTTGCCTCTTGTCATAACTAGGACACAACTATGACCTTAAGTATGACCTTACTTCTGATTCACAATATACACACTGGGAGCTTCTGTTTAATGTTGTTTAAAATGACTGAATGTATCGTGAACTGTAACATACCACAGAAAGCATATGTATGAAACAAGACGAAAACATTATGATGTGCGAGCGTAAAGTAATGTTTGTGTCTATATAGAGGAACTTCACAAGTCACCTTACTGTCAGCTTGTAGGGTTTGTATATTATATCTAAGGACTAACTTAGATAGAGTTCATTCTTTCCCTTGTTAATTTTTATTCTTGTTGGAAATCTGTTGTTTTCTTCATGTTCTATTTTGTCACGATTGTCAAAAGGAAGATTTTAAACACATAGATTAGCGTAAATGATTACGCCATTCTGTCGAATGGAGATAATACATTGAAATATAATTATATTAAAGACTTATTGATTGACCCACGTCCTAAATTTCATTAACATGCAGAAGTCCTATAAAAGAATACAGATAATAACTACCATCTACATTTTCTTGACAGGAAGGAAAATCCGTGCGAACATGGCAGTACCTGTTTTAACACACCTGGTAACTTTACCTGTTATTGTACAACAGGTTGGGGAGGTAGAATCTGTAACGAGGATATCAATGAATGTAATCTTACTTCCGGGCTGTGTCACAATGGTGGAAATTGTTCTAACATCCCCGGTTCCTATACATGTGATTGTCCATATTCGTACACGGGAACAAATTGTGACGATGTTTCTACGACAACCAACACACCTACGTATTCTTCAAATTCAACACGCATCGATTTATCGCAAAGTTCTCCAAAAGACGATAACTCAGGTAAGTGCACTCATGCCTCAACGGATTTCGGACACAACATAGGGACATAAAGAAAATTGACAATTACGCCAATCAGGGAGAAAAAAATAATCATTTCGTCAGACTTAAACCAAACACTGAAATATTTGCTACTAAGTATTAAAATAGTATGTATCAAAACTATTTTTTTTTCGAGATTCTCAAGCACATAGGATAGGATTTTAATCAAAACAGGTTGTTTTTTTTCGCGTGTGTGTTATTCACTTTGCTTTTTTCAACATTTTATTTCAAGTACTTATCATTTGTGATACATGTCTGAAATTACAAAAGACAATTCGTATCTAATTATCAGGGCATATATCTAGAATGTATTCCAACTTCTTTTCTCGTCTTGTTCGTTTTCAGATGGCAGTAATGGAAATACTAATATAGGGGTTGTTGTCGGACCTGTTGTAGGAATTCTCGTGATCGCAGGTATTTGTGTGGGAATATTTGTATATCACAAATTTAACAGGTATGAAACAAAGACAGCTACTGTATACAACAAAATTATTTGATGTTGTTTTCATGTGGGGGGTGGGTTACCATCCTTTAGTGGAATTTATGACTCAAGGAACAGTAACATATGTCTCTACAAAAGTTGAACTCAATACATTAAATGTTACTATGGTCATGTAAACGAATATCAATTTCGTCAACAATACTAACACGCGCCTGGAATATGTATAATTGTGTTGTGACTACAGTTGGTAGCCATGATATCTTTATAACGATTCTTCTGCATATTTTACGATGTTTTGTAGTGTACTATAAATACGCTCTACAAGCAATAACTTCTAAGATGGCATATATTATATCGAAGTAAAGATGATTATGTTGAAAGATTATATTATAATCTATAATTGATGAAATAAGTTGTTTCCCAAAAGATATTTTCACTCATTCTGTTAAACAAGGGACTATTATCCCAACCAAATCGTGTTTGTTGCTCGCTGTCACTTTTAATAAAGTGTGAAAATTCGATTACTCGAACTAATTCCTGGAACATATCTTTGTTCTTGATATGATTTGATTACTTACTTCTTTTATATAGTTAGCATATATGTATACATGAAATACTAAGCTGAAATACGTAAAGGAATTTAGCATTGGGGGAGGGATAACTCAAAGTAATGTTTTTGTATTGTCGCGCGTTCATTGTATTTCATATTTTTACTTTGCCTGTACGAATATACAAAAGATAATATAGGTTATGCATTTCATCTTCATAGAAAATCGCAAATAGTTAATGCCGGAGACGAAACAGAAGTCAAGACAACAACACAAGAAAACACGACAGACGACTCTAAGTAAAACGTGAAATAGTAGTCCACAAATGCAGACCCGGGGCTGAATCCAAATACTGTCAACAATATTGATGATATGAAACTGTTTAAAGTGACAAACAAAACTTTTGAAATGCAAAATAAAATTGAAAGAATATTACTCTTACTGATAACTGTATTTAAAGTGGTTTTTTTTCGCGGACTGAATTGTTGAAAAGGATACGTGTTAGTATTCCACATGACTTAGAATTGTTTATTTTTATAATTCATTTGGAACGGTGCATATACCATCTCACACTGACTTAAACACAATTGTGTCCACAAACGAAATAGTATAGTAGAAACATCGATGTTAATTAATAATATTAATGTTTGCACTGAACTGTTTCATATATTCTGCTTTTGTTAATGAGCAAGATAGGGTCGTATTGTAGTCCATGCATCGGTATAAAATAAATTGATAATTAAGCGAAATTATTCTATTTTATCGTCAGAAGTTAATGTTTAACACTAAATTTTAGGCAGTACGTGAATAACCGAGTGAGACTATGCATGTGCACATATTAACCAATGTCTTCACCATTCGCATGTTTGACAAGCGCTTAATCACCTGAGATAGTTTTGATTTATATATTCTATTTATATCTGTTCTTTCCTATTTAAAGCTTTTGTGAAAATGTGTTAATTTCTTCTGTACGTTTATAATTGATGTTTCAAAATATACCAAGAATATTTATAGCATAATGTGTTTTTCAGAAATATATTTTTATCGCTCAATTAGAATGTATACAGACGACATGTATGGAAGGGTATTAACACATACATTACATCTTTCCTTCGTACATTACAACTTGCATTCGTACATTCACATCTTGCATTCGTACATTGACACCTTGCATTCGTACATTCACATCTTGCATTCGTACATTCACATCTTGCTTTGTGACATTCACATCTTGCTTTGTGACTTGCACATCTTGCTTTGTGACTTGCACATCATGCTTTGTACATCTTGCGTTGTGACATGCACATCTTGCTTCCGTACATTTACATTTTGCGTTCATACATTCAATATTACATTCGGTTATCTGACATTAGGATCGTCCTTGAACATTTTGCTTGATGGCATGATGCATCTTTTTATTTAATGTTTTAGCCTTATTTCAAATTCTTCGCTAGATCGGCGATTCATCGTCTAACTGTAAACAAAAAATAGAACATGTCACAGAACAGAACGCGACCAACACGGTTTTTGACAGCAGAAGGCGCATGTTCGGAAACAAAATTAATTTGACTGTCGACCTACGACCTATGCGCCAGGTCAACACTTTCTGAACATAAGTTTGACTGTCGACCTACGACATATGAGCCAGGTCGACACTTTCTGAAAATAAATGTGACTGTCGACCTACGAGCCAGGTCGACACTTTCTGAAAATAAATGTGATTGTCGACCTACGACCTACGCGCCAGGTCAACACTTTCTGAAAATAAATTTGACTGTCTACCTACGACCTACGCGCCAGGTCAACACTTTCTGAACATAAGTTTGACTGTCGAACTACGACCTACGCGCCAGATCAACACTATCTTAATGTAAATTTGACTGTCGACCTACGACATACGCGCCAGGTCAACACTTTCTGAACATAAGTTTGACTGTCGACCTACGACCTACGCGCCAGATCAACACTATCTTAATGTAAATTTGACTGTCGACCTACGACCTACGCATCATGTCAACACTTTCTGAACATAAGTTTGACTGTCGACCTACGACCTACGCGCCAGGTCAACACTTTCTGAACATAAGTTTGACTGTCGACCTACGACCTACGCGCCAGGTCAACACTATCTTAATGAAAGTTTGACTGTCGACCTACGACCTACGAGCCAGGTCGACACTTTCTGAAAATAAATGTGACTGTCGACCTACAACCTACGAGCCAGGTCGACACTTTTTGGAAATAAACGTGAGTGTCGACGTACGACCTACGAGCCAGGTCGACACTTTCTGAAAATAAATTTGAGTGTCGACCTACGAGCTACGACCTACGTGCTAACTTCACACACCTTATCTTCAAAGTATATTTGAGAGTCATTTACGGAAATTGCCGACAACACACACGTAGCGCCACCTGTTAGCATAATTTGGTTGTCGCATCGTATTATGCCTTATGTATTATGCTGTTTACATTCGGCTATTCGTCATTGTTACTGCTATGCACACTGACAATTGTCATTCGTAAAGAGGAAGGTTTTATTGAAATTAGAACATGAATTCAACTCATCAAATTAATATTAATTGATGGTGTTAAATAACGAAAATAACAGACAATATTTATTGCAATATGTGCATATCACATAGCAAGACATAAAGCAAGATGTGCATGTCACAAAGCAAGATGTACAACGCAAGATGTGCATGTCACAACGCAAGATGTACAAAGCAATATGTGCATGTCACAACGCAAGATGTGCATGTCACAACGCAAGATGTACAAAGCATGATGTGCATGTCACAACACAAGATGTACAAAGCATGATGTGCAAGTCACAAAGCAAGATGTGAATGTCACAAAGCAAGATGTGAATGTACGAATGCAAGATGTAAATGTACGAATGCAAGTTGTAAGGAAAGGTGCAATTTATGCGTTAATACCCTTCCATAGACATGTGTGTCTTCTGCAGCAGGAAGCTTTTGAAAACATTATGATCGAAAGAGGAAACTGCTCAAAACGCACACTTTCTGCTTATCAAACACTATGAAAATTATATCCTCTGATTTCCAGTTGTAACATTTTTTGCTCAGGTATTTCAAATGCAGACGAACGACTCCCCTCATATTGGGTATCAGTAACATTTGTTTTCAATGCACATCCTACGGAGTATGACCTTATTTATTCCCTAAACTTCGAAGAAGTTGGTTAGGCTTATTGAGTTGCCTTTGTTCGTTGTTTAGTTCGTCACGCTGTTTCGGAACATGCCAATACTCATGAACTGTTTACAGAAGGATTTTAAAAGTTCACTTGTATGTTTACTATGATGCATTAGATGACCCTTAGGTTTGTTCTTTTCCTCCAAATCAATTGTAATATAAAAAAGGCAATGTCTCATTAAGAGCACCACGCCTATAATGGGTCTAAACACTAGGTATGTGACTACCATGTTTAAGCAATCTGTTACAAGCTTTCGGAACTGGGACCGTTTATGTACCGTATCCCTACTTTAACTTTGGGTGCAATGTCAAATCATCAACAATTTAAACATTTTCACTTCATCACATGTATCATATTCAATACAGTAAGGTAATATAATAATAGTGTTAGCAAGTTTTCCTTCATTTTGGCCAAGTGACATAGTTTCTGACTGGGTTATAGCCATGTTCAAAACATCCATTCTGCCAAAGTTTCAACATGCTAGATTGTAAAAGACAGCTTCCAGAGTGTTAACAAGATGTCCTTCAATTTGGCTGATTGACCTTATGTTAGACCAGACATTAACTCAAGACAAACAATCTGGCAAAGTTTCACGATACTGCAAACAATGAGCTCAAGAGTTTTTACAGGATTTTTCTCAGATGTTCCTAGTGACCTCGTTTTTTATCCAACAGGATCTTTATTCGAATTTAGCCTAGATTTCACCAAAACACCACTTCTTACAAAATTTCAAAAGAACAGCTTCCAGAGTGTTAACAAAATTTCCCTTCAATTTGGCAGAGTGACCTTATGTTTGACCCGATATGACCCTTATTTGAACTTGTCCTAAATATCATCAAGTCAAACATTCTGACATAAGTTTCAAGATACTGCAAATACTGAGGTCTAGCGTGTTTCCTAGTGACCTGGTTTTTTTATCCAACATGAT
This sequence comes from Serripes groenlandicus, assembly GCA_031761405.1. Lineage (NCBI taxonomy): Eukaryota > Metazoa > Mollusca > Bivalvia > Cardiida > Cardiidae > Serripes > Serripes groenlandicus. The sequence continues at coordinate 12,105,758 of JASEVX010000009.1, read as the reverse complement.
CTATATTCGAATTTAGCATTAATTTCACTAAAATATTAATTCTGACAAATCTTTAACATGTTAAAATAGAAAATGCAGCATTCAGAATGACAGAGTGTTCCTTCAATGTTGTCTAGTGACCTATATTTTGACCCGCCAGGACCCTTGTTTGAACTAGGCCTAGATATTGTCAAGACAAACATTTTGACAAAGTTTCAAGCTGCGGAAAGAACAATGCGGTGTCTAGACTGTTAACAAGACTTTCCTTCAGATTGGCGAAGTGACCTAGTTTGTGACCCAACATGATCTATATTTGAACTTAGCCTATAATTCACCAAAATAACATAAATGCAAACATTCTGACAAAATCTCAACATGCTAAAGATGCAGCCTCCAGAGTGTCAACAATATTTTCCTTCAATGTAAACGTGTGACCTAGTTTTGACCTCACATAAACAAGTTTCAACCTTGGCCTAGATATCATCAAGACAAACATTCTGACAAAGTTTCAAGCTGCTGTAGTAAATAATGCAGTATCTAGTGTGTACAAAAGATTTCCCTTCAATTTGGCCAAGTGACCTAGTTTATGATCGAACACGATCTACTTTAAACGTAGTCTAGATAGCATCAAAACAAATATTCTTAACACATTTCAACATGCTCAAGTTAAAAATAAGTTAAAAATAAGGTCTCCAAAGTGTTTATAATATTTTCCTTCAAATTGACATTGTTTGACCTCACATGATTCAGTTTATAACTTGGCCAAGATTTGATGGAGATGAAATTTCATTCATATTGGATGCAAAGTGTTGCCTGTAGAGTATTCCAAATGCAAGGCGTGTGACCGAAGGACATCAGAAAAAATGTGAGCATAGATGCGTGCAGAAAAAAATCGCACTTTGGTACTAAATCGAAGCTTGGCACTGTTTGCCATGTACATGTATGTTCTTTGATCACATAAATTGTGTCTGTGACAATTTGTCCGTGTAGCCATGGACATTAGGGGCAGTGGGTGGGGTATCGGAAAGATTTTACCGGTACTGGTCTGACGATTTATTTTCTGACATATGAATAAAAAATATTAAGTATTTTAGTCTAATTGTATCATGAAGAAGAGACACTGCGGCAAATTAAGAATTCAAGAAGCACAAGTGGTGTCTAGCAATGCAAACAGCAACAGAAAAAAACATATAAAGAAAGTTTTACATAAATCAATAATACATTTAAAACTAGTCACTTTCGAAACGTTGTTTATAAATCCTGCTAAAAGAAGGAACACGCTGTGTGAGAATGTACGCGTTGGATTTAAATTCCTCGAGTTCGAAAATGTCGTCAACTTTAATCGCGCTTTTCTCCGTGACGTAATATTTGTCATATATGGGAAATCACACAAGACGGTTCATATATCGTTTGCGAAAAAGGTGTGTCTGTCTTTCTCTCTCTCTCTCTCTCTCTCTCTCTCTCTCTCTCTCTCTCTCTCTCTCTCTCTCTCTCTCTCTCTCTCTCTCTCTCTCTATCTCTCCCCACCCCCACTCTCTCTCTATCTCTCTCCCAGACATATCTCTTTCTCTCTATATCTCTCTCCCCCACCCCCTCTCTCTCTCTCTTATGAAAAATAACGAATGGTGATTTGAGTTGAGATCACAACTCCAATGGTTGTTGTGGTTACAATAACTGTTCTTTTAATTAAAATTACTTTTGTAAATGAATTGAAAACGTTCAAGGACATGCAGCCATTCTTCATTTTGAGCAACTAATTGTTCCTTCAACGCGTACAAACATGAAAATGAAAGCCCATTTTAAAGTGAAAAGTCAATTTATATATCAAACTCCCCATCGTGTCTGTTTACTTGAACTGGCGTTAGAGTCTTAATGAATGTCAAATATGTTGACATAGATCACTATTTATATTACAATAAGATATCTTCCTAGCTGGAATTTAAAAAAATATATTGGCCGATATGATCCTGTTGATAAATAAGGTAACGAGACGCGTCTGTCAATTTGGGGTCTTATTATATCTCCGATTTGGCATCGTTTATAGTAGTATTGTTGCACAACTACTAGGGCTACACTTAAAGTTTTTGTCAGAATATACATTTAGATCTATATTACTCATAGACTGAGATTGCATTCCTATAGTGACACTATGGAAGTACACAGTCTTGCACGAGTCATCATTGTATGCTGATACGTAAAGACCATAAGTCGCAAGACGCTGCTCATAAATAAAGAGTGACACATTCATTTCAACTGTACTTTATATATATTTGATAGGACATCACACTTGTTTGCAATTTCGCATGTTGGAAAGAAAGTCAAAATTTATATGAGAATACTCGGCCGCTGACAATGGATTCCAGAATGATTTGGATGTTTGTTATTATTTCTTTTATTGGGGTAAGTTAATAACATACATTTTAACTAACACGTATGGCAAGTGTAGAATTTATACAGTGAAAAAGTTTAATTTAAGCTGAAAATATAGTGCACATATGTTTCTATCAGATAAGATACAGTTAAGAATGAGAGCTTTGGAATGTTCTAATAGACTATGTGTAGCTCATCCTTTGTTGGTATCAATTATTATAATTTTTACAGTTACAATGATTCTTTAGATTTTCTATATCAAGAAGGCAAAACAAAAAGCGGTGTAACCAGACGGTTAGTGTATATTGATCCTTCTTTATTCCATAATTATGAACAAAATATGCAGTATGTACCGACATTGCACGCAGTGATTATCGTACTAAGAGATATAACAAACTGATCATGGTTTTATTTGCATTGAAAAAGGATTATATATCTTCGGTATACCTCTTGAAACATAAACTTATTTCCTTGCATGGCAGGTTGATACTTATCGTTTTATGTCACGCCTCAACAGCTCAGTCAGGAACGATAAGAGCTATCAATCAAGGTGTTGTGTGTTCGAACTCCGTCTTTGCCAACCATTCTTTCTCACCATTGATAAAATTCATTGTGACTAGCGTCATTTGTCTTCCATTAATGTGTTTAATAATATGTACGAGGAGTAGCCAGATACTTGGTTAAAATCGTTAACCTATACGCATGCGCAGCGCACGCCATCTTTTTAACTAAAACAATCTTTCTGGCCTCCGTAGGTAAAATTTCACACTCACATTCGCTTACTTTACAACCATGTCTTGGGCTCCGGTAAACTAGATTTTTCCAAGCAATTATAATTTACATTTACATTTCAGGTCAGAGAATCCGTGTGAGCATAACAGCACCTGTAACAATGCACCTGGTAATTTTAGCTGTAGTTGCGTGACTGGTTGGGAAGGTAGAATCAACAAATTCTGCTTCTTCAAATGCAACACACTCCAAAGCACGACAATCAGCTCCAGAAGGCGATACCTCAGGTTAGTGCATTGTTTATACGTTATTGTACATGAGGGAATATGGTAGGTGGATAACACTAAACGAATTATGTCGTCAGACTACATATGTTCAAACACCTAAAAGTCTGCGTCTAAGTATTAAACTATTCCGTTGAGAAAGCTTTTGTATGACGATCTCAGCAAACAATTGTGGTAATTAAATTGTAAACAATTTAAAGTTAATCACATAAACGTTGGTCAGTCCAACTAAACTATGGAACACTTATGATATAAACTGTCAGACATTGCAAGATATACCACTTACATGTAACTTCGTTTTTCAGATATTGGCGGCACCAATGTAGGGATTATTGCCGGACTTATTGTTGGACTTCTGGTGATCGCAGGAGTTGTTGGAGCGGGTATTTTGTCGTTCATAAAAAATATAACAGGTACAACACTAAACATAAGAGCGACACTGTTGCCCTGTAGCAAAAGTGAATAAAATGTTTATGTATGCTAAGGTCAAAATAAATAGTACATGAAGAAGTAATTGGATAAACAAGTTACATGTAAACAGTCTGTTTTAAATATGGCCTTATTACTTGGTTTTAAAACGAAATAACCATTATTCTAACTGAGCCTAGGTATCATTAAGAAAAACGTTCCGACAAGACGTTGCCAGTCTGCAGTAAAAAATGCCGTCATCAGAGTACCCACAATTTCTTTCTTCGATATATCATTGTAACCTAGATTTTGACTTAATCCATATTTGAACTAGCTTAGATATCATCAAGACAAATAATCTGACATTAATAATTCAACATGCTCAAGTTAAAAATGGTTAAAATTTGGCCTAGTGATCTAGTATTTTTATCTTAAAGGCAGTAGTCATGGAGTATCCATGGGCAAGGCAAATGTCTTAGCCAAGTACCGGAGTATTTACCAAGGAATCATGAATAAGTGAACTATCGCTGTGGGTCTGTCTGTCTGTCTGTCTGTCTGTCTGTCTGTCTGTCTGTCTGTCTGTCTGTCTCTGTCTGTCTGTCTGTCTGTCTGTCTGTCTGTCTGTCTGTCTGTATGTCTGTCTGTCTGTCTGTCTGTCTGTCTCACCGTCACACTTTTTCGTCACGTTTTCAAATAACTTTTTTTTCTACTCAAAGAATTACATTGAAACTTCTGACAAATCTTTATATCAATGTGTGCGATTGGTTCACAAAAGGGGGATAATCCAAAAAAATGTATTGTTATTGCCCCTTTCCTGGCAAAAATTAAAATTAAATTTTCTGACAAGGCCCCGGCAGGTGACACACGTCCTCCGGGAGCACTCCATTCTAGTTATTTAGAAATATACAAACGATATGCCAGATTTGGACCTTTCTTCTCGAAATTATCCAGTCATTTAACTATACGTGTAAGACTTCCTGTAGTTAACTTTTTGGAAGCGTATTCGGTATTCCTGACATCATTATTTATTAGACATGGAAGAAATGTCAAATATAAGCCCAAATCTAACTCGGGTTGTAGTTTCATACGGGTCCCGTGTATACATATTTCATATCAATTTCGGCAATTTATGAAACGTGATATATGTTAGCGAAAACTGAAAGCAGTTGTGTTTATGAACAATGTCTATTCTGTTAGGACTACTTTTGCGTAAATCGAATAATCTATATTCTACATAAATTGTATATTTCATGTTCCTAGAAAGTCGCACAAAATTGATGCAGCAGAAGAGAACAAGGTTGAGACGAAAAAGCAGGAAACCACTATGGCGCTTCTAATATAAACTCGAAATGGAAGCCCACAACTGCCGACCCGTAAATGAACGCTGATCCAGCTACAGTCGGAAATGGCCTAGGTACGACGCCATAATGACTGTTAAGCCTGCCAAAGTAAAGTCTTGAATTTAGAGGATTATTCAACTGACTGATTTTAGTTACAATTGTAGTGTTGCAAGTATTTAGCAGACTGAGTTGAGTTGAAAAGAGTGTTGTTGAAAATCATATATGTTAGTACAGTCAAATTTGTCTTAAGCAGTGAGTACACCCAGATGTTAGTAAACAGTTGGCTTCTGAACACAGGTGACTGCTTAATACAAGTTAGATACAGAAGATCAATGTTGTTTTGGTTAATCTTCAAGTAGAAAACAAGTTGTTGGCTAAACAGAGGTGACCGCTTATACAACTTTGACTGTATTTCACATGCCCTAGAACTACTTGTACCTTCATATTGCCTTGAAATAGAACGGAGCATAAAAACATCAAGTACTGACTCAAAACAATTATGCCCCTCACGTTTGTACATACAAGTAAAGGAAATGTTGTTTGACGCTTCTCATATGTCTTAACCTAGAATAATTTATTGGAGTTCAATGCCGTTTTTAGCATAATTCAGTCATATCACGTATATCGAACAATTAATCATGGTTCATTGATAAGCAATAAAGTACTGGGCAAGGACATTATACTAGAAAATGTGTATACATTTATAATTTGCGATTTATGGAACTGTTTTTTATGAATCTGTTTCTTAAGGATCTGCGTCAGGAGAAATGGATAAGATTGTGTCTCCTGCATCTGTATTACAAAGCAAATCCTATGGAGCTACCATTCTATACAATCATCATGAGTTAAATCTTTGGCACCTAAAGTTAGGCGGTAATTAATAATCGAGTAAGTCAGTTTATATAACCAGACGGTTTGTTCCCACTTTTTCACACATACCAATTATCTCTTCGCACCTCAAACTTACCTGTATTTTCTATACTGTTCAAAAAGTAAATGAACTACACACATTAACTTGTACTTGCAGTGTATTATTTCAATGTTATTTATTTTATAAATCTTGTTTCATCTGTTGAAAATACATACTTATTCTATAATATAACTATTTTTGTGTTATTTTTGTTTCCAGTACAAAAGCATATCTATAATGAGAAAATTATTTCTTTAATTGTGTATTGATAAAAAACAATTTGTCATTATGTACGTTTAACAATAATAATTCAAATAAAGGTTCATAATAATAAATGACCGACATATTTTAATTTTGAAATATGAACTATCAAGATACAATACAATTAACAATATGTATCTATTATTTATTTATGATTATAATAATTATATATCAACACTATTTTTTAATAAGCAATTATGAACTGATTTAAAACTAATCTGAGAACAACAATACTAAGACCTGATTAATGAAATTAACAATTTACTTATAAATATCTGTTGAAAACTAAGAAAAACAGGTCACTAGCTGTAAGGCATAGTATAAAAGGAAGGTAAATTTCCTCTGTATTCATAACCCTCCACAATGGCAAATGCGCTAGTCAATATACGGTTCAAAGGGAATAGCAGAGGAAGTCAGACTCTGGTTCTAAATGGCTACATGTACAGGCAGAAAACGGGAATCTCGATACTGGAACTGTGTCAACAAAGCATACAATGCGAAAATTAACACTAAGAATGATCTTCATACAAAGCGATGACAGCAGCATTGTTGCTGCATCATGAGTGGTCTCCGAAAGCAGGTCCGAGGGTCAACACAGCCGGTGCCCTCCATCTTCAACTGAAATGCTGGCAGAAAGAAGATCTATCGAATGGGACAAATCCACCAAAGAGGTTGTGGCTATTCTGCCCACATTCTACAAAGCCAAATCCAGTTTATATAGATAGCAGTCTAAGACTAGATCAGTCCTACCAAAGACAAAGGCGGATGTCAATTTGGAAGGGAAGTGGACAGAGTCGCTAGCAGGGGAGCCATTCCTAATCGCCAATGACGGTGATGTGGAGCGAATGCTTATATTCGCCACCGCTGACAACCTGACCAAGCTGTATACAGCCAAGACCTGGTATATAGACGGTACCTTCTACGCTTTGCCGTCATATTTCTACCAGCTATACACAATCCACGACATGATCGACGGGTATTTGTGTCCCCTAGTGTATGGACTACTTAAAAAAAAGCAGACAATATACACCAGAGTGTTCACACTCATCCAGAATTTCGCCCGTGAACATAACATTCAACTTGTGCTACGTGCTTCGGAACTGCCACCTGTCCCCCTAGCCTCTGACGAAGATGTGTGGTTCCAGACTCTGGAAGAATGTGACAATGACTCTCTGCCGGTGTCTAAGTTTAAGGACTGTAACCGAGCAGTGGGTAGAGGGAGACCGCCGCTCCTGGAATCATTACGACAATGATGGTCCACGCACTACCAATCATGATACCACCATAAAATAAACAATCAACTACGGCACTGCCATCCTTATATTTACACTCTGATATACTTGGTCCAGAAAGAGCAGGCTGCTAACGAGGCGAAGCTGTTTCATGTGTTAATGTATAGTAGGCCTATAGTACATTATTGCAAATAATAATCAGCTCTATATTTGTGTTTGTCTTATAAGTAAGTAAGTAAGTAAATTGTTTATTATTGTGACATGTGTTACAAAGCATTTATAGTTTACATTTATTCTTTAACAATTATTATTAACACCCGGCCCCATGGGCCTATAAGTCACCAAAACATATATATTTCATAATATCATACAAATATACAAGATATATATATACAAAAAAGTGTGATCGGACGTGCAATTAGTCATTTTATTCGGTCGTATAAACAAATGTAGAAATCATTTAATAATAAATAATCAAATGTTCTAATAGAGAAGAGTAATAATTCTTTTTCATATAATCAAAACCTTAGAAATAATTGTGGGGAAAAGTGGATATAGATTATCCATTCTTATATTTATGAACAACTTCTCCAAATTTAGAAACACAACTTTTCAGTACAGTATAGCAATTTTCGCCAATTATTACCTATTTACTCTATTGTTACACCAAACAATACACCCCAACCCCTACCTCAATTTCTATAGGAATAATTAAAGGTTGGGAAAGTGGGAACACACCAACCAGACAGTTGGTCGGATCTTAACTCCTCACATATGCGACATTCAACTGGCGTAGTTTAGTTTATTCAGTATGTTTAATATTCGTTCTATTATATATATTTGTTGTACAAAAAGGGTCAATTTTCTTCTTTATCTTGATTATTGACTTGTTATATCTATAACATGCATGATCTTTGTTCAATTTATTTCAAGAATTCGTTTTAATTAACAATTACCCATTTAATCAAAGTACTGACAGTACCGCTGGAATATGATTGTTGACGACCCAGAACGCATTTAATGTATATATAGCTTTCAACATTTTGTGAAAAAGAATGACATACAAATAACATTTTACAAACTAGAAATTTGTTTGTTAAGCCCCGTTCCACAAACCATATATTTGTCGATAAAAAAGTCATGTCTCACTACGATTTAACATGTAACGGTCTGAACTTGTTCACAGTTGGAGATAAAAACATGTAGCCAGTCCAGGGCTCGAACCCGGCACCTCTCGCTGCCAGGGCTAATACTATATTGACTGAGCTAACCGGGCCGCTTATATATAATCTCTCCAACTGTGTACACATTGAGACCGCGACATTAAAATAGAAGAATTAATATAACATTGCAAGGCCATACTACCGATTGTTTGAAAGTTGTAAAATTTAACTGTTCCGAAAAACAATATTAAAGGCCAACGATAAAGAACAACTGTTTAAGTGGCTGTCTAATGCGCTTGTCGAATAAAGTAAACATACCGTTTATCACATTGAAACAAAACAATGTAAAAGGCCATGTCATCCGATAACAGAACCTCTGGATTTGACGACCATCGACTATCCAGACCAGTCGGTGCCTCAGCGCAGTCTGATCACGATCTTCTCCGTTCACCATCGTTTCGTACAGTCATCATTGAAATATCTGGATAACAGATTTGAGAAAGGTCAGATCAAACAGGAATGCAGTTTTTTCGAATCTGTCATTAATTTGAAATCTACATTGGAAAAAATCAAAATTTTAGAATATTTCCGTTTCATAAACGTTTGACCAGATTCTTCATTAAAGAAGACAATGCCTTATTATACAAGTCAATGGTTAACTGCAAAGCTCATGCTGCTTAGTATGGTACTTATAAACTGAACAAGTTCTGTAACATTGATTTCCTCTGTGTATGTCATGTATGCGTCGATTAACTCTTATATCAACAAATATTTGGTAAATTATCGCTGCAATCTATATGCAAAATATATAGCGAAACTGTCACTAAATACGCCCATTAGGAGGCATTATTGTGGAACGACAAGAGATTTGGTCAGGTTTTTTTATTTATCGCAACCAAGATATATGCGCTCAGACATCCACAGCAAATTTGATGAAGATTGAATAAGAACTATTGAAGTTAAAAAGCGGACAAGGCATATAGGCCAAACTTTGGAAATTTCAAGTGTCATTATCAAAAAGTGCCTTGGGTGATTTCGCTATTTATAGATCTTGACCCGGACGTAATGCACTCAGATTGGTAAAAATTGAATGAAAAGTATTTGACTTAGAGAGCGCTTATTTAAACTATTTTAAATAACTCATGGACCATAAACTAAAAGGGCATAGCGAGATTTGGTTGCCTATCGAATATGCACATATTGTTTTGGGCTTTACGCCGCTTTCAATAGCTAAGGTCATATCGCGGCGAACAGGAGAGATAATACTGGTCTTACACCTTATATTTATATAACGATAACACTATATATCTAAAGTACAAAACCAATACCACCTACCTAGACAGAGGTTTTTAAAAGTATTCACAGCAAGTTTAATGAAGATTGATTATTAGTTGTTGAAGTAAAGAGTGAACAAGGGTTATTTTTCCAAATTCTCGAAATTGGCTCAGACATTATATCGGCCAATATTTTCTATAAGATTGGTGAAGATCGGACGAAAACTGTTTTTACTTAGAAAGTTCGTCCAACTGTTGTCCAAGTTTTGTTATTTCAAGGGCCATAATCCAAACGTCCCATGCGCACATTGGCTGGTTATCTGACATTACAAGTCATTATGCCCACGAACATTTTCAATAAGTATGGTGAAGATCGGATCTGGTCGACGTAGAAAGCAGACAAGTGGACAACACCCATCCGCCTCAGGTGTTCCCTTAGAACGGATCGTCTATCATCGGGCGTATATAAATATTGTAGCACCTAGCAATTTATACGTAACAAGCTTTTTAAAGTTTCTTAAAAATCGTCTCATACTCAATGTGTCGAAATCCGTCTGAATCAGTGAACATGTTAAAGAACTAAGATGTCATTTCAATAGTAAGTGACCTGTACGGCATGCCGATTTACTATTCTTTCCTGAAAAATATATGTCAAACTCTATATTTAGATTGATTGACGTCGCCTGTGATTCGTGAATTAGGCCAACCACTATACTGTTGAATGAATCTGAACACACCACTGTTCTCAACGAGTAGAAAATTGTAGATTACATTTTGAATTGTAAATGTGGTAACCAGTCTATAAGATTAGACTTAAGCTAATGCGAAAAGATTGTGGATAAGGTTGTGCCGCATTCCATGCGCTCGTCCATGTTGCGTGGTAGCATTACATCAGACGTATCTTAAACAGTTTGCGGTATGTTAGGTAAGTACTAATTAATGTGGAACCCTGTGAGTGTCCTATTCGATAATGGACTCATTAATGTAGCCAAGGTATATGTACACGTATAAGGGGACGCTTATACCTCCTTGTTATTGAGCTAGCTTGATTTATTTTAGGCTTGACTCCAAGATCTGAAAAAATAAAGACCTAGGCGAAGTATTTCCCTTTGGGACAAGTACAATTGAAATGATTATCTGGTATGACCAAGTTAGGCAGATGAAGCACAAACCGTTTTCAATGGAAATTCTGGCTTCGAAATACCCAAATATGCTTTATCGAAGTTCCGTCTACTATCGATAAAGTTAGTATTAGAGATCAAGGGTACGGAGCGAATATTTGAAAGGTAATCATCGAAATGCCGATTCTGATATAGTAGTCACCATGACCACGCTATCCAAAATATCTGTAGGGTGCATATCATTAATGAGAATATAACTCTCTTCAGCCTGACCTACTAGTCTGTCAAACAAAGTCTGTGTTATGCCTTTTGATTCACCAGCCTCGGTAAGGCCATCAACGGAGGCGGAGACTTTTGGCTGAGTGGGGCTGTATCGGTTTCCAGGGTCTGCGTTTTCTTCCTCTCCATCGACGTCCATCGCCCTGGTTGCGCCCAACATTTCTCATCAAGTTATATCAAAAATATAAATATTTGTTTACACTAAAACATTTTTTAGATCACATCTGACATTATTTCCTGTGGACATCAAGTCAATACTATTCTAACTGCAACGTAACTTAGGCCTAATACATCAAACCCATTGGTGCAGGCGTCTTGAAATCGGTAGGCCATCTGAGATTTAAAACATAGCTACTCAAATAAAAGGAGTTTAATTTAAATGAAAGTCTCACGTACATTCAAATGCCCAATAACTTGCAATGTTTTCACTTACCTTTTATGTTAAGTAATATTACGAAACATCTTAACAGATGCCAATATATGGATATAACGGCTTCCCGACAATCTTAGCAATCGCCATTTTACATATTTAGGCACAAATGTAGAACCTATATCTAAATATGATTGTTTCAGTAATGAAAAAATCATAACACCTAGGCCGAAAGGAGAAATATAGCAATTTTTATCACTGTTTTCAATATATGACTGTTATGTGTGTCTGCACGTTGGAAAGGGTTTAATATTATCTCAAAAAAGTATGTAAGCACCCGTTTAACTGTTTAAGTGTCTACTCATACATGTAACATCAACTCGAGTATTTGGACATTTGTCACTGCTGTTTTTTTTTAAATAATAGCCCAGTGTTTCATAGAAACTGTAACAAAAACGCGAAATCCTAGTATGTTTCAAACGTTTGTCGTCAAAAGCGACTTCGATCTGACTTTGAAAACATACGTTTTTTTGTGTTAACGGTACTAAACGCTTCCCTTCCCGTTCGAATGAATGACCGAGTCGGGATTAAAAGATCGGCCCTCATCGTTACAGACAGTGATATTGTGACCTGACTGCTTGATTTGATAACAATAAGGTAGTTTTAAAAAAAAATGTAAACGCTATATGTGTTGAAGAGATGCAATTTCTCCTTTTCCAAAAGTCTTTTAAAAGTGTTATATGTGTTGAAGAGATGCAATTTCTCCTTTTCCAAAAGTCTTTTAAAAGTGTCTGTTTGAAATCCAGAAAAGGGCTCACTAATATTCGCTAGAACCAGCTCCACTTTTTCGGGTCTACATTAAACATAACATGCGTATTTTGTAAATTGCTCAATTACTTTCCGCTTTTTGCATGTCCTGAAATTCAAATTGTGAAGTAAATTGATATTTCTTAAATTCGCTCTGGTCTTGGCTTTTGTTCAGTACAAAGGCACATGCACTGTCGTCTTAATACAATAGTCTTAATGTAATTTAGTTATGTTGACATAGATCAGCAGCCATGCTGTTCTCAGTGCATCAGCTGCAATCTTTGAAGTGGCATGGTATTGTCATACCGTTAAATAGTATGCAATGCGATTAATGTGGAATCGGATGATGTACTTGTTTGTACACCTAGCGGCTATTCTGTGTAAACACTGTTTTAATCACAGTACGTCATCGTACAAAAGGAGCCGCTTACATAATAATAACCGAGGTGATGCAAGGCTGTCGATGTCGGGTTTGACATCATTTAGAGTAATGTTTGTACACTGCTAGTTTCTGTCGAAATACTCATGTAGGTCTTCATAACATATAGGCTGCTGCCAGGATATTTTTTAGGTTTTGTCACCATGTTTCAAAGTCGTCTGCTACAAATTTACTGTATGTAGGAAAGGGTATGTATGTATTGTGGGCCGGAGGCCTAATAACGCAAATAAACTATTGTAATTTTAATTGTAATTGTAATTGTAAAAGACCCCTAAATCGCTAGCCGCGGATAGTAAATAAAGAGTGACAGTAAAATCTGAGTTGGATGTTTTTTTGTCTGTTCTTAAAGGACATTTACAAGTTCATGTCATATTTAAACTTTCCACGATGTAGTCAGTTTATAAATTACTTTTGATAAGACATTACACGAACCAAGCACTTGTTTGAAAGTTCGCATGTTGGATAGTCACATTTTATTTCAGACGTTTCGGTCATTTAAAATGGATTCAAGAATCAGTTGGATAATTTTTATTTTTTGTGTAATTGGTGTAAGTTAATTACATATTTTAAATCACAAACGTATTTAATATATGTCAAATATAATATATACACCGTGTAAATGTACGATTTGTTTTCGTCTAAGCTCGAAATGTACTCCAATCAATCAATCATGCAATTTACTCACACCAAAAGACATATTTACTACACAAATTTATATTAATAAGTAATATAACATGTTATTTTATTTTTACATATTACTCGTATTAATTTTCTAAACTAATAGTTAATGTAAATCAAAGTTCTGAAAGTACTACTAGAAAGTGATTTTAGAGCGATGTAAGCCAGGTGCAGATGGGATAATGAAATGCATGCAAAGTATGAACAGATCATGGCTTCGATATGTGGATAGGAACAAACGAGATGACATATGTTTACATTAGTAAACAAAACATGTTCGAAGTATTGCATATATACATTTCATTTAGAAATTGAATTAAAAACAAAATATATTTTTTTTAAATAATTATAGAATAGGCAGAGGTACGTAACATCCCTCATCATATAATTGTAAATCAAAGTATGAAATTACTTCCAATACTTACTTTTAGATCCAAACATGATAATGATAATATATAATTTGTTTTCTCTTCGAAATGCCATACGATTTGTACTTTTTTATCAATTCGATGGTCCACGAATTTACCTAGATCGTGTTTATGTCTCAGATCGATATTCACAAAAGCGTGGCGCGTAGGAAGATACATAATGATGTTTACTGCAGAAATATATGTGTATTTCTTAAAATAAAATTCATTTTAAAAGCCGCAAATATATTTTCAGTTTGGCAATAAAGTGTCAATATTATATTCGACATCAAACTTATTGTACTTGGAAAGACTATAAGGTATATTTTACTTTGAGTTTATCGTACTATATTGATTAGCGTATGTATAAAAAAAGTTCCTAAAGAAATATATGTTATAGGGCATATTTGATTAGGGACACGGTACAAACGCTAAGGAAGGAGATTATTACGAAAAAGTCACCTTCCAAAAATGAAATATAAATGTTCAGTTTACAGCCAGTATGTTGCCTTTGGGGATAAAAATATACCCAAAACTTCTAGAAATGAATGATGCTCGTTATTAATATCACATTCGTACTAAAACTTGTACAATTACACCAATGAATATCAAGTGACATTGCATTAATTCAGTGAGAAGTTATTTCTTAACATGTTAAGAACAAAAAAATAACACAACTTTTATGTTAATGAAGGCGAAATGTGGCTCAACTGTCACAATCATGTGGTACATGTGGTTTTTGTGAATATACTTCCCTTATGGTCTAACACAATAAGGTCACACTTTCAGTTGTACAAAGATTAATCCAAACCAATAATGTACTTTGTATTAATTATATCAATTAATTAAAATTATATTCCGTACCTCTATTTTGTTGACATTAACGGCATAATTGTTCTGTAAATAAGGTCGAGCTCAAATTATGACCGTTACACCGACGCACGTAGAATAAAACAATTAAAAGCAGTTTCTTCAGGAATGTACAAGAGGTTATTAATAATTTCCTGGAAATGTTAAGTGACTGACTCCGTGAAATATGCGAATCTGTCGAATGTTTCAGTAAATTTGCATATTGACTTTTATGTATTATGTAGGTATGTATCGGTGTATTGTTTATTGAAATATAAACTTGGCTCTCATTCCATGGTATTTAACACCCGGCATATTGCCAGTGCTTTTCGCATGATAGAACACCGAATTGAGATAAATATGGTCGCGGTTTTTTAAAACTTTTTCCAGCTTGTAGCATTGTAACAGTCTGTCTATATTGTGGTACATGCAATTATAGTTAGTCCATTTTAGACAAAAATTAAGATGAAAGAAATTTGAAATTGTGTATTGGTTGTGTGGCCGTTGTGAGCCAGTGGCTTCAATAAACATTGTAGAATTTGAAGTGGAGCATTGGTAGAATTCTGATTTGAGCGGGTTCTGCGTGTGTGCCAAAGATACTACGTCAGTCCTTTCAAGTCTCTAAGAAGAAAAACTCGAACGTGAAAGCGTGTTTAGCAATCAATGTTAAATACGTTTGCTTAAATATATTGAAATGTGACATTGGAAAATAATTGTATTAAATGCACTATACGTATGTATTTTCAGTCGACGCGGGGTGCTTTGCAAGCCCGAAACATGACAGATTGTTTGAAAGGTGGACTTAAATGTTCAAGATATGGCTCCTGCAGGTTTGATACGACTTCGAGTGATTTAACATGTATTTGTGTTGCGGGTTTTAAGGTAAGGACATCAACCGAATTTATATGCGTTTCATAGAAATACCTTTTAATAATATCGTACAATTACATATGAGCGCTGCAACGGGATAGCCAACCTGAGCGTATTTACTGTTACAAGTGTTGATAAAAATCTGTCTTCGCAACCACACAAAAAGGTTAAATTGAGATTTCTTATTTTCAAAAGTGTTCTGTTCCACATATTTACCTATTGACGTACAGTGTTTATCTCGATGAGGACAGGCGGGTGCGCAGTTTGATCTGGATCTATACTGATATAAAATGCCCTAAAAATGTTGTTTTATTAGCATCGCACATATAAATTTTAACAACCAGATGTAAGAAACTGAAATATAGAATAAACATTTTTGATCAATCTTACGGCCGTGTACTGGACGAAGGTACAGAATGATTTAGAATGTTGTTTCCCTTGCCCACTTCAGAAGGGTATCGATCCATTGACTAGTTTCGCAAAAAAAGTAATTTTAGAAGTTATACATTTAAGTTTTATGTAAACAATGTTTAGATAAAATTCTCCAATATTTCAGGGACACTTGTGTGAGGAAGATAGAAATGAATGTGACATTGGTAGTGCTCCGTGTAAAAGGAGAGGCGTTTGTCATAATTCTATCGGTAGTTTTAGGTAAACATGAAACATATTTTTAAACTAAATATATATTCGTTGACTAATGTTGTGTGAAGTATAGGTGTAAAAATACCGAAAAACACACGATATAACTGATACACCGTTTGAAACGGCACTAACTTAAATCATTCAAGCACTTGTATGCAACGCCGGCTCTGTCTTTGGTAGTGATGAAACTCTATTATTATGTTTGTTTTGTATTACATTATGTACCAAGTTCTTTACATGTTGTGTAAACATATTTATCTTATGTCAGTATATGGTTATGTATTGTGGTTTTGTACTTATATTCTGACAGTTTTTATTATATTATATAGATACATCTTTATAGTATGTAGATACATCTTTATATTGTGTAGATACATCTTTATATAATGTAGATACAAGTTTATATTATTTGAACACTTTATTACATGATATGCTTCCTTTATTACATGATGTCCATACTGTATTATAGTGTGTGCACAAATCATTATATCATGTCCATACTTAATTATATTGTGTAGTTGATTATTTTTATTTTAGCCTGTCGTGACGTTATTGTATCTTGTGCAAACCTTGTCAGGTTATGGTAACTTAATTATATCTTGTGCAAACTTGTTTATGCAGTGGATACTTTTAGCTGGATAATATTCTGCTTCAACACCGAAAATGAAAGCGCGCATATGATGTTGATTCATATGTTATGGATAAACATTTTGTATGAATGTTATCTTTGAATGAAAATACCAATATATGGTGTGGTTTTTCCCCCCATACATATTATTTATTTGTTGAGTTAAGATCCAACGCAAACTTAAAAGAATGGAAAAATGTTTTTGATCAACTTTGAATACCTGACCTACTAAAAATTGGTTTTAAAATTTGTGGATTATGTCCGACTACTTTTTCGATCAAACATGACCATGTTTTAAACATGAACTAAGTTTGTTGGAAATTAATGATCTTATGAACTTTCATGAATATTTGAACACAAATAGAGCCTCTGAAGTGTTCAAAGGCTTTTTAAACGTGACCCTGTGATCTACGTGCATATAATCGAGTTATAGAGCTTGACCGAGATTTAATTATGATGACTTTTCATGAAGATCGGATATAAAATATGGTCTCTAGAGTTTTCAAGAGAAATTTGAGGTGAACAATTTATTTAAGGGAGATAACTAGTAATTTAAATGAAGGGGACATAACTATTTTCGTTTTAAATTAATCTTATCTTCACTTGCCGTCTAGCCTTTCATTTTGTAGGTTTAATATTTCCCTGCAGTGTTATTCAAATCCATCCACCAATGCCTTAGATATGGCAAAGGACAGACAGACGTACGGACGGAAAACGCCAAGCCAATGTCCCATCCTTATTTGCCCATGCATGAATAACAAAATAGTATATAATGTCCATACAATTTGTTATTGTTTAGTTAATTATTAGCATTATATTCTGTCGTGACACTATTACATCTTGTGCAAACTTTGTTACGTAGTGGTAACTTTATTATATGATGTGCAAACTTTGTTATGTAGTGGATACTTTTAGCGGGGTGATTTTTTGCCTCGACACCAGATATTAAAGCGCAAATATCAGCCGTAAAAATCTGAGCGGAAAGTCAGCACACAACAAAAAGAATAAATGACAGGATGTAATATGTAATGGACACAATGTTATACAATATGGACATGATATAATATTGAGTGCACATACAATAATAAAGTATTAAAATAAAATAATAAAGCATGCACATGATATAAAGATGTATCTACATAATATGAAGTTGTATCTACATAATATAAAGATGCTTCTACATAATATAAAAGTGTATCTACATAATATAAAGGTGTATCTACATAATATAATAAAAACTTTCAAAATATAAATACAAAACCACATCATACAACGATGTACCGACATAATATAAATATGTTTGCACAACATGGCAAGAACTTCATACATAATGTAATACAAAACAAACATGATAATAGAGTTTCATCATTACCGAAGACAGTGCCGACGTTCCATACAAATGTTAGCCGAAACTATTGTTATCAGCTTCAAAGAACATCACGATTCCCCTTAAAGGTGCTGAACTCCAGATTGATATATTCCTTATTGAAATGTTTAAACTTCTGCAAATATTGCTAATAGTGACAACAAAGTAAGTAATAAATAGTTCAAAACTATTTTGGCAGTAAATGTTGAAATACAGTCAATTGAAGGTCATGAACATGTAGAAATATGGCTAACTGGGTATGTCTACCTAGTAAAAATGAAGCATACACGATAAATATCTAGGTGTTTATTGTACATGAAAGTGAAATTAATTTTATCCGAGAATTATGATTCTAATATTTCAAACACTATATTTGAACAGTTTTAAAACTTTGACTAGACTATCTATAATCTGGAGTTCAGCACTTTTAAAGCTCCATCCCACCGAACTCGTTCTCACTACGTTCTGAAAAATGTAGCCGAACAGGCTAATACTGTGTGCAAACGAAGAGTACGTAAAAGCAATTGTTTACGGTCTTTATACGAACTTGATGGACGGGCTCGGACGGATTTGATCTCGACTGGTGCTCCAGAACTTTGAGCATGCTCACACTTTTCGGACGACCGTCCCGTCCCGTCCTACAATTACACCGAGCGAAAACGTTCTTAAAACGGGAGGGACGTACTACGAACGGAATCGCCGTAGTCGGATAGTATAAGGGACGTGGTGCGTTCGAGCGATAATTGGCAGTACGTGTACACACAGACAGGGTCCATTTGAAGCACGTTCATCCCGTTCACAGACAGATCCGACCTGACTGCAAAACGTCCCTAGTGCATCGTTACTCCGTATTAATACGATGAAAATAAAACAAAGTTTTCTGAACAAGTTTGCAACACGTTTCTACACAGCTATAAACTTTTTTTTGTGTTCTTATGTAACTCTTAAAACTTCCACCCGTCTGCATTATAATAAGACACTTCTGCTTGCTTCTGCCAATGGAAGGCTTTTTCTTGGTGTCCTTATAGCCTTCCATCGTATTATTGTAGAGGATTTCATGGGTAGTTAACCAGTCAACCATGGCTTCTTGTCGATCTATGGTAAGATTGATATGTTTCTTTGGCTCCTCTCATTATTGGAGGCATGATAATCACTAGGATGCATTGAACGAAACGATGATCACGATTCGTGTCACAACTGTTATAGACTTGATCATTATCGCTTAAGCGGCGAACAAGAAGGAGGACTGGTAAAATAGTAGTGGGTATTTTTTATAACCGTCAGGCCAGGTCGTGATTGCAATTATGTTCTGAAAACACATGGGACGCAACGATGACGTGGTCAGAACAAGTTAAACTGTCTTTGAACGAGGTATTCGGTTTATGAACTAGTAAGCGTGGGTTTCGACGTATAAGGAACGAAGTAGAACTAGTTACTACGGGTTAAAACTGACTACAGGTCCTTTTGGACTGTTTGAAAACGGTGTCCCCATGAGATGAACGGGCAATTTTACCCGATATGAACTTGATATAAACGGACTGCAGACGTGATCAAGACGACATGGACGTATCGAGAACTGGTTATGAACTAACTAGGGTCGCATTATAAATATATTGTCCGGCCAAAGCTATACGTTCTAGCCAGATCCCAACCCGTTTTATGAGTTTTTTAAGGACGGGTTCGGACTTTTTAAGAACTAGTTTGGTGTGACTGAAACGATAAATTGATCTATTTCTAAAACAATGATATTAAATGTTGAAATAAAAAGATACAAGCCGGTAGGAAACAATTTAGTATATTACTTTACTTTAGAATTGACTGTTCTCAAAATATAACATGATAATGCCATAACATTGATTCAAGTAAGTTATGTTTTACTAAAGAACCAATATTCTTGTTATCCTAAAGGTGTGACTGTGTACCGGGGTGGCAAGGATCACACTGTCAGATCGCTGATGGAACCGGATTAACTATGTGCCCAACAGGTTATACAGGTGTAAAGTGTACGGATGACTTTGATGAGTGTACACAGTGGTATTGCTACTTTTAAATCTACTTTATCTGAACATGTTATTTTCTAGTCAATGTGTTCAATATGTTGTACTTTAAGACTAAAATCAATACCAAAATCACAGACGATGAATGTGTAGTATGGATTGCGTAGAAAGATGTTTTCTTTTCATGACAGGTTAAATACCTAAACCATTATACAGAGTTTTTTTTATTGTGTCGCCCAAGATTTAAGGATGTTGTTAAACGTCATGGTTACGCTTGTTTGTATATAAATGATTTGAACACTTCGTTTTGAAAAATTAAAATCGTCGAGCGACAAAGATCATTAAGCTACTTGCCTATTGTCATAACTAGGTCACAACTATGACCTTAAGTATGACCTTACCCCTGCTTCACAATATACACACTGGGAGCTTCTGTTTAATGTTGTTTAAAATGACTGAATGTATCGTGAACTGTAACATATCACAGAAAGCATATGTATAAAACAAGACGAAAACAGTATGATGTGCGAGCGTAAAGTAATGTTTGTATCTATATAGAGTAACTTCACAAGTCACCTTAGCGTCAGCTTGTAGGTTTGTTTATACTATCTAAGAACTAACTTAGATAGAGTGCATTATTTCCCTTGTTAATTTGTATTCTTGTTGGAAATCGGTTGTTTTCTTCATCTTCTGTTTTGTCACGATTGTCAAAAGGAAGATTTTAAACACATAGATTAAAGTAAATGATTACACCAGTCCTTCGAATGAAGATAATACATGGCATATAATTATATTAAAGACTATCATTTACGATGTGGGTTTTTCCCATTTTTACAAGTATCTAAATAGAAAGTTATGTAGGTATATCAGATAGTTCGAACTGATGGATAGATGAATAGGAAGAGTTAACTGTTCACAATGACATAAATGGCAATCTACAAAATATTCATTGACCCACGTCCTAAATTGCAATATCATGCAGAAGTCCTATAAAAGAATACAGATAATGACTACCATCTACATTTCCTTTACAGGACAGAAAACCCGTGTGAACATGGCAGTACCTGTGTTAACACACCTGGTAACTTTACCTGTTACTGTACAACAGGTTGGGGAAGTAGAATCTGTAACGAGGATATCAATGAATGTAATGTTAGTTCCGGGTTGTGTCACAATGGTGGAAATTGTACTAACATCCCCGGTTCTTATACATGTGAGTGTCCTTATCCGTATACGGGAACAACTTGTGACGATGTTTCTACGACAACCAGCACACCTACGCATTCTCCAAATTCAACAAAAGACGATAACTCAGGTAAGTGCACTCTAGCCTTAACAGGTTTCGGACACAAGATAGGGACATGAAGAAAATTGACAATTACGTCAAACAGGGAGAAAAAAATAATCATTTCGTCAGACTTATACCAAACACTGAAACATTTGCTACTTAGTATTAAAATAGTATGTATCAAAACTATTTTTTTCGAGATTCTCAAGCACATGGGTAGCATTTTGAGAATAGGATTTTAATCAAAACAGGTGTTTTTTTCGTGTGTGTGTGTGTTATTCATTTTGTTTGTTTCAATATTTTATTTCAAGTACTAATCATTTGTGATACGTGTCTGAAATTACAATAGAAAATTCGTATTTAAGTGTCAGGGTTTAATATCTAGAATATATTCCAACTTCTTTTCTCTTCTTGTTCATTTTCAGATGGCAGTAAAGGAAGTACTAATATATGGGTTATTGTCGGACCCGTTGTAGGAATTCTTGTGATCGCAGCTGTTTGTGTGGGAATATTTGTATATCACAAATGTTACAGGTATGAAACAAAGACAGCTACAGTATACAACAAAATGATTTTTTGACGTTGTTATCATTGGGGGGTTTTACCATCATTTAGTGGAATTTATGACTCAGGGAACAGTAACATATGTCTCTACAAAATTTGATCTCAATACATTAAATGTGTCACAGACAATGTTGCTATGGTCATGTAAACGAATATCAATTTCGTCAACAATACTATCACGCGCTGGAATAATCGTGACTACAGTTGGTATACATGATATCTTTACAACCATTATGTTTTGTATTTTGCGATGTTTTGTAGTTTATAGTACGAATACTGTGTTATCACGAATACCAGGGTAAACACAACACCGGTGTGTTTTTTGTTGCGCGCGCAGAACCGGATGTCGTATGATTATATCAGGAAACCCCGTTATCCCGACTTTCAAAAGCTACATTTTTTTTTCTTCAGAAATTCAATATTCTCAGAAATTCCGACACATCATGATTGTTACCTATAATAAAAAGAAAATCCTACATGCCCTGACCCCTCACCAACAAAAAGTCATTTTTTTAGTAAAAAACCTGTTGCTGATTTTTTCTTTCACATTTGAACATGTTGTCTATTAACTGCGTATGACATCATAGGAATTTGACGTCACATGATTACATTCCATGAAGTTTTCTCGACTTCAGAAAACATGGAAGAAATTAAGGACCAAAATTTAAAAAGTAAAAAATTGTTTTTTTGGCATGTTTGTTTGTGGTGGCTATAAATTTTAACATATGCTATTTTTAAACTTCTAAATCATATACTGTATCATAAAAATTAAGGATATTATTATAAGGACTAAAAATTAACAAAGAAATGGGTCATTTTTAAAAAATATGATTAAATTGTGCCAATAAGAAAATTTAACAAATTGATTTTGAAAATATCATGTAAATAAGTTCATAGTTTGGAACAGTTAATAAATTAACAATTTATATTAAATATAATTGTTTTAGTGACTAATGTTTTATAGGATACTCATTTTCACATTAAATCTCACAATCTTGTAAAGAGTTGATACAACAGGACCACCATACTAATGCTTTTTGTAATTACACTGGTGAGTGATTGCCTCCCTTGAATGTCAGTTAAAAAATGGCTGAATATGGACTAGATTTTTGGAACTTTGCACAGAAGTGAATGATTATTTTGTGTAAGTTAATTAACAAGGACATATAAAGGAACAAGTGACACTGGATATAATTTACAGTTAAGTTTGCTTTATAAAATATTTTTCAAAAAAGACGTAAGTACACCGATAATAGGGAGTCCCATCCTACTAGCTATATGAAATCCTCTACAATAAGAAGATGGAAGGCTATAATGATACCAAGAAAAAGCCTTCCATTGGCAGAAGTAAGTAGAAGTGTCTTATTATAATGCAGACGGTGAAAGTTTTAAGAGTTACGTAAGAACGCAACAAACGTATATAGCAATAACTATGATGATTGTGTTGAAATATTATATTATAATCTATAACAGATAAAATAAGGTAAAGTTGTAGTCCACAAAATAATTTTCACTCAATCAGTTATACAAGGGATTATTATCCCAACCAAAATCGTGTTTGTTGCTCGCTGTCACGTTTAATAAAGTGTGATAATTCGAGTACTCGAACCAATTCCTGGAACATTTTTTTGTTCTTGATATGATTTGATTACGTACTTCTTTTATATAGTTAGCATATATGTATACATGAAATACTATGCTGAAATACATAAATGAATTTAACATTGAGCGAGTCCATTGTATTTCATATTTCTTATACCTCTACGAATAAACATAGGATAATGTAGGTTATGCATTTCATGTTCATAGAGAATCGCACAAAGTTAATGCCGGGGACGAAACAGAGGTCAGGATGCCAACACAAGAAAACACGACTGCCGAGTCTAAGAACCAAACGAAATAAAGTCCACAACTGCAGACCCGGGGATGAATCCAGCTACAGTCGGCAATATCGATGATATGAAACTGTTTAAATTGACAAACACAACTTTTGAAATGCAAAACAAAATTTAAAGAATATTCCTCTTACTGATAACTTATATTTAAAGTGGTAGTGTTACAGCTATTTAGCAGACTTAATGTCGAGAGTGTTGTTGAAAATCGTATGTGTTAGTATTCGACATGACCTAGACTTGTTTGTTTCTCCATAATTCATTTGGAACGGTTTATAGACCATCTCACACTAACTAAAAAAAACGATTTTGTCCACAGGCTGGTAAATGCGATCAAACGAAATTTCGTTTCACACCACTCGTCTGAAATATACTAGAAACATAGATGTGAATTAATAATATCAATGCTTACAGTGAACTCATATGGATTAATTTTGTTAATGAGCAGGATAGGCTCGTATTTTGTCCACGCACATGTATAACATAACTTGATAATCAAGCGAAACCATTATTTTCTTTCGTCGGAAGTTAAATACTTGACACTAAATGTTAGGCAATACGTGTAAGTAAGACTGTGAATATGTACATATTCACCAATGTCTTCACAATGTCTTGACAAGCGCTAAATCACCTGACGTACGTTTAATTAATTCGTTCTGTTTATATCTGTTCTTTCCTACTTTTTTGTGAACATATGTTAATTTTCTTCTCTATGTTTTGTTTTTTTATTATTGTTCAAAATATACTAAGAATATTTATAGCATAATCTGTTTTTCCAAAATATCATCACTCAATTAAAACTAATACAGCAGGAAGCTTTTGAAAACATTATGACGGAAAAGGGAAACTGCTAAAAATGCACACTTTCTGCTTATCAAACACTATGGAGAGTATATCCCCTGATTCCGAGTTGTTACACTTTTTTGGCCCAGGAATTTAAAATGCACACGAACGACTCCCTTAAGGTTTGGTCTCACTAACATGTGTTTGCGATGAACGTCCTCCAGGGTATGACCTTTATTGGTTACCTAAACTTCGAAGAAGTTGGTTGGGCTTATTGATGTGCCTCTGTTCGTTGTTTCGTTCGTCACGCTGTATTGGAACATGCCAACACTCATGAACTGCTAACAAACCGATTTTAAAATTTCATTTGTAGGTTTACTATGAAGCTTTAGATAGCCCATAGGTTTGTTATTTTCCCCCAAAACAATTGTACTACCAATGTGCTTTCCCATTGAAAAGATATGCCTTTTTGGGGCATGCCTCGACTTTTCTTGAGCCTTCAAATTTCATAAATGGGGTTAATTTCTTTTGTCTGAAAGCGTTAACGTTCCAGAACAATACCTCTTTATGAAAAGTCGAATAAACACAAATTGTGATTTTGTATTTCAACTTACGTCTGGATAATGTGGG